>CAHIKZ030001702.1:2282500-2457500 GCA_903632075.3 Acanthosepion pharaonis
ATCTCTCAGACACTGGCACCCAACTGAGATACATGGAGGGAGATGGTCAGTGACCCTGCAACCACAATTGGTCATGGCACTGATGATGCTGCTGATGCGAGTAAAATTTAAGCTTGGTCTTATGAAAACATTTGAAGATGTTTTTTTTAATAAAAGACATTTACTTCTCACTCTAACCCTAATATCTTTGTAGGTGGTGAGATTGTGATAATGATGATTGTTGATCGATTCCTTTTTTTACAGCTTATCAACCATTTGCAGGTTATTTAAAGCCAGAAAATATTTTTAGCTTGTAAGAGTTTTTTTGGTTCAAGTTAATGATTTAATGATACAAGTCTTTCTAATTAACCCATAGCTGGAGGAGAAGAGGTGGATTCATACCTTTCCCAAAGGTATTTGCACATAAGTGAATATGACGAACACAATGAGGATTGGAACTGATTAACAATTTTGAGATGTTATCCATTATACCACCTGCACATCTAAACCTAAAGCACCTGGCACACCCAAGGGGTCACCCACATAGCTACTGACCAGGCTTGATGCTGCTTAACTTTCAACATGATGTGGATGTAAGCTGTGGTAGTGATGGTTGTAATGCAATTTATATGACTTTCATATACAAAAATATTTTTAAATGCTGCTATTTTGTTCTTTATTTTTATATCAGGTCTTTTCAGGACATGAATGATTGTGGCTCTCCAAAATGTCCTTTTCTTTGTTAAGTAACTATTGCCTCTTCACAGCCTCTCTTTGTCCTTAGGGTTCATATGTTTAAGTGTTAAACTTAAGCTTTCTTTCTGCATAATGTATCCCATAAATTTTACCCATCTCTGATTGCAATTTCCTTGTAGTCCCTTAAAACTTCCTCATTACTCATATGTTCTGTCTTTGGTATTCTTAACATTTATTAGTAGAATCACATCCCCATCAGTTCACCTCTTCCTCTGTGCTGAAATTGTCCAACATTCACTGCCATAGGGAAGATTAGATTTCTAAGAAAATTTCCCTCTCTCTTAATACTTTGTATAGTTTCTGAAAGGCATGGTGAGATTGTCCAACATTCACTGCCATATAAAAGATTAGATATTACATAGCAGTTCAGCATTCTTTTTTTTTGTTTGTTTCTGTGAACATTTTCCCTTTGCTTAATTTCTGAGAGGCATTGATTACTGTGGATTTTGTATTTTATGATACTTTCTTCTTATCTGCTTGGGCGCAGTTGATGAGATAATTTGTGAGAAATATCTTTGTTCTGGGATTTCTGACTCTAGCAATGAATCCGATAAGTATTCAAGACACTTCAAAGATTTTAAAGAAAGCAATGACAAAGTAACTGAAAAGATATCATGTTCAGATTTCTATGTCAGTTATTTTTGTAGCTGACTTAACAAAAACCCATTTTGGTTGGCATCCTGGGTATGACGATAAACTACATCCACGTCCTGGGTAAGATGATAAACTATGTCCAACAGCAAGACCTCTGATCAGGAGGTTTTGAGGAATGCGGGACCACCTCTTAATTGCTGGTGTTCCCAGGTCCACCCTGACCCAGGGAGGTAGCACCTGTTAGGGTCCCAGCTATGGGCACATAGTTAACCTTGAAACAGAGGTAAAAAGCATTATAAAAGCATAAAATGGGTTTAATACCAGAGACATGTTTGTAAAAGAATTGTTACCAGAAATAAATTTTTTGAAGAAAAAAAAAACTATTACCAGCAATATATTTTTGAAAAAAATATTACCAGCAATACATGTTTTAAAATAATATTACCAGCTATACATTTTTGTGGAAAAAATATTACCAGAAATAGATTTTTGACAAAACATTACCAGGAAAAAAGTTGTCAGCATTAAATAATCGAATGAGGTTGATATGCTGTAAAACATATCAAACCAAACCAAACCATTTTGTCTGTAAAGTGAAAAACAGACAACTGAATTATTACTGTGTGGCATTGGATTACATTGAATGGAACTCTCAGCTAACAGTATAAAATATACAAATTACTAACTAAATAAACTGAAAAATTATCAGAAATTATATTGGAAAGTGAAAAATATATTAATTATATGTATATTAAGTTCAGCAATGCTCTTAAATTCATTTTCTTTCTGGTTGCCACCTCAAGGCAAGAAAGCCAGTTTACTCTGCTATTTAACTCCAGGGTAGAAGGAGAGAGATTCATGCCTTTTCCCAGGTCATTAGTGTGAAGTGAACGAAACAGAAATAAGTGAAAATTTAACTCAGCACACTGAATTCACATTTCACTAACCATGTCTCTGAGTAGATGTTAGACACTTAATTAACAAAATGTGGGTATTTTTATCTAATGATATGTATTTAAGAGGAGTACCAGTAAAGTCAGTGGGCAGTGATAAGAAAATCTGAAAACTAGTTTAATTTTACTTTGTTCAGTCAGTGTTGAAATACAAACATATTTTGTTTTTTTTTTACTACCAATATGTGAACGAATTATTACGTTCAGTCATAAGTAATTTCTGTTTTGGGGAACAAATTGTAATGACAAATGTATCATCCTAACCACTAATCATATGGGGCAGTACTAAAAATAAACCTGCTGCTTACTATATCAACTTATTTTTTGCAAATTAGTAGCAGCATACTAAAGAAAAAGTATTCTCCTTGATAACAATGCAAGGCTACATACAGCAAGAATAATATAGGAAAATAGTTTGGAACTTGGTTGGTCTGTTCTACCTAATCTAAGATATTCACTTAACCTTGCATTCACCAATTATTTCATTTTTTAATCATTGCAAAATGCTTTAATGTGGAAAACTTCCTCTAATGAAAACCCAGATTCAAACGGTTTATCATATCTTTTTTCAGAAAGAATTTTAAATTAAGAAGTATTGAAGAACTGCTTTGATAATGGGTAACAAGCAAATCTCACAGACTGTAAAGCTTTGTTATTTCTCTGCCTGTCCAAGGCTATTTGTCATTTCCCACTCTACATTGATATCAATTCATTTTTTGCTTTCCCTTCGATCATGTTAGTTTAGTGATATATAATTACAAATATCAGTGTGATGCTGACTATATTGGCAGAACTAATCAGAAGTTGGAGACAAGAATTGATCAGCACATACCAGCTAAGATCAGTCAAGGGCAGCATGAAAATTTGCATATGCTTGTTAACTCTTTCACATTGAACATGTCAAAATACCCTGCTGTAGAATGGATAACCACAGTGCAAAAATGTGAAAAGACATTATCCAAACGCAATGCAGGCCTCATCGAGAGGTACAATCGTACTGCACATGCCCTATCCCCACTTCATAAGGGTGACACAGTTTCCATTCAAAACCCAAATAGCCATCGATGGGACATAGCTGGGCGAATAGTAGAGACACTTCCCAACCAACAATATAGAATTAGAGTTGCAGGATCAGGCAGAATAGCCCTGCAGAACGGTAGGTTGCTAAAGAAAACATGAAGCACCCATAATCAAGACCCACATACCAAGTGCCATGCCTGTGTCACCTGAGCCAACGATTACAGATATGTGTAGACCACATCAATCTGCCAAAGAGTTGAGAAATGGTGACATCACATTGCGAAATGACCTAACGTCCCAGGGACCTACTCAATCACAGCCATTAAGAACCAGGATTCCCAGGATGCTATTCCGACTACTCACGTACAATTGGCCAGGCAATAGGGAACTGATTCCTCCTCAACAGCCAATATGCTTCCACAATGGGGAGAGGAGGGAGAGGTAGAAGTCAAGTGACTTACCTGCCAACATGGCTGCTGTCTTCTGTTTCCTTGTAAAGCAAGCCTGCTGATTTTACCTCATTTTATAAGAGAGTGCCTAATACACCAGTTTGGTTGGTCCATTTTGCTAGAATAGACCTGCCCAATACATTTGCATGAGTGATCTTTATTCACCCATATATTTCTCCATGAAATGACTCAAGTCAGTTTAGCTTTGGCTACACTTGCCTACTTGTATGTTAGACCACTGGCAAGCTAACTAATATTCTACACCTGCAAATATCAGCACTCAATTTTCAACCTGCCATAACCCATCCCATGTATACTCTGCTGTAATATGACATCATTGCAAATAACACAAGAATTCATGCAAACAGTGAGACTTTGACTACAAACTGTTGAGAGCTGATATTTACTGGGCAGGTGTGAGCCTGTTGCATGCTAAAGAGTTAATTATGGTGTTCTTCAGGCTAAGTCATAGTGCATCTGAAGACCCAAACTGGAGGCCTATTTAACATTTCATTGCTACACTGGGAGGAATGCATTTTAGTTTGAGTTTGCAATTATTTACTATTGTAATTGGCTTAAGGAATCCAAAGAATTCTTTTTCTTTTACAGTTGTAATAACTTTAGCTTGTAAGATTTATTTTATTTCCTTCAGATTTATTTGATTATTTTATGTTTATTGATGAAAAGAATCTTTTTGTGTGAAATTCACTAAGAAAATATAATTTAGGAATCTTGGTTTTGTTACTTGGAAGTTAATTTAATATTTTTCACTTGAAGTTAATTTAATATTCCTTTATATGAAATATTTATTCATAAATGTAAATAAACTAATTTTTTGCATAATCTGCATTTCTGTTTTTAACAGGAAAAAAATATGTTGAATTTTTCTACACTTCTTATATCATCATCATCATCATTATCATCATCCCCTTGACTTTTGTAATCATAGAGATGAGAATGCAGAAGCCACACTAAATCTACTCCACAACAGTCTATCAATAGCAGCTATAAGCCATTCTGGTATAATCATAGCTGTCAACTGTTTAACATTGTCCAACCAGTTTTTATGTTCATGTTCTCTCCTACATCCACCTTCAACAGTGTCTTGCACAGGTTGTCGTGCCTTGTAATATGACTAAACTACATTTTTCTCCATTTGAGAGTGGGAAGAATAGGTTCCTGGTAGCCCACAAAACTTTCAACCCTTTTCCACATAAACTCATTGGATTTTTGTTCCTAATAGAAAATACCAAGGAATTTTTGCATGCATTTGTTTTCAAATACTTGGATCCTTCTCTCTGTTTCTGCCAACGGTGTTCACATTTTACATCCATGTATGAGAATGGAGACTACCAGCGATTTCTACAGTCTGTACTTTGTTTGAAAGCTGATTTTGATTCTCCATATTCTTGCCATGGAAATAATTTATTAATACAATTTTCTTCTCATCTTTCTTCTTACAAATATTACAAAGATTAACTCAAGACAGTTAATTACAATAATGTTTTGTTTCATTTAATTTTTATCAGAGACTTTTTTCTTCAATGCAATCTGTACACTGTAGAATTTTAAAATGACATTGGCTTAAGGAATTAATTAAAGAATTAA
This sequence comes from Acanthosepion pharaonis, assembly GCA_903632075.3. NCBI lineage: Eukaryota > Metazoa > Mollusca > Cephalopoda > Sepiida > Sepiidae > Acanthosepion > Acanthosepion pharaonis. The sequence goes on from CAHIKZ030001702.1 coordinate 2,287,860, forward strand.
AATGACATTATTTGTTATATAAATTTAATATTTTTGCTATGATATTGTTATATATAACAAAATATACATTAATGATAAAATTTAATTTTTTAAGAGTAATCTGTATTTTTCTTTCTAAAAGGCAGTTTAAAGTATATGTTGTATTTTAGTTTAACTTACCATTAAAAAACTACCACTAGTCACAATGAATGGATGTTCCCTTAGGGGGGACCCATGTCTTGAGTGACTATTGGGCTTCAGACTTAACCAAAACCTCAAGTGGAACTCATGCATATAATCCATCACTAAAGATACAGAAAAAAATGATCAGTTCTCTGTATTGTTCCTGTAAGTACCTGACATCTTGGGCTATCCTCTATTTTTATAAGAGACTAATCAGTCCTAAATGTAATAATGATGTCATATTTGGGCAGAAGCTGCCCCATAATCACTTTCCAGTCACAATAGTTCAAAAGCATCTCTGCCTCTTATAGTGGTGACAAATTAATTTCCACCCTACAACCTCTCTCTCATTTACAAATAAAATATTTACAATAAGAGTAAACATAATATTTTTATTACTACAAAATTAATGCATTATTTATATTATTCAAACTATTGTCCTCATCTTTGTCGTCATATTTATTACAAAGTTTTGGCCTCAAAGACACATGGCACAGTGGATAAAGGTGTTGGTTAGATCCAGTGACAGGACCCAAAGAGTCTGAGTTCAATACCCGGTTAATGCAGTGGAGAACTTGGAGAGGGAAATTAACAGGAGATAACTGATAACTGAAATCCATTAAACATGGCATGTGGAACTGGAACAGTCTACCCTAGTGAGCAAAATAAAGAGTTACGTTCGACATTCCAACCACCTGAAGAAGGCTGAAGCGTACAATGGCTGAAACGTTGTAATAAATATAGCGACAAAGATGAGGACAATAGTCCGAATATTGTAAATAATGTCATCTCAGCAATATCGACAAAATTAATGCAAATGTCATTTATTAAGAATGTTCTCACACAAAGTTAATATAATTAAATTTAATTAGTCTATTTCCCTACAAGAAAACATTTGCCATTAATTGAACAAGCAGTTCGTATTGCTTTCAGTCGAAATTTACAAAATATTTTGTAAAACAATTTTTCAGGAAAATATGTTTCTGAAGACCAGTAGCAATTATCAATCTTTTCAAAATTATTAGTGTTTCTTTCCTAACCTTTTATTTGAAATTGTTTGCAGTATCAACATCTTGATTAACCAATTTCTTTCTCTTTGCGTTATATGCGCAAGCATTTTAGGTGTTACTGCTATTGAAAGTCAAGTGATGTGATTTCTATTATTTAGTCAGTCATGTGCCATGCATGATACATGCTTAAGCAATCATGTGCCTTTCGTTACATGAATGATGAGGCAGATTTTTTCCCACAACAGGTTACCATTTCTTTCTGCAGTAGACAAGTTCCCATGTCCTTTGTGATTCTATAACAACAGTTCACAAAGTTCAAAGAAGGATGATCTTTGCCAAAATCCACAGGCTTCACTCACTCAAAGCCATTTTTAACCATTAGTCTTAGAAAACAGCTGTATTTAGCTGACAGTTTAGTTATTTCTTAATAGGTTTCATATGAATATATATATATATGGGGCCTGATGATTGCATATAGCATGAAACAGACTGTCGCCTCTAAGTGTTGACTTCTATGTTCACTTATATATTTACACGCTCTATCTCTGATATTGAGCACTTTATTCCATAAATATAGCATACCTTATATTTCTTTATATATATTATATTATATATATATATATATATATATATATATATAATATATATTAATAACTTTAAATATCAATTTTTTTGTTGTTTTCCCCTGACTTTGAAGTTTCTTGGTAATGTTCATTTTTCAAGGTATTCTGTTTATGAATTTAAAAAACAGAACCGCTTGAAGAATGGACATTACCAAAACCTTTGAAGTTAGGGAAAACAACAACAAATTGATATTTAAAGTAATCTTTTTATATAATATTATTAATCGTCTATTTTTAATATTATTTTAATATTTTTAATACTGAGCACTACATATAAAACTATCTGCTATTTCTTAAATTATATATATATATATATATATATATATAAATTATTCATGATTTGTTGTTTGCTGATGATGTTGCTCTTGTTGCAACATCCTTTGAGGAGGCCCAACATCTAATAAATCGTTTCTCTGCTGCATGTAAATCCTTTGGTCTTACACTTAGCATAAAGAAAACTGAAGTAGTGCACCAACCTTGTCTTACTCCAAAGCAATTCTATGTTGAGAAACAAAAAACACCAGTCTACAATTTTCCAGAGAGACCATTGAAAGTAGAAGACAAAGCCCTGAACTATGTAAAGTCTTTCACCTATCTTGGTAGCAAAGTCAAATACAGTGTAACTTTAGATGATGAAATCATGCATCAGATTGCTAAGGCTACCAGTGCTTTCGGCAAACTTTGCCATTGCTTATGGAATGAGCAGGGTATTCGACTGGATACAAAAATTCAGGTTTACAGAGCTGTTGAACTTGCCATTCTTTTGTACACCTCAGATTCGTGGACACCATACAGGTACCATGTACACCATAAAAGCTGTCTGTGTGCAATCTGTGGCATTAACCTTCATGATAGGACATCTAACATAGACCAGTTTAACAGGTGTAATATTGGAGGAATCGAGACTTTTCTCATAGTGTCTCAGTTATGGTGGACTGGGCATGCCTTGAGAATGTCTGATGACAGGATACCCAAGATCCTGATGTAGAGCCAGTTAGATCAGGGCTACAGGAATGTAGAATGCCCATGGCTAAGATACAAAGACAAGCTGAAAAGCAACTCAATATACCACATAACACCCTTGAGCATTTAGCCTTGGAGTGGGTAAAATGGAGATCAACATGTTTTAGTGGACTCAGCAGTTATTAATCTGCTTGTTTGAATCGTCTTCAAGAAGTGAGAGCAAGATCTAAAAGGTCAGCCAATTTAAATTGATCTCATCTCACAATCCTCATTCTTGCTCCATATGTTGCCTCCTTTGTAAATCACTAGCAGGTCTTAAGTGCAACTTAAGATTATTGCACAAAATCCCATAACTGAATCAATTAAGCTGTCAGATCCTCATATGTCAAAACTGACAAGAGAGTCCATTATTATATATATTAAAGTCAAGTAATACTAACCACCTATGCTACCATGGTTTCTACTGGTAAGATTTCTTCAGGCAGTGGAGTTTAATAGTGATTCCTGAATGGAATCGTACTTTGGGAATCATTATTAACTTCCACTGCCTGAAGAAACCTTACTGGTGGAAACCATGGTAGCATGGGTCATTAGTATTAGTTGACTTTGATATTTAAGAGCTCTACAGATTCAGGTTTTCTTTTTCTAATGAGCACTGTTTTATATAACCGTTTTCCAGAAAAATTTAACTTTGACTGGAAAAAACAAAACAAAAAACAAAACACACACATATATATGAAAATTTCTCCAATTTAACCAGTAGAGAAGACAATATTTATGAATGAAAAGGACAATAGGAAAACTAGTAATTGCTGACCCGTTTCGTCCAATGTGGATTTTATCAAAACAAAATACGTATTTTGCTTTGATAAAATCCACATTGGACAATACAGGTCAGCAATTACTAGTTTATTATATCATTATATATATATATATATATATATATATATATATATATATATATATATGTGTGTGTGTGTGTCTGTGTATATCCTTATGGCAAGGTCTGTGTTTTCTTTGTTGCTTGGCTATTTTCTTTTGTACTGAAATGGGATTAACAATTGATAACAAGTATCCACTAGCAATTACTTTCTTGGAAGAATTAAGATAAAGATTTAGAAAAGCATGAGTATTACCCCCCACCCACAGTTATGGGAGCATTTTGTAGACATAGACAGACACATCCTCATTTTGGCAAGTATGTATACATATATGTGCTTGTGTTTGTGTATTTACATTTATATATATTCATGTGTTTGTGTGAGTAAACATGGTGAGCCAAGCATACAATAAATATATTTTACCAGACATTTTGAACCCTTGAGATAGTACATGAGTTATGGAAAAAAAGCATAAATGATTAAATTAGCTTTACCACATCAGTATATAAGATATTCGATTTGGTCCATATTTGTATAAGATTCTCTCTATGTGTGTGTGTGTGTGTGCGTGTGCATGAATACATGCATATATACATATATAAAATTTCATATATAACTAAAAGCATATCTGTAAAAGGACAATATGAATAAAGACAAAAGGAAAACTTAACTAACACGATTCCTCCCCTGATAGACTCAAGACAAATATCAGAATTTTATTTTGTAACAAGTATTTATAAGGGATCTTATACACAAAAGGTATGTTATACACAACAATTTATCAAATGCATTAGACATACAGAGAGACAGGTTCAGGCTAAACTTATGAAAAGAGAAAGTATCTTACTTAGATGTCAAATTGTTGAATATGTCACTATTTAATCTAAGCAAAACAATTCTGCACCATAGATATTTTCAAATACTCCCCTTTACTAAAAGAAATACTCCTTTCCCATACATGAATACTCTTTGTTTCTAATAAAGTTTTTCTATCTCTTAATAATCTGCTTAGCTTTTGGAAAGCATCTTTGGCTATCCCAATGCATCTTAGGATTTCAGTGTTGCATTTTTCCATCTTCTGTTAGAATCCTTCCCAGATATTTGAATTGTTGTACTTGGTTGATTTTGGTGCCTCTGATTTTTAATTCGTATTTTGGGCTCATCCTTTTACTAATAACCATACTTTCTGTCTTCTTGTAGTTTATGTTTCATCTTTTCTTCTACCTTCAGATATAGAAGTTAAACACTATACCTCTCTCGGAGTCTGTCTATATTTCTGAGATGAGGTATTATGTACAGTATTTACATTAGTCGGACTATTGTCCTCATCTTTGTCGCCATATTTGTCACAACGTTTCGGCTGTTGTTCTGTTCGAAATTCCAACCACCTGAAGAAGGCCGGAGCGTACAACAGCCGAAATGTTGTGACAAATATGGCGACAAAGATGAGGACAATAGTCCGACTAATGTAAATACTGTATACCTCTCTCATCTTACTTGTGACAGATTGAACCTGTTTGCTTTACAAGTATGTTGGTGAAACTGGCTCTGAATTTTATCTTTAATTCAACAATCACAGTCAATTTTTATAACTCTACTATATCATAACATTTCAATTTATCTAATCTTAGTATGGATGATGTTAGGTTCATCTTTCTCGTGTCTTCCTTTAATTCCCAGAAAAGCCATAAAGTTGAAAACAATTTCATTATCAAACTTAATACACACAAAATTTAGAATTAAATAACAATTCTCAATGATTATATTTTTTTTACAAAAATAACAAATGGAAAACCTTTTTCATTCTTTTTTTGTAGTCAGTTTATATCTTTCTTTGTTTATTATCTACTCTTGCATTGTTAGTATTTCATCTTCTCTTTTCAACATATATGATTATAAAAATTCTCTTAAATTAAAAGAAAAAGGTTAAATTTTCGGCCTGCTATTATGTAAAATATATTAAATGAATAAATTAATCACAAACTAAAATAATATAAATAATAATTACATTATTAAAAAATCAGATGCAACAATGACAATTATTCACTTTCATTTATTAGATATTAAATTATATCACTTAGCATCCTCCATAATTTACCTTGATTTTTAGCCTGATGTATATTTATAAGCACTCTTATATTTAAAAATTCTGAAAAACTAACATTTTTACTTCTGTTTATAAATACTTTTTGCAAAATAAAATCTTTACATTTGCCTTGATAAAGTCTATCAGAGGATGAAATGCCTCAGCTGAGATAAATTTTCCTTTTTTATATATATATATATATACACACACACACATACATACATACACACACACATATATATATATATATATACACATACATACATTCATATATACACACACACATATATATATATATATATATACACACACACACATACATACATACACACACACATATATATATATATATATACACACACACACATACATACATACACACACACATATATATATATATATATACACACACATATATATATATATATACACACACACACACACACATATATATATATATACACACACACACACACACATATATATATACACACACACATGATAGGCAAAGTATCAAAGCATGTCTACCAATGCAAACATGCAACATATACAGATGCGAGGAAATCTCTTTATGCCTCGTTTATGTCCTTCAGTCTTAATTAATATTGATATGAAGCAAATCAATGAAACATTCTGCTTTCTTGCCAGCAAAGACTACTAACGATAGCATAGGAAATGTTGTTTGAAATACACAAATGGATTACAGGTCTGAAAAGGCAGGTGGGAGTACAAAACTCCAAGGTCTCCAATTACAAACTTTATCAATCATTTTCTTTTCAAAAGTAAATCTAGTTACATGAGTTCACAAAGAAATACAACTTTGTGAATTACTCAAATTAATCATTAATATTATAAGTTTCATAAAAAATAACTATCAATTATAAGAAGAAAGAATGCATGTTTATCAGTGAAAGAGACAGCATGAGTTATGTATTGGGGATGTCAAAATCAAGTACATTCAGAACAAGGCTCAAGAGCTACTTCAGGTAGAGGGTTACAGATTAAGAGGCATAGTTTATGTTGATAAGCCAGGAAGATAATTGTAGACCCTAGACTTGAACAGGTTAAGACCGTCATGATCATCGTTGCTTCTGTATCATATATTTACAGATGACAGAAAATGTGACAGAGGATTGTGAAGGTGCAATTGAATAGCAAATGTTGCCTTCCAGAAACTAAGCAATGTATTAAGACATAAGAAAATAGCATTAGAAATAAAATAAGAATTAAATAATGCTGAACTGATATGTAATATCTAATCTTCTATATAGCAATCAGTAATATGGCTTCTGTTTCAACAGGTCTACCACTGATATGTTAACAGCTGTCATTGAATTTGTTGATCAAGCTTTAGATAAGAATGGCAAAGGTTTTGACTCTAGATATTTCAAAGTCATTCAAAAGGTTTTGGCATACTGACCTTCTCCACCAGCTCAAAGGCTATAATGTCACTGGATGAATAACTGACTTAATTCAATAATTTCTAACAAATCCTGTAATGAAGGTCATGTTCAATGGTCACAATTCTAGATCATTTCTTATTAATGCAGGGATATCCCACAACTCTGTTCTTGGACTTACAATGTTTCTGATCTTCATCAATAATCTTCCTGATGCCATCAGTTCCCAACTAGGGATATATGCAGATGAAACAACTATTTACTGCTGTCTTAGTAGCAAGCCTGACAGATTCACATAGTAATTCTGGCAACTATTCTTGAAAAGGACAGGAAATGGCATTGAATTTTAAGGCCTCCAGAACAAAGCTGCTTTCATTTAAATTAACACAGAGAACCTTTTTTGCCTGCCGCCAACACATGGCTGATGCTAAACTCCAGGTGAGCAACACTTTTCACCTTCTTGGGTTCATGTTTTCCACTGACATGAAGTGGAGTGATTATATTGAATTAATTGTGAGGTCTACTGTTAGAAAAGTTGGTTCACTGTGCCATGTCAGACAATTTTTCTCATCAGAATCCATCTTGCACATTTATAAATCTACCATTCATCCATGCATTGTATATTGATGCCATACCTGATTTGGTTGTCCTAATATGTATCTTGAGATTCTTAACAAACTCCAAAGAAGGATGTGTAATTTAATGCTTCTAATCTGGCATCTTGACTTCAGTCACTTACTCACCCATGTGACATGGCTCTTATATCAGAATTTTCTACAAATATTTTTACTGCAACTGATTAGCTTTTTTATTTAGTGCTTCAAATGCACAAAATTTAAGCTTCCTAATAGATTGGCAAGTAGGTCTCACCAATTTACTGTTGAACTAGACAGATGCAACTGGATGTTCTATTCTAATAGTTTCTTTTCTCTTACTTCTCACTTGTGGAAACCCTTTCAATTTCTTGTTTCCCTGACACCCACAACCTTCAAAAATTTTAATGCATCATCAATTGTCATCGTCTGTCTCCCTGAATCATTTTCCTTTATTGTTTTTTCCTCACTTCTTACTAAAGTGTTCTCATTCTTTTATGCTCCCTGTAACCCCATATTTCCTAGTGGCATAATTACTTGGGGCGAAATAATTAAGAAAAAAAGTGGGCTATTCACTGTGCACTATTTTTCTGTTAGTATAGCTGGTTCTACACAATATAGCTTCACCACTATAATCAAATCATCTGTATAGGTAGTCTCATATTTCAGTTCTAAGAACTAAATTGTTATGCAATTAGATGTCAAAACTGATGAAAGAGTCCATCATTATAAGTAGATAGGTTGAGAGAGAGAGAGAGGGGAGTGAAGAAGAAAGAGTCATACATACATGCAGTCAGTTCTCAGGCATGCTACCAAGACAAGTCAGATCTAGACTGTTATGTGGATGTCACATATGACATCCATGTCATTCAAATATGTCTAAACTATCAGCTATCTCAGATCAATGAGTAAAAATAGCTTCAATTGAATTAATCTTCTAGACCTTAAAGAAGACAATTCTTCGACAGATTTTATAAGACTGGCATTATAGAATCACAAAGAACTTTGCCAAATACTAGAAACCACAACACCTGAAGACTTCAAAGAGCAGCAACAACTAAAATTGGTAACACATAACTAGAAGGAAAAATAATGATATAATAATGATGTTGACTCTCCACATGACCTTAAACATAAGGTTAGGAAGAAAATTCCCATCATGCCTAGAAAGATTGATAACAAGTAGATTTGAGATTGATTGATTGACTTGATTTTATTGCTTATCAACCTTTTGTGTGTTAATTAAAGTTGAAATATAATTCAGATTTTAGAGAAGGTTCTCACACTACCTGGTGTTTCCAAACAGTCCCTTTTCTAAGTATGAGGGTGTGCTGAAAAGTTCATAGGCTGATTATGAAGGAGTAATTTTGGAGCTGTGCAACCATGCATGCATTAATTTCAACTCTTCTTATTAATAACTGCAATGTTTCTTTCTACGTAAAATGATATCTGACTGTTCAAAGAAAACTTCAAAAGTAACTAGTGACAACTTCTCATGAAAATAGACAAATTTGGCATTGTGGTGTCATCAAGTACATGCCGAAAAAGGGCTTAGCCTCCAAGGATATTCATGCTGACATGGTTGCTACATTCAGAGATGATGCCCCAACTTTATCAACAGTGTAAAAGTGGGTAGCTGAATTTAGAAGGGAGAAGGTGGAGTTATGAAGATGACCCAAGGTCTGACCATCCTGAAATTGCCACCACCAAGAAAAACATTGATTGTGTTCACTACATGGTGATGGATGAGAGGCAACTGACTGTAAATCAAATAGCCAATGCTATTAACATATCCTGTGAGAAAGTTGGAAATATTTAGCACAATGAACTTGGTATGATGAAGGTTTCTGCTTGATTTTTGCTTTTGACACCAGATCAAATGTAATATCACAGAAACATCTGACATTGTTTGAGTCAGATCAAGCTGGTTTCATTGAATGTTTCCTAACCCAGGATGAGTGGTGGTTTCATCACTTTGAGCCGGAGACAAAGACACAATCTAGGTAGTGGAAACACTCATCACCTGCTCCAGAGAAGGCTAAGGTCATTCCATTTGCAGGGAAGGTGATGGCCTCATTTTTTTGGTATACAAAAAGCATTGTTTATTGACTATCTTCAAAAGTGCCACACCATCAATAGAAAGTACTAAGCCAACTTGCTGAGGCAGTTACAAAAGGCTATCAAGACCAAACATCCAGCAAAACTGATGAAAGTGATCTTGTTTCACCAGGACAATGTTCTAACACACAAGTTCTTTGTTTCACTGGCAGCTGTGTTCAACTGTGACTTTGAACTAGTTGATCACTCCCATTATTCTCCTGATTTGACTATCATCTGTTCACCAACATTAAAAAAAAAAAAACACTTGGCTGGGAATCAGTATAGCACTGATGATGACATATCTGTTACTGATGAAATTTTTGACTAATAGGATGAACAGTATTTTTTTAACAATCAGTTGTCACTTTACCTGGAAAGAAACAATGCAGTTATTAATAAGAAGTGTTGAAATTAATGTATGCAAGATTTCACAATTCAACATCATGGAAAAATCTGATATTGAGGCAGATCGCCCATACTCATATTTCAAATAGTAAAAGTGTTCACATAGTACCTGGTGTTGCCAAATGGTCCCCCATCTAAGTACTAACTGGGTGGGACAATGCTTAACTTTTCATGAAAAACTGTTTAAAGGGGAAGATCATATGAATTTCATTCAGCTTTAATGCTGTTCATTTAATAAATGCTGAATATTTCCTGTATAGAAATAGCTAATTTCACCATAACCATTACCAATGAAGACCAATTTCAAGTTGTTAAATTTAGCTGATATTAAAAAGAATTCAGCTTTTCCTAGCAAATTGTTTACCATCATTTTGTGCCTCATCTGTCTTGATAACAGAACACATACAAAAACCTAAACAGAAAATACTATTTGTATAATAGACACAGGATTCTAATAGGCGAAAATATCTTGTCTAACAATATGCGTATGCTTTTAACACAGGGACATAAATTGAATATTTAAAGAAATGGCAAATAAATTACAATCTGGCTTTTGTTTCCTCTTTAGATCCACATTCGAGCATTAAGAATGCAATTAAATTGTCAGAGAATAATTATGCTCGTCATATACGCTTATATGATATACATGTATCTATATGTATGCATGTTTTTATATATATATATATATATATATATATATATACACACACACACAGACATATATAAAATTTATATGTCCTTTTTTATTTGTTCTGAAATTAATAAAGTTATATTTATATATGTGTAAGTGTATTTATTTATAGATGTTTTATATATATATAAATGTGTACATTTGCATAACTGTGTACGTATAGACATATGTGTCTATCTGTATGATTCTATCATTTGATTACATTTGTCAAAATTATATGTGTGTATATTTATATACATATATATATTTATTGCATGAAAATAAATGCAAGTACAATGTTATTTAATAAAAGTTAATTAATGACTCAGCAAATGCATCTAAGTTCAAATGCATGCATATTTGTTTATATATCTATATATATGTATATAAGTATTCTGTGAACATAGGCATGCACACATATACATACACGCGCACACACACATATATAAATATATAAAAGTACCTATTATAATGGGTACTTATATATATATATATATATATTTAAATCACTAAACAAGAAAATATATATATATATATATATATATATCTCACTAAACAAGGAAATATATCATATATATGTCTATATATATATATATATATATATATATAAAATAGAGATGTGAGATGCATAATCCATTAATAGTGAATTTTCTTAAAACACATTCGAACTAATGAATTTGCATAAACATTTATATTATATAGCTAAGCTCAAATGCAAGCATATTTGTTTATATATATATATGCGTATATAAGTATATGAACATAGGCATGCATACACGTATACACATATATATAAATATACCTATTATATGAAATGTAAGGGGTTCTTTATATATATATATATATATATATTTAAATAACTAAACAAGAAAATATACAATATATATACATATATATCACTATATATAAACAAGGAAATATAAAATATATTTAGAGAGAGGAAGAGAGAGTGATATGCAATGCATAATCCATTAATATTGAATTTTCTTTAAACAGTCGAAGTAATGAATTCACATAAACATTTATATTAAAGTGTATAAATTGATATTTTCTATATGTATTTTAAGAGATATATTTTTTATTTTTGTGTGTGTATTCGCCATTGTGTATAACGCATATATCAGTTGAAGTTGGAGAGTGTTTTAATAATTTGATTTCATTAAATAAAAACTTGCATTAATGGATAATCTATCATAATCTTTCATCCTTAATAAAATTTTAATTCTGATAAATGAATGGATTATTCAACTCTTCACTTGTGCACTTTCTCATTTCCTTTCATTCTCCCATTTTCTTCTTCTTCTTCTCCCACATTTACCTTTTACTTTGATTTTAATCTTTCTCTCTTTTACGCATTCATCCAAATTCTTTTGTTTTCTCACTCATATTCTTTTTACTCATTCTCTTTCTTTATCTGTCTATATCTCTGAGATGAGGTATTATGATTACTTGCATTATGTACATTATTGAAACTGTTATCCTCCTCTTCATTTATTTCATCCACTGGGGTGGGGGGGTATATTGTTCTAGTTCCACGTGACATGCCTCTTATGGATGTCTCAGTTATTTCCCTTTAACTCAACTCTCCAAGTTTTTGGTTCACCACTGCTGTGGCCTGTTATTGAAACTCACAACTCTTTGTGTCCAGTTACTGGATCAAACCAACGTCTTATCCACTGGGCTGTGTGTCCTGACTCTATGGTGAACAAAAAAAACTTGGAGAGTTGATTTAAAGGAAGGCAATTGATACCAAAACATCCAGAAGAGGCATGGCATAAAAAATATTGCCAGCAATACATGTTTGAAGGAAAAATACAACCAAAAATATAGCAATACATTTTTGGAAAAATATTACAAGCAATAAAAATCTTGTGAGCATTAAATAACCCATTGAGGTTGATATCCCATAACACAAGCTAAACCAAACCAATCAGACTAGAACCAATGCTTTAATGTAACTTTATTTATTTACAAATGCTTAGTCTGGCACAAGGCCACTAGTTAATTTCCTGTTGTTTGTAGCTCTTAATCAATTTTGTCATTCTGCTATCTCTCCTAAACCTGCTCTGCCATTTGTCTCCTTCAGGATATTGGTGATCATGGCTCTCCAGAATTTCCTTGTTTGTAGCTCTTAATTTTGTCTTATAGCTATTTCTCCTAAACCTGCTCCACCATCCATTTGCTCATGCTTTCTAGGCTGATTATGCATTATTTTATTCAATCCTTCTTGCCTTCAATCTGTCCTGTGAGTATCAAATTTTCCAAGCCCTCTTTAATCTAGTCAATGCAAAAAGTAGATTTAGGAAGAAGGAGAGACAAAGGCAAATCATGTGAGACAGATTACAAACAAAAAATAAGATTGAATCATTCAGCAGGAGCTACACAGTAAACAATTTATAACATATAATAGGAAAGAAATGTACAGGTGTGTTTGGTACATAAAATGTCCATACCAAAAATGTGTAATAATTGTACAAGTCTTTTTTCCGGGCAATGAAATGAGACCTGCTTGAGAAGGCTGGACAATGTCTTTCTATCATGATAAACCAAACAGAGAATAAAAAAGAAGGTGGAAGAGCTTGATCCTCTATTTTATACTCTCCGACAAGTAATTTTGATTGGCTCTCTAGCAGTATATGTAATGTCTATTTTTGGCCACAGAAATAACTGTGACATTCAGAATTTAATTTCCATTAAAATCCACACAACCTGCATAACATTCACACCTGAGCTGATGCTTAAAGTAAACATCTAGATAGGAGAAAATGACAAATTGTTGTGGACTTTATTTACATCATTCAATTTACTATTCACATCATTGCTAACACAGAAACTCATGGTATTTCCTCTTTTTGAGTGACAAGCACACATTTTTACAAAGTATACCAGGTTCCAAGATGTAGAATGAGTGGCCATGGTTAAATGTAAATAAATGGCTGACCTGCTCAACAAACAGAATTGAAAAAAATTGTAATAAACAATACAAAAAAGAAAAGAAAAGGTCAAAAAATAGTATAAAGCAAGCAAACAATATATGCAAGGCAAATTAACACTAATAAGGCAAAGCAACAGTAATAAGGCAAAGCAACAGTAATAAGATGAAAAGTTCACCTAAGAATTGGGGTTGACACACAAGAGAAAATTTGGATAAGCGAATATAGTATTGTGACTTCAAGACAAGACAAACCAGGACTGAGTCAGATGAAACCAAGAATTGGCTTATTTTATTAGCTAAGAAATCCCAGCATGCATCTGTGTGCTTCTGCCTATAAATTGGGAAGGGGAAAGTGTTTTGCAGTCATTCCCACCAAGACTGAAACCAATACAAAATGAAATATTGTCTATAAAGTATCTAAGCCATCAATGAAACAGTCTACCGAGCTCTCCAAAATAATGGGGAAGCCTGAGCCGTGGCACTAGACATCTCCAAAGCATTTGATAGGGTTTGGCATGCCGGCCTTCTGTGCAAGCTCCAGGGTTATGGCATTACGGGTCGATTATATAACCTAATACAATCATTCCTGTCAAACCGTGAATTGAAGGTCGTTCTCAACGGATTCTCCTCCAGTTCCTATCCCATGAATGCAGGTGTCACTCAAGGCTCCATCCCAGGCCCCACTCTATTCCTTATCTACATGAATGACCTTCCTGATGCCGTAACTTCCCAAGTAGGCATCTACGAGGATGACACCACAATTTATTCCTGCCTCAAAAACAAATCTAGTCTCACTGACAAAACTCACCTTGCCAAAGGCCCGAAAAAGGACCTCCAATCGATTCTGAACTGGGGCATGAATTGGCTGGTCAACTTCAACGCTTAGAATGTCTGATGCTCAACTTCTCGAGAGCAACTCTCTGTGGCTTCTCAGTCTCACGTTGACTGCTGACCTGAGATGGAATAAATATATCAAGTCAATTGCCTCGTCCACTGCGAGGAAAGTTGGCTCCCTGAGCTGCGCTAGGAAGTTTTTCTCCCCTGAGTCGATCCTCCAGATATACAAATCCACAATTCACCCTTGCATGGAGTATTGCTGTCATATATGGCCTGGTGCCCCTTCTGTTTGCCTCGGGGTTTTTGATAGGCTCTAGAGGCGGATATGCAATATGGTTGGCCCTGCCGTCTCGTCTACAGTCACTTTCTCAGAGACGCGCCGTCGCCTCCCTCTGTCTGTTCTACAAATACTTTCATGGAAATTGCTCCAAGGAGCTGCCTTCGCTGGCATCCCGCTCTCACCCCTTCACTGTCGAAACTCCTAAATGTAGCCGTCTCTTCTACTCTAATAGCTTCTAATCGTACCTCTCGCCTGTGGAACTCCCTTCATGATGTTGACTGGATATATCATTGAACTCTTTCTGAATCCTTTGCAATGTCCTCAGATTGACAGCCAAACACTCTGAAATGTTCATATGGGAGCTTCTGGCATGAACACCAAGCAGCACAGTATGCCATTTCTAAATTTCTGGCAGAGTAACTTGCATCATGGTGCTCTTTTTCTCACAGATAGTGTCCAACTGACCCTACTATACTGTTCAATCAACAAAATTCAAAAAGAACATATGCATATACAAAATTAAAAATATAAGATGGCAACAATTTACCCATGGCACCCTGTATACAAACACATACACAAGCACACAGGGCAGATGAATAAATCATTAAAATGTTAGTGTTCTGAACATGAGACATAGATTCAAATTTCACTATGGTTGATTTGCTAATATTGGCCTGAAGATACAATCCCAACATGCACCACTGTTGGGAAGTAGCTGAAGACCATGTGAGTCAAAGGTCATTGACGTTTGCATGAAATCATAAATTCTCATGACAAAGGGTTTGAGCATATTGGCCTGATGATGCAAGATTATCCACCCTATCACAGAAACTGTAACTAAAGTCTGCTCAATATAGTTACAGTACAAACCACAAGTTTTCACTGTGGATATTGAGCATCCATAGATGTTGCTGAGCAGGTATTTGCAATATCAATTAGCTAACAACACTAGCATAAGAGCACTCTTTCCTTTTTCTTTTTTCTAATGTTCCCCCCTGTATAAAGCCCAAGATTTGCTAGAGGATTATTGAAAGAGGTTGTTACATGAGCGGTAAGAAAAGCAACAGTTTATGAGGACATGTGGAAAAGATATCAGTTAACCTTAGACTTCAAAAAGTTAAGATTGTAGTGGTAGAGAAAGCATCCTTTTAGGAGTCATTTCCGAAAATTAAGGCAGAATTTGTGGGAAGAAGATCTTGAGTATGACTTCTTTCTTACTAATGGATTATGAATGGAATGAGGATGATTTATCTCCCATGTAGATGGCATGGTGAATTGTAGCGGTGAGAGTCAGGATTAGGAATGCAGTTTGTCAGAATGTTGGGTTGTTATTCTGTAATAAACATATAAATACAATGTACTAACGGAAATGACATGAATGGTGCCCGAATATGTTTACCATTTTTATTAACCGTAACGATGTAAAACAACAACAAAACATGACATAAACATATTACTTACAATAGTTGATGATTGTACACTAAAAGATTACTATCTTGAAGTTCATCTTTGGTGTTACAAGGAGTTTTGTTGGTTTCTCACACAACTATGCCCCACACATAATTATCAAGGTGGGTGCAGTCTAGGGAGTTAGGTGGCCAGATGTAAGAGTTGATGTGATTACAGAAATTGTCTGACAGCATATGCCTGGGTTCTCTTGCTTGTGTGGCATGGTGCAGAGTCCTGTTGCCAGAGATAGCATCTTCCAGAAGCCACCCTCTTGACTCAGAGCACTTGATGTAGGCCTGTGTTGAGTCTGAGGCCCTTACTAACAAATTTGAGAGTTATTTCCTTTTCAGAATGATTAGAGTGAGTTATCCAAGTTGCTGTATCTTCATAAAACTCATTAGACTGATACAACTCTTTCAAAATCCACAGCAGTCTCCTCAGATTGACACCATGATGCTATTTTTCTTACAAACAATTCCCAACTGATCCTCCTATATTGTGCAGTTGAGAAAATCAAAAATAAATAACGTGAATGTGAGAAATTAAAAATATAAAATGCTGACAACTTACCTATGCACCCTCTCTCTCTCTCTCTATATATATATATATATATGTGTGTGTGTGTGTGTAAAAATATATAGAAAATAGAAAAGAACTCGTTAGGTAAATAATCCAAAGTTCTTTAGTATTTTTGTTATTATTTTTAAAAAACAGTGCTTGATACAAAAGTAGAGACTAAATATAATTATTTATTTAAAAATATGATTCCATTGCTACATAAGAGTTCTCATGTTTCAAAACAAGAGCCGAAAACTTCAATATAATTATTTGAATTAAATTGAAAAAGTACCAAGCTCTGTTCCATCTTCAAGCAAAGAAGTGATGGAACAGAGCTTGGTACTTTAATTCAATTTAATTCAAATAATTATATTGAAGTTTTTGGCTCTTGTTTTGAAACATGAGAACTCTTATGTAGTGATGGAATCCTATTTTTAAATAAATAATTATATATATATATATATATATATATATATATATATATACACACACACATATATCATAATTAAGTAATTCATCAAGTCTAGAAGAAACCTCAACAGAATACAGAAAGCATTGGATGGCCGTTTCGTCCTATATTTGGGACTCATCAGCAGTGCACATCCACTACCAAGAATTGGACCTGGATCATTACAATATAATGCAAGCATCATACCAACTGTACCAACAGGCCTCAGTGACGAAGAGGTAATGAATTAGACTTGAAATACCATCATCCTTCACAAATTCACAATTCTGGATATTTCAAATTAGTGGCGTATATATATGTGTGTGCATTTGTTTGTTTCTCAGAACTATAAATGTTGTATTTACTGGGTACATATATTTGAGTCAACAGCACTGTTTTAAATAATGATTAATTCATTATTTTTTATGGTTTATCAACACTTTGATACATTGGGTTTTAAGAATAATGCTTCTTGAGAATAACAATGATTTTTATATATACAAATACTACTATTTAACCCATAGCTAGGAGAGGCAATGGATTCATATCTTTCCCAAGGGCAATTTGTATGTAAATGAATATAAAGAACCTGACTAGAATTCAAAATGAACTCTCCATTTTAAACAGTTAAATTAATACTTACTAGCATTGAGTATGAAAATTTTACAAAAAAGAAGTTATGCCTCGTGAGAGGAATCAAAATTTTTCTATCAGGGGAACAAATTTTAGCCTAAGTGTACCAATAGACAAAGAAAGCAGTTATAGTAAAGTAACCCATTGAGGTACCTAGCTCTTTTGACATTCTGATGTGACACAAAGAACAAAGCTTTCTTTGGTATCTCTTAGGGTATACCCAGTACATTTTAGGGTCACTACAGATCGAATCCACTTAAATCAAAGATTCCTCATGGATATTATATTCTATTCAGTCCTCTGATATTTTATGGTATCTGGTACAAGCTCTGATATTTTATGGTACAATACTTCAATCTAAAATATTCTGGGAAAGATCAATACAATATCCAGAAATATATGAAGCCATTCAGAGTATCTTGAGAACTGGCTGTGTGTCCTTGATGTAACTTGGCAACAAAAGAGAGGACCTTACTGCACATGTTTGAATGGGCATTCTCTCTCAGAGTTAGCCAATTGGTAGTAATATACAACTTTGTGGATTTATGCACTAAATTAAATTTTTATGCACAATGACAAAATGAGTTGATTATTCAAGTTTCATACAAGTATTTTGGAAAAACATCACATCACCCAGGTTTGTAAGCCTCTCCCCAACCAATCCAGATTTGGCTCTTTCAAATCAGCGGCATATATATATATATATATATATATATATATATATATATATGTATGTATGTATGTGTATGGTAAGTGGCGCCCATACCAAGGCAATAAAATTGTGCCCCTAACCAAATACCTGTCCTAAGTACATAGTAAACCTACTAGTTTAAAAACACAAGTTAAAACTATTAAAATATGTAACAAATTATGGTATTTCAAAGGGAAGACTATCTTTTATTTGTTCTATTTTATTAGAAGGAAATTTAAATTTTATCAATATAATGGTATCACATGAACATAATGTAATGAACCATATTTCATTTGAAGAGAATTTTAATTTAAATATTGACAATATAATGGTATCACAAAATCAAAACATCTTTTAATATATTACATGCCAAAATCATCTTTTAGCATTTCAGAATAAAACACTCCACAAGCTGAATATATTTATTAATCCTTTAACTATTTTCTGGGGAAATTATAATGTGTAATGGAGAAGGAGGCATGGTGGAGTAATGGATAGCAGCTCGGATTTAGTAATTGGAAATCTGAGTTCGAATTCCAGTCGAATCCATTACATTCACTTACATGCTAATAACTTTGGGGAAGGTATGAATCCTCTTCTTCTCCCCCCAGGTATGGGTAGATAGCAGGACTGACTGGGTTCTATAGCCTTGCATGGCAGCTGGTCAAGGAGAAGGACAACTCTGAATTCCAAACCTGATCCTCCAGATTGGGGGTTGTGCAGTCAGCTAACAACCTACTCACTTAAAAACTGGCTTGTTATAGAAACTGCAAAGATATCTTGTGGCCCCTGTGGCCCTCAAGGAATTTAAATGCATAATATATATATATATATATATATAAAATGGCACTTCATGAAGATATATTTTAAAAATTATTGCATTTGTACTATAAGAAGTCATGTAGAAGGTGCTGATTAGGCCTAAAACTGCAACTTCCTTGTTTTCATTGATGCAAATTTATCAATCATAATTGCTCAATATCAAGATCAACAAAAAAAGTATTGTATATTTCCATTTGTAAGATAACATTTAAATCCACAAAATCACCCTCTAAAGATTGGGGGTCATCTTATACTAAAATTCTAAAAAATATACCTTAAATTTTGAATCTGTCTATATTTCTGAGATGAGGTATTATGTACATTATTTACATTATTCAGACTATTGTTCTCATCTTTGTTGACATATTTATTACAATGTTTTGGCTGTTGTACGCTCCGGCCTTCTTCAGGTGGTTGGAATGTTGAACTGAACCCTTTATTTCGCTCACTGGGGTAGACTGTTCTAGTTCCACATTTCATAAAAATGGGTGTCATTTATCAGTTATCTCCTGTTAATTCACCTCTCCAAGTTCTCCACTGCCTTAACCAGGTATTGAACTCACAACTCAAGCAATAATAACAACGAAAATTGCAATATGAGCTCTGGTAAAAAAAATGCAATGATAACAGCAAAAATTGCAATATGAGCACTGGTAAAAATGTCTACCCCAGTGAGCAAAATAAAGGGTTCAGTTCAACATTCCAACCACCTGAAGAAGGCCGGAGCTTACAATGGCCGAAACGTTGTAATAAATATGGCAACAAAAATGAGATCAATAGTCCGAATAATGTAAATAATGTACTTAAATTCTGAGTGATGTTTATTGGTATGAAAAAGATTCACATTATCAAATAAACTGATAATAAAAGTAATAAAACTATTTCTATCTTATATATTACTTGAATAACTTCATAATAAATTGAATATTCGAAGAATAATTCCAAATCAATGAAATCAACTTGTATCTATGCAAGTTCAGCTGAGAAAATGTATTTATCACATCACACTATGATTGTGTTCACAGCAATGGAATTTATTATTATCGTACATTATCGTACTGTTATTAGCAGCATTTTGTGATTGTTGATGAAGTATAAGTAAATGTCCATTAGTACACCAGGCTGTTTGAAACTGTTTAGATATAGAAAATGAAGAAGAAGAATCAGTATTCACAAGACATTACATGATGAAATGTAAACAAAACAATGGTTTCCCCTTTTAGGGGACATGTGTAGGAAAAACATAGAATTGGTTTTGTTACTTTGTTTATTTTTAATTTCAAGTAACAACATTCCCAATAACATCCTCTTTATATAATCAAATAAGCAGTCATCTTCTACTGCAGGTATAGGATAAATTCATGGAGATTTTTCTATATTTTTTCACCAGGTCTTATCTTAGGTTGCCTTATATGCAGAAATATACAGTAAGTCATAAAAAATATCAGTAAAAGAGAAGGATATTAGTTCAAATACTAAATGGTATGAAAAGCAAATTCCTAGTCTGATTTCCAACATGCGTTTATTTATAAGCCCTACCAATTTACATTCCCAGGTCAGCATCTCATAATGTTGCTGATGAGTTGTGTGTCCATTTGTCACTAAGGAAGGCTTTTTTAATTATAATCCATTGACTTCGTTCTGAGTAGCAATCCATATTCATTAGAACTTCTTTTATACTTCCTTTTTATTTCTATTTTGAAAGCATTTTCCAAATTAAATAGAAAAACATTGTTTTTTTTCTTTTTTTTATATCTAAAAACAATAAGATTGTAATATGAAGCATATTGTTAGCTGCAACATATTATTACTGTGAGTGATTTTGACTTGATCACTAAAAGTTACGTAAAAAAAGCTCAAAATTGAATGCAATGGCATCTAAGAATGCTATGTGCTTAAAATTTTAGCAGACTGCAAATGAAAATCACTGGCACCATTTAAGCTTTAGATTAAACATATGTTTATTATTAATTAATAATCATTTGACTTTTTCCATAATTACCAGGTTTTTCTGTATTAGTATTTATTTATTTACACTATTTACATTGTTTGAACTATTGTCCTCATTTTTGTTGCCATATTCACAATGTTTTGGCCATTTTATGTTCCAGCCTTCTTCAGGTGATTGGAATTTTGAACTGAACTCTTTAATTCATCCAGTCACTTGACCCAAAGAATTGTGAGTTCAGCTGAGGTGAACAAAGACTTGAAGAGTTGAGTTAAAATGTGGAATTAGAACAATCTACCCCAGTGGACATAATAAAGGGCTTAGTTTGAAATTTCAATCACCTGAAGAAGGCCAGAATGTACAACATCATGAATATGGCAACAAAGATGAGAACAACAGTCTGAACAATGTAAGTAGTGTAAATAATTACAATATCTCATCTCAGAAATATAGACAGCATTTATTTGTTTTTGTACAACTAACTTGATGATATTTTGTCCTATTTTTGGTTTCTGTTTTTGCTTACCTAAAGTTATATTTATCAGCTTTGCATTTTCTACTCTCGTTCATTTTTGCCAATTAATAGTTTCAGGGTTAGTTTCATCAGAAAGAGAGTATAAATAATATGTTAAGTAATGACTTTATAATCTCTGAGTATTTTAGGTTTTAATTCTGTTCCTGTTGTTTCTAAAATTAACAAACTTTTTGATATTTGTGTTTGTTTATGTACTGTTTCATAATTTCTCTTGCTTTCTAGTGGTTTTGTTAACCTTAAATTTTATATACAAGGTAACCAAAAAAGTTCTGTCCGTTT
This sequence comes from Acanthosepion pharaonis, assembly GCA_903632075.3. Taxonomy (NCBI): domain Eukaryota; kingdom Metazoa; phylum Mollusca; class Cephalopoda; order Sepiida; family Sepiidae; genus Acanthosepion; species Acanthosepion pharaonis. Next base: position 2,310,168 of record CAHIKZ030001702.1, read on the forward strand.
TTAAAGGAAAAAAAGAAAACGCTTCACAGTATGTGTAACTTATATTTAGTCTTCGAAGTAATCGCCATCGGCATCCAGCACCTTCTGCCAACGTGTCTCCAGCTGTTCAATGCCCTTGCGGTAGAACTCGGGGTGTTTTAACGTGAGGGCTTTGCGGAAGTCTACTTCATTGGTGAAGGATTTCCCATGAAGATGATTATCCAGGGAGTGGAAGAGGTGGTAATCGGATGGTGCAAGGTCAAGTGAATAAGGTAGATGGTACAAAGTCTCCCACCCAAGTTGCTGTATGGTATCCCTGACCACTCACGCGACATGTGGCCTGGTGTTGTCATGGAGGAAAAGCATACCTTTGCGATTCACCAGTGCTGGCTCCTTCTGGCACAATGCCTGTTGCACACGTTTCAATTGCTGCAAGTATAGGTCTCCAGTGAATATTTGGCCCGTTGGTAGCAGTTCATAATGAACCACTTGACGACCTGTCCACCAGACACAAAGCATAATCTTGTGTAGAAGCATAGGCGGTCTTGTGGTGTGAAGGACAGCATCCTGAGGAGACAACCAATGTCTGGAATGCTTGGAAGTTTTATACAGAACCCAATTTTCATCACTGGTAAGCACTCGATTGAATCAGGATGCAGTACAGTGGTGAGAAAGCAGCGATACACAGGTTGCCACTCGCTGTCCCTTGTGGACCTCCAACAGCGTTTGCAGAACCCACTTGTTCAGTTTGTACATCTTACCTTGGTGGTGCAGGTGAAGTCTAACTGTTTCATCAGAAACGTTGAACTGTCTTGCAAGTTCAACACACGTTAGACTACTGTTCTCTTCAATGGCCGCCTTCAGGACTCCGTCATTCAAGACCTGTGGTCGTCCACAGCGAGGCTCATCATGGAAGGACAAATCTCCCAACTTGAATTTTCTAAACCAACGCCTTTCAGTACGTTCATCCACAGCACTATCCCCAAATGCTTGACATATGTGGCGACTTGATGCAGCTGCTGATAAGCCCTCTTTGAAGTCATAAAGCAAACAGCCCCAAACGAGATCTCGAGACACTTCCATCCTTCTCACAGCTGTCCGGCTTATAACTGATGGCAGGGCACAGTGCACTTGTTTTTTATAACATCTGATGTTCCTACTTCCGGCTGTCCGAATTTGAAAACAATTGTTACACGCATTTCGTATATATTTCAATTTCATTCAATGACTAATCAAAAAACGGACAGAACTTTTTTGGTTACCTTGTATTAAAAAAAAAAAACATTAATTTTGGGGAGGACACAATATGTATATAAATGTTTATATTTGTACCAAAGATCGTCATGGCTGGGAGTGATAGTGGGGACAAGCTCCCACCATCTATAAAATGCTTCAGTGGCATACGCTTCAAATAGCCTCTAACAATTAAGTTCAGCTCCAAGCAAGAGAATAGGTGGAAGGTTGAAAACTAGTGTCTCATAACCAGCTACTTCAGGTAGATGAAGCTCAACACTCCAAGAAGGCAGTTCATCTTGGGGAAGGAAAATCCTGATTTTAAACCTCTGCTGCCTTGTGTTTATATCCAAAACATATAAAAAGCTATGGATGTAAATTCACACAGAAAACTTAGAGTGGAACCCCTAAACCAGTCGGCTGTCAACACTGACACTTTCTGGCAATGCCTGCAGCCAACCCATCTCCAAACGTAATGCTCTCTATTCCTTTGAATTTTGTTGGTATGACTGAGAGTTGTTTGGGCAGTGCATGGCCTCCATATACACCCCCAGTCTAGGAGAAGGAAAACTCTGAATTAAAGCCACCTGCTGCCTTGAAGGCCTTGCCTCTGTAACTTTTGAGAGGAGGGATGAGATAACCTCAACATCCTTTGTGCAAACGGAACTGGCAAGCCACTACATTATCTTGCCTTGATGCCACCTTGAACAACAATTGTGAGATGGAGGGAGTGGTAACCACTCTGGTGCAAAATGCATTAACTGAATAAATGTACTCATTGTTAATTAATAATTAGCTAAAATAATTAAGTTTAGATGTAAAGACCACTTCTAAGAACTCACTAAGAATAACCTGGTAAAAAAAAAAATCACTATGAATAACCTGGTCAAAAAAAAAAAAACTAAGAGTAACCTGGTCAAAAATCACTAAGAATGACCTGTTCAAAAATCACTTGGAATAATCTGGTCAAAAAAACACTATGAATAACCTGGTCAAAAATAAAAACAGACTAAGAGTAACCTGGTCAAAAATCACTAAGAATAACCTGTTCAAAAATCACTTGGAATAACCTGGTCAAAAAAAAAAAAAAACTAAGAAATAACCTGGTCTAAAAACAAACTCACTAAGAATAACCCGGTCATAAAATTTAATCAGAATAACCTGATCTAAATAACATTAAGTTGGTCAAAACAACTCAATATAAATAAGAATAACCGAGTCAAAACAATCCTCAGGCTTGACAAAGATCAAAAGTTTCCATGTCATTGTGCATAATAAATTATAATCCTTATAATATGCATCTCTTACTTCCTCCTCTTATGTCCTTACAACAACCTCAGCCAGTAAATCTCTACCTTGAGTAGCTCTTTGGTCTTTTATTGGGTAAAAATTAGTATAAAAAAAATAAGAATAACCTGGTTAGAAAAATTCACTAAAAATAACTTGGTCTAAATAACAATAAGTATAATCTGGTTGAAATAATTCAATATGAATAACCTGGTTGAATCATCTCAAGAATCAGTTGGTCGAAATAACTCAATTTTAAGCCAGTCTAAAAATACAACACAGAAAAAACTGGTTTATGGCATTATTCATTCCATTTTCATATCTTGCTGATTTGCTAATTCAAAATTACTATTTAATATAATGATGAGTATTATAATTTCAAAATGACTGCTATTCCCTAATTGTAAGGAGATCAAAAATATGGAAGTAGGGAAATGAGTCATTGCAAAATTGTCTGTAATTAATAGACAATAGATAAAAAAAGAAGTTATTTAATGTTCCAAATGGTGGGGAAGTATGTTTATATTTGGACATTTTTTTCCTTTTTCCAATCAAAGGAAATAAAACATGATTATGAACATTAGACAAAAGTGGTTAAAAAAAGAAGAAAAACAATTAAACTGAATAACAACTGTATCAGTTGATAAGAAAAATCTTTAAATGAAGAACAAGACATGCAAAAAAAAGAAGAAAAGAGACACTTCTTTGTCTATTTACTCCTTCTTTACTGAAGAGTGGGTTTGCAAATGGCCTCATGATATTATAGAAATGTATACATATAAAGCTAATGAAAGGCAAGAAGACAAAATAATGCTTAAAGGTAAAATGGGTGGGTAAAAAAATGTAGGAAAAAAATGGCTTCATCATCGTTGTTTGTTACAAGCAGTGTCTCATTTGTGCTATGTATGAGCTGGGCATTTGATGTGAATGAGATTATGGTGTAATGAGTCATTAGAAGAAAGACTTAATTAAACCTGTGTATAGCCAAGGGGAAGAGAGAGGAGAGGAAGGAAATGATTGGTTGGGAAAAAAAAATTGATTGGCACCGGATGGGTGGAGCAGGATCTTTATCAAAACTGGTAAATCAAACAGTGATTGGAAGAAATAGTCACAGAATCATAAACACTAAAAAATGTCTTTATCTGCACTTGGTGTCTTTTATGTAAATGAAACCTCACTTCATGATATATTGTATGTTTTATGTATATACATAAACTGATATATGCGTGTATATATATATATATATATATATATGTGTGTGTGTGTGTGTGTGTGTGTTATATATATATATATATATATATGTGTGTGTCTGTGTGTGTGTGCGCATATATATATATATATATATATATATATATATCTATATATATGGGGAGGGCACATTGCTGAATGATTAGAATGTTCACTTTCTGATCCTGAAGCCGTGATTAAGATCTCAACATGGCTGAAATCAGGAAGGTGAATTCTTGATATTATTAACCTGCGGAGGAGATCCCAACATGCAACACCTTTGGGAAGTACCTGAAGACCATATCTCAGCTTGACTCAAACCTTGTGAGGGAAACTGTATAGACACAAATGTTTGGAGGCTGTCGATGTTTGTGCTAGCACAAAATCACAAGTCAGAGTGACTGAGGATTTCAGCATACTGGTCTTTTTCAAACTTGTAGATATTACGCTCTCTCCCAGAAACTGTAACTAGGACTCAATTGGCACAGTTCCAGTATAAACTACAGTTGGGCTCTCTGTAACTAAACATTCACAAATCTGCCTGAGCAGGCGTCTGCAACAGGGATTGGATTACCCCTCAACAGCTATGCTCAGAAATTAGTAGCTGAGTATAAAACTGACCTACAAAATTTATAATACCACTTATTAATCACAGTTGTCTATCACTTAGATGTTAATTAAACACTTTTAATAAATAACGATTGTTATCACAAAGCTTTGTGATAAAATCCTCAGTTAGTATCTGTCTATATTTCTGAGATGAGGCAATATGTACACTATTTACATTATTCAGACTATTGTCCTCATCTTTGTCACCATATTTATTACAACGTTTCAGCCGTTGTACGCTCTTCTTCAGTATCAGTCTATATTTCTGAGATGAGGTATTATACAGTGGAGAACTTGGAGAGGGGAATTAACAGGAGATAACTGACATCAATTAAACATGGCATGTGGAACTAAAACAGTCTACCCCGGCTGAAACGTTGTAATAAATATGGCAACAAAGATGAGGACAATAGTCTGAATAATGTAAATAGTGTAATCCTCAGTTATTTTTATTTATAATTTTTTTTTAATATGGCATGTCTGTTTGAGGTATGGGGAATCCTGACTTTTAAAACTTCCTGTTTATTTTTGCTCTATATACTTTTGACCTATTATCATCCACTTTTATAACCTATAAACAGGTGTTACAAAATCACAAATGACTGTCTTTACCAAATAACAAAAAACATATCACTTGAATATTTCCAACAGCAACCGTAACAAAAATGGGTAGCATGTATATACACAGAAAATAAAGATGTAATCAAGGTGTTAACATTCTGCATTCATAAAAACAAGAGGTATAATATTTAGTGGACATAAGAAGTCTAATTTCCTGAAAAAACATTAAGATCAAGATGTTATAAATTTAAACTGGCTGACACACTAACTGCTTGGTCAGTGAATGCTAAATGCTTCCTGCATGCAAACGGCTAATTTCATCAAAACCAGAATCATTTTTACATCCATTCCCATAAATTCATCATTCTAATGGTTATTAGGTAGGTGGTAATCATTACTGCCTACCCAATAACTTAGGATAATACAACTGATCTTGTTACTCATAATGCACCACTGATCAGGATATATAGTTAAGTCAAAATATCACATACACATAGCCTGAAGATTGCGTTCATGAATGAAAAAGACTGTTGCCACTCAATATTCACCTCAGTATCCAATTTTATATTTATATGTGTTCTATCCCTTATATTGAGCACTTTTACCATAAATATAGCATATATATATATATATATATATATATGAAAAAAAGAGTGAAAAGAAACTGCATAATATGTAAGGATATATCAAAAGTATTTCTGTTCCATAATCTTTCCCTGGTATCGTGTAGTCACAGTTTGTTGATATTCCAATAATTCATAATAAATAATTGTCTGAAATACAGAAAATAACTTTTTCCCCTGACAAGAGATTCCATTTACGATGAGATACAGAAATACACCTGGTTCTAGAACTAATTTTCTTTACTTGGAATGCTTATAATAAACCTATTCTTCCTTGTCTGTGAGTATCTTATCCAAAAATAACTTTTTCTCCGTTGTATAAAAGATAGACAGGTGTTTAAATGCATACCAAATTCAAGTATTTTTCTGTAAATTCACTGCCATATTACTATTTCCTTAGTTTCTGGATCTTTTCTTAGATCTGCAAGCAATGTACATTTGGGAGATTGAACAAGTAATTAAGATTTCAGAAAACATCAAAAATGCTTCTCAGGTTCCATGTCTAAATTTTGTCTTTCATGATGTTTCTGGAATGTTCCCAAACAGAGTAGATATCCAAGTAATGGCTAAAACATGAAAAATAAATAAGACAAAGAAATTAGTCTAACCAAATTACATACAATGGCTTCTAAGGTTTCATTATATACAAACTATCTAACCCCATGATGAGTGAATGAAATCTGTGTTAAGTTGGAAAGTAAGTTTTTCAACTTTTAATATTAATGCTTTGTTTCTTAATAATGCATACTTTATTTACAAACACTGCACACCTTAAAATCATTATCAGATATACACTGGTCAACACTTTTTCCTTTTTGGGATACAATTTTTGTTATTATATACAGGGTGTATCAAAAATACTTTTACAAACTTTGAGGGTGGGTTACTTGCATCAAAACAAGAACAAATATCTATATAAACAATAGTTCTTCTAATACCAAGAACAACTATTGGTAGAACGCTTATCCAATTTTATTTTTTTGATGGCTGTTATTCGAGTTCTATGCTGGCACTCTATTATTCGATTTGTTTGAGGGTGGTGTAAGGTTGTATGGAGTCTGTGGAATCTTATAATGGTGGATAACTATTTGAATAGTTTACTTTTGAACTGGCTACCTCTGTCTGTGATGACATGAAGCAGCACTCCAAAGCAAGCTATTTAAATGCTGAGGAATGCAATGGCTGTTGTACTTAGTGAGGTGTCTTGAAGAAGGGTGGCTTCTATCCATCTTGTTGTTCTATTAATGCAGGTAAGAGTATATTATGCTGGAGATGGATAGATGGAACAGCTAGATAATGTTGATATGAACTGTTTCAAATCGTCCAGATGGTAGTGAAAAGGGTATAGGCTGCATTTTAGTGCATTTAGAAATTTTCTTTTGTTGACAGTTTTGACAGCTTCTGAAAATTTGACCTATATTTTTTGTCCATGTTCGACCAGTAGTATCTTGACTTTATCAACTTTGCTTTTGGATTAGGACCAGAGTGTGAAGTGTTGTAAAATGTATCAAAATTATGTTTATGAAGAGATTCTGGAATGAATGGTTTTGGTGTGGATGTTGTTGTATCGCAAAAGAGGGTTTAATCTTCATAGTTATATGACTTGAGGTAATCTTTGTACTTAGAAATCTTTTCATCCTTGTTCTGCTATTATAGCAGGTAGGTGACATCGGTCAATTGTGATTGATAAAGCTAGTTGTGAAAGACAATCAGTAACTCTGTTGTCTTTTCCTTTGATGTATATCACATCTGTGATATATTCAGCAATGATTGTCTTTGTTGTCTGTCTGATTTGAGGTGTGTAGTTTTTTTAAATGCTAATGATCAGGTTTTTTTGATCATTAAACAATGTTTGTTTGTTTGTTTGTTTGTGTTTTACGACATATCGACCTCCTCAGTCATTTAATGTCAAATCAGGTTATTATTGGAGTATTATTTTCCAATATAATAGTCCCTTCCATTTCCACAAACGGAGAGGTTTGCCATGCTGAAAAAGGTTTTTAGAAATGAAATGGTTTGTAGAAAAAATCTGGTTCTGTCAAAAAAAAATTTTTTGTAGAGAATTGTATCGTAGGAAGTTTCTTCCTTTTTTGAGAAATGGTATGCAGAAAGAATCAGATTTTGTTGAAAACATTCCTTGCAGCAAAAGTTTGCAGAAAACTCCCAACTTTTTATGTTTTTAGATTTTTTGGTACAAATTGACTGATTTCAGGAACGATATTATGTTATCCATGTCAGTTTTTTGGAACAGTTCCTTCATGTTACTTGCACTATAAAGCGTTTCTCTTATATGGGCTAGGTCAGTACATTCAATGAGAATGTGTTTCACTAATTAGTATGGATGTGCCGCCTGAGGCTCTATCTGTATTATTATTTATATAGTTATATGAGGTAAAATTACGAATTTTTACATTGTCATTCTCTTTCAGAAAAGTCTCCTGTAAACATATTATCATTGGACATAGGTTCCCAATTAAAAGCAGTAGTTCATTTATGTTTGGTTTCATACCTCTTATGTTCCATTGGATGATTTTATTAGTCATGGTTCCGGTATAGTAGTATGTTTTTTTTTTTTCCCATGTTTTTTTTTTGGGGGGGGGGTTCTTGAATGTGTCTGATGTTAGGATTTTGTTTAGCTATTAATAGTGGTAGCTCATTATATTTTAATTTGTGGCTACGGCAGTTCCCTTGGATTATCTTATGGATATTTTGATGTTTGATTACTTGTGGAGCCATGTTTTAATTTTTGGCAGGATTTGTTTTGAGGTTAGATTTTTTCCTTGATTGGGTTTTGCTTAGTTGTGGGGTCTCATCTTCCGTTTCCATTATTTCCAATGCCTCAAATTTATTTATTTTTTGGGGCAGTTCTTGTTCTTGAGGTTGATCTTGATCTATTTTTATGCTCCTGCCCATCAGGGTTTTTTTTTTTATAGTTTCCCTATTGGGTGAAGTCTGTGATGGCCTAGTGGTAGAGGCCACTTCAGAAGAGAGTACTTTTTGGGTTCTCCTTGTTAGGCTTTGCTTGTGTCTTTTGGTTTGTTGATGTTTTTTGTTTGAGTTTTCCTTGGAGAGTTGTTTGTTTTCTGTGATTGCTTTTTATAATGGTTTTCATTTCTTGGATTAGAGTTCTCATCTCGTTCATAAGTTGAGTAATTACTTCAGGTTTTGTTATAGGTTGATTATTTTCGTATGTTTGGTGTCCTTGTTGGTTTGGGTTTGGTATATGTCTTTTTGATATTTCTGTGTATGTCACAGTGTTTATTAATTTCCTTGCTTCTGGGAAAGTAATATTTTGAGTATATTTTATTTTGGAAATATCCTTTTCTTTTTTCCAGATTTCGCAATCTCTGGAATTTGCGGGGTGATTTTTTTTGCAGTTAGTGCATTTTGCCTCCTTCTGACAGTCAGTGTGTCTTGCGTTATTTTCACCGCATCTTCCGCATACTGGGGGTCTAGTACACCTATCTTGGTGGTGTCCAAACTTCTGACAGTTGAAACATCTAAGTGGATTCGGTATATATGTCTCAACTTTTATTTTTATGTACCCTACATTAATTTCATTAGGGGGTTTTGGGATATTAAAATTTAATATGTATGTGTTTGTGTTTATAGTTTCTCCATTTTTTTTTATACTTATTCTTTTGATATCTATTACATTTTGGTTTTTTAAATTTGTTTTTATTTCGTCTAATGTGCATAGTGATAATTCAGAGCTTTTCACTACGCCTTTGGATGAATTTAAGGTTTGGTGGAGGGAGGTTTTAATTTTGATGTTGTTGAAAGTTTCCCATCTTAGGATTTCTTCCACTTGTGTTTTTTGAACTTCGATTAGAATTGTTCCGTTTGTTAATTTTTTTGTTGTTTTTGGTTTTATTTTTTTAGAAAGTATTTGTTCAATTTTGAAAGGTGATATTTTAGTTATAGGTATATCTTCAGTTGATTGGATTACCATATATGTAGGGGTGTTTTGATATATTATTTCTGGCTCACTGTCAGAGCTTTCAAAATGTGGTCTCTTGGTGGATTTCTTTGGAAACATTTGTTTTTAGGTGTTGTTTCGCCATTCCTGCTCCCCACCCACCTCGGAGTCCAATTTTATGGGAGATGCCAGGGGGAAACCCATTCGCCCTGGCACATCAGGGCTACAGGAAAGGTATACTCGTATCCAGTGGAAGCCACAAGCACCTGCATTCCTTTGGCTTCGCTGGCCAAGTCCAGTGATGCCTCTCGGTGTATACAGCCATGTTGTGGCCTTCTTCCTCAGAATCGATTGACCCTTAGCCACCGCCTTCCAACACTCATGTGGGGAGTTTATTATTATTATATATATATATATATATATTTATTTTTTTTTTTTTTTTTTTTTAATAAATGTCATTTTTTTTTTTTGGAGGATAAATTGGCAATTATACTAATACACAAGTTTTTTTTTTTTTTTTTTTTTTTGGGGGTGGGTTGAGTGTTAGGGCTTGTCATGACCAGCCGATTGATCGGAGTGGGCCTCTCCGACCGCCCGTCTAGCTCAGGTAAGGGCCAAAGTGGAGTGTTGCAGTTAATGACCACTTATCACCTGGGTCATGACCTGCTCAGCCACCAGGGTCCCGTCCCCAAACATCACGGGTCGCCACCCACGGCAAACAGGTGGCCCCCTTGGGGGACTTTTACCCCCTGCAGAGGTGCAGTCGGCGTATTCTGAAGCCCCGCCGACAGGGCTGTTAAACAATGTAACCTGTCTACCTTCTATTTGTGGTCTAAAGTGTAGTACAGCTTGGTAATCTGCTAATAGTTCATGATTGAATGTTGAGTAATTTTTTGTATGTCCATTAGTTTTTTGAGTGGAAGCCTATGGAGATTGGGGTGTCATCTACAATCTGATGTAGTGCTGTTTCTGTTGCATAGCTAGAACTATCAGTTACGAGATTATATTGAATGGCTTTGGGTTGGGGTGTGTTAATGCTGTAATTTCAGCTAGGATGTTCTTAATGTTCTCAAATGCTTCTCTTTGTGTGGAGTTCATCTGTAGTGAGTTTGCAGTTTGGTTGTATCTGATGAGTTCCTTTAGGGGTAGTAATAGTTCAGCTGCTTTTGGAATTAGTTTTCTGTAAAAATTAACCTATTCAAGAAGGACTTAGAGTCATTTGGTTCTGGTAAGGCATGAATGTGTTGAATTTTTTGCTTAGTTGGAATTAAGCCTTTAGAGCTGATATTATATCCTAAGAAGTTTGTCTTTGAAGAACTCACATTTATGCAAACATATTTGTAGGTTGTTTTCTGCAAAGATTGACAGAACTGTCTGCAGATGTTGATAATGTTGGGTTTGTATTTCTGAGGATACTAAAATGTTCTCTATATAGACAAAGATTTAGTCTATGTCCATGAAATATTATCCATGAAATGTAGGAAAGTAGCACTACTATTATGTAGGCCTAAAGGCATGAAGAAATATTCAAACAGACCAATGGGTGTAATGACGGTGGTATTTCTCAATGTCCTTGTTGCTCATGGGTGTCTGATGATATGCATGTAACAAGTCTATATGTGTTTGTTATGGAATTTCGATCCTAAGGTGTTGATATTGGGCAGGGGATATTTATCAGGCTTAGTTAAGAGGTTTAAGTGTCTATAATCACCACAAAGTCCGTATTGACATGGTGTTGGTTTGGTTTGGTTTACGACATATCAACCTCAATGGGTCATTTAACACTGACAACTTTTTTTTTTTTCTGGTAATATTTTTGTTTTGACAAAAATCTATTTATTTCTGTTAATATTTTTCCTCAAAAACGTATAGCTGGTAATATTATTTTTCCAAAAACGTACGGCTGGTAATATTTTTTCTCTTTCCTCAGAAATTCATCTCTGGTAATAATTTTTACAAAGTATTTCTGGTATTAAAACCTATTTCTGGGTTAACTATTTGCCCATAGCTTGGACCCTAACAGGTGCTACCACTCTGGGTCAGGGCGGACCTGGGAACATCAGCAATTAAGAGGTGGTTCCATGCTTCTCAAAGCCTCTTGATTAGAGGCCTTGCAGTTGGATGTAGTTTATCGTCTTACCCTCGGATGCAGATGTAGTTTATTGTCATACCCAGAAGGCCCCATTGGCAGGGACATACCCCTCTGCAGAGGTGCAGTCATTGTATTCTATAGACCCAGCCGACAGGGCTAGGTGTTGATTTGGGTAATAAGTATAGTGGTGATGCCCATGGTGACTTTGAGGGTCTGATTATACCAGTGTTCATCAGTGCAGTGAATTCTTGTTTTGCAACTTTGTATTTTTCTTCTGGTAACTGGTGTGCTTTAGCAGAAGTTGGTTTACTATGTCAATAGTATATCTGATTCTTGTTGTTGATGTATACGGTCTTTCTCTGTATGGCATGAGCAGGGTAGGGTGTTTGTTTAGTAGTGACTGGATTGGCTTTGGTAACTGAGAACAATTATTAACAATAATCTGTTGAGTAATTCCTGTGACTTGTGTACTTTGTGTGTAGTGCTCAGTTTTGTTATCATGCAATTTTCCAGTAATGCAGTCTAGAGTTAGAGCATAATGCCTGAGGAAGTCTGCTTCTAATAATGGATTGAGGGTGTCTGCTACAACTACTGCCCATGTGAATAAGCATCGCAGGCTAGGAATGCAAATGTCAAATGACGTTTTGCATTGACAAGGGATATTAATGCCTATGGCTGACAATAAACGAGCAGAAGTAGGGTTGAGATGTAGTTCTTGAGCAAAGTTTGTAGAAAGTATAGTTACAAATGCTTCAGTAATAATAAGAATGTCAACTTGAGACAAACCTATTATAGTGGTAACCTTGAAAAGCTGCGAATTACTGGTTACCATAGCAACTCACACTCGTAGATTTCTCACAGGTGTTCACTTTTGGGTTCTTGTGGAATATGTCAAATAGGGGAAGATGTTCTTGAGCTGAACTTTATTTTACATGAAGTTTTATCAGGCCATTTACATCATGGCTTTCATGTCCTTGACTTGGATGCAAAGTAGATATGGGCTCTACAGAGTATGGCTTTTTTGGTTTTCATAGAAGGGTTTGATTGAATGGAAATATGGATTATCAGTCAAGGAGGAAGCAACTCTCATTCCCTATGGAGTTACGAATCTTGTATTTTGAACAAAGTTCATTTTTATAAATGAAATTGTTTCATCTGCCAGTGTGTCAATCCTGGATAATGAGAAACTTCTAGCAGCAGTCATAACTGGGACAATATTTGGTGGTAACGCTTATATAAAAAAATGGCGGAGAAATTTGTCGCCAACTCCTAATTTAGATGCTGTTGAAAGTAATTCTCAGAGATAATCTGAAGATCTCCCACTCTTTTTTGTATTTGAAATAAGCTCAGCAAACATTTCCAGTTCTGTTCTTTCATACATCTGAATTACTGCCTCCTTGAGTACACTGTACTCCTTTGAAGAGAAGGTAAAAGTTTGTAGTTTTGATATGATGTCTGGGGGTAAACATGATAGCATGTGGCAAAATTTTGTTTCTGATCTGGCAAATGTGCTTCACATATTGCAATCAAGCCATTTGAAGCTGTTTGCATAAATTTCAGAATTTTAATGGAAACTTAACAACTGTCTTGTTCCATGTTTAGTGTGTGAGGATAAAATAAAAATACAAAATTAAATAAGAATACAAAATAAAATAAACATTAAAATCTCCCAGGAGTCCTCTGACAGGAAAGACAATTTACGCATGTGCAAAAAAAGAGAGATTTCCTGGCGCCAAAAATAAACTAGAAGAATCTATCTCTTTCTCTGTTGGACCTTTGACTGGTGAACATGTGCCAACTGTTTCGGAAGGAAATTCACCAACAAGAGGTTGTTGGAATCCATAAGAAGGAAATAAAATCAGTGTCCTAAACTGTTCCTCTAGTGTCTCTATATCCTGCCATCTTTTCTTTGTCTATTTCTTTCAGTGATGAAAGCAATTCAACAAGTCTTGGATGTTTAGGTGAAAGAATCAACCCAGCAGTAATAGCCATAACATCCATAATGGTGACACCGACGTGATATCTACACTCTAGTTTTCTGGGATCCCAAAAAAAAAAATTAACAACTTTCCTACAATGAGTATACATTAACTGTCGCAATCTTTTAACCCCATGTGACTTTGCTTGCCATCCATCCACCATCACAACAGGTCAAGTTGGCTACTGTAGCTATACACGTGCTGTGTAAAACTTAAAAAAAAAAATACGTGAGTAACTGCTTTCATTGCTTTCATTCTTTTATCGCACTCACACTAAACAAAAAAAAAAATTTTTTTTATTAACACAAATACATTCCGTCCAGCAGAGATTTGTTTTATCGTCTTGCTTTGTCTTTTATCTTCCTCCCTCTTGTTGCCTTATCGTAAGTCACTAAAATGGAAGAAAACGCAGCAGCTATATCAGTCAAAATCCCAGTCTTTATACACATGGCAGCAGATGGTTGGTTTGCAATTTGTGAGGCACAATTTGAATTACGACACATAACAAGTGAAGAAACCAAGTTTTATCATGTATTGTCTGTTCTACCTCCAGAATTGATATCCAGCTTACCGTCCGCTATTATAGCGTCTAAAAAATATTCAGAATTAAAAGACGCAGTAATGGCCAGACACGAAAGGACAAAACCAGAGATGTTCGCTAAATTAATGGCTAACACTCAAATGACAGGGAGACCTTCAGCTTATCTCCATAAGCTGATGTCGACAGCCAGCAGGATTGGTGTCGGAGATGAACTTGTTCGACATAAGTTCATTCAGGCACTCCCCCCCGGAAATAACACCCGTAATAGCAGCAATAAAAAATGCCTCCTTGATGGAACTGGGTACATTGGCTGATGAAATAACACCATTTTTAAAACCCAGGATGATACAAGCCACCACTATGCTGCATACAAGCAGACACTCCAGATCTACTACCTCCACCGGCACCACGCCTAGAACAACCTATAGCTCTGGACCATTCTATGAGAACCAGAGGCCTCGAGTATGTCATGGACATTTATATTATGCAGAAGTCGAGGACGTGCAAACCATGGTGCAGGTGGCCAAACAAGTCCGGCAGTCATATAATACCTACTTTGAGGCCATCTTCACCCGCCATAAACCCTACCACCCAAGCCTCGGAAAACTGATAATGCAAATTGTATCAGCAACCGGCAATTCACAACTATTTGAGGTTGCTACCAAAATTGACACAAATAAGATCAATTTTGTGACAGACACATGTGCCTCTATAACAATCTTACCACAGAGAATTGCACTTGGTCTGAACTTAAACCCTACACCTGTAACACTCTCAGCAGCAAATGGGAATAACATTAAATGCTTTGGCGAAGCGGTAGTGGATATTGGGATTCCAGGCCTACGCTGTTCATACAGATGGATTGTAGTAGTAGCGGATACCGTCAACCCCCTCTTAGGAGCAGATTTTCTGTGCCACTATGGACTAATCTTAGACTGCAAAAAGGGCAGGCTCATTGATGAGGAAACCCATCGATATACACAAGGAGGACGAGTCACTGCACAGATTCAGTTTATAACTGTGAAAAACCACAATAACCTACCAGAAGAAGTGCAGTCCCTCCTCCAAGAATTTCCAAAACTAACCAATCCACGTACAGGACAACCGTTAGTGTCTAACATGAAAGTAACACACGTCATAGATACTGGAGATAGCGTCCCTACTCATGCCAAGGTCCAACAACTGTCAGAAGAAAAATATAAATCAGCTAAGCAGGAGTTCACGGCACTCTCACAGGCTGGAATTATTAAACCGTCAAAGTCCCCCTGGTCTTCGCCACTACATCTAGTTCCCAAGTCAACCCCAGGAAAATGGCGAGTATGTGACGATTTTAGAAATTTGAACCAGTTGACAAAAGCAGACAGATATCCAATACCAAATATTAACAGCCTCGGATCTAAACTCTTCAAGAAGACTGTATTTTTGAAAATTGATCTCCTACAGGCCTATCACCAGATTCCCATGAATAAGGCAGACATAGAAAAATCGGCCGTGATAACACCATTTGGTCTCTTTGAATACCTATTCATGCCATTTGGTCTACAAAACAGCAGCTCTACATTCCAGAGATTTATGGACAACATATTTATGGATGTAGACTGTGTTTTCCCATATATCGACAATATACTTGTTTTCTTCGAATCTAAGGAACAACGCCACGAAATCCTTTCAATTCTTGAAGGAAACAACCTTCAAATCTCTGTTGAGAAATGTCAGTTCTACAAAGACTCCATTGACTTCTTGGGCTATAATGTAAGCATGAAAAGATTAAATCCAACAACACAGAAAGTCGAAGACATCAAAAATTTTCCAGAACCCACAGACTCCAAATCTCTGCGTCGATTCCTGGGAATGGTAAACTTTTACAGGAAATTAATCCCTCAAGCCTCAGATGTGTTACTGCCACTAACTGAAGCCATCAAACATAATCCAGCGGAAAAAGTATTAAAACCGAGCCCAACTGAAAGTGAGTCATTCGTTGCTATAAAAGACATTCTTGCCAAAGTATCTGCTTTGACGCACCCTGATCCGGATGCCACGCAATACCATCTAGTCACGGATAGCTCCAACCATGCAGTGGCTGCAGTGTTACATCAGATAATAAATGGTGATCCCGTCCCCATTGGGTTTTATTTAAAAAAACTGTCTGAAAACCAGAGGAAATATTCCACCTTTGACAGGGAACTTTTGGCAGCATATCAGGTGGTCTTGCACTTCAAACCACAAATTGAAGGCAAAAATATCACTTTGTTTTCAGACTACAAACCACTTTCCCTGGTGTTCAGAAAGAAAACACTGATGAAATCGGACAAGCAACAAAGATATTTATCAATTATGACAGAGTATATCACAGATTTACAGTATATAAGAGGAGATGAAAATATCGTTGCTGATTGTCTATCTCGACCCACATTTTCGGTGACCATAGACCCCTGTGATCTACCAGCTATCAGTGAATCACAAAGAGAGGATGAGGTAATTGACACATACAGGAGCCAACTTAAAGCCTTTAAGTTGCAAGGGTCATCCGTCTGGTGCGACCTATCAATATCTACTCCCAGACCATACATACCTGAACCACTTCATAGGAGAATCTTCAACGTGTTCCATGACATCTCCCATCCAGGACCTACACCAACAACAAAACTAATTAAAGCTAGGTACTTCTGGCCAGAAATGGAAAAAAAACATACGATCTTGGGTCAAGAGCTGTCTACGATGCCAACATTCCAAGATTTCCTGACACACTAGAACAGAAACTACACCTTTCTCTCTACCATCAGGAAGATTTGAAACCATGCATATAGACATCATTGGTCCTCTGTTACCCACCACCACTTATGACGGAGTATACACATCTCCAGCTAGATATGTACTTACGTGCATTGATAGAGCAATGAGATGGGTAGAAGCTACACCTCTACAAGACACCTCCACCACCACCATAGCATTAGCATTCCTGCATACATGGATTTCTCGCTTTGAGTCCCATTACATATCATCACAGATAGGGGAAGTCAATTTGAAAGTGAACTGTTTAGGGACCTGTCTGCTATAATAGGTTTCCACAGGCTCTGTACAACGGCTTACCACCCTCAAACCAATGTAATAATCGAAAGGTTGCACCACTCTTAAAACAGCAATCATGACAAGAAAGCAGAGCTGGTTGGATGCATTGCCAATTATATTGCTTGGTATTAGGAATATGCCTAATGAGCAAGGTTTCTCCCAGCTACTGCTGTCACAGGAACCCAGTTATTACTTCCAAGACCAATAATCGACCAGGAGTATCCTGACTTGACCAAACATGACATAAAAAAATTGCCAAAGAGATGCAAGAGTTGAATATAACCCTCCTTTCAGAAGGACAGCTACATACAACTCAAAAATCCTTTATACCTAAAGAACTAAAAACAGCAACACATGTATGGCTGCGAACTGACAGGATTAGGAAACCTCTGGAAGCTCCATATTTGGGGCCATACAAAGTAATAAAAAAAGAAAAAAAATATTTTATCATAGAGACATTGGCTGGTGATGAGCAAACGGTTTCAATTGAGCGATTGAAGCCAGCAATATTTGTCCATGTCCAAAAAAAGAATGAAAACAACAAACACAGCCTAACAGACAACACCAACACCTGAAATGCAGCAAAACTCACCACAGGAACCAATCATCACCCGCTCAGGTAGACGTGTGCTGTTTGCAAGAAACAATGACCATTTCTACTACACATAAAATACACACATAAACAAAATTTTATGTACATTGAAAAGAGTAACATACACACATGCACCTTATAAAAGACTAACTTTGCTTTCAATGCATCCTTACTGTAGCTCTGCTGTGATGTGGGGATAAAATAAAAATACAAAATTAAATAAAAATACAAAATAAAATAAACATTAAAATCTCCCAGGAGTCCTCTGACAGGAAAGACAATTTACGCATGTGCAAAAAAAAGAGAGATTTCCTGGCACCAAAAATAAACTAGAAGAATCTATCTCTTTCTCTGTTGGACCTTTGACTGGTGAACATGTGCCAACTATTTGGGAAGGAAATTCCCCAAAAAGAGGTCATTGGAATCCATAAGGAGGAAATAAAATCAGTGTCCTAAACTGTTCCTCTAGTGTCTCCATATCCTTCCGTCTTTTCTTTGTCTATTTCTTTCAGCGATGAAAGCAATTCAACAAGTCTTGGATGTTTAGGTGAAAGAATCATCCATCACTAATAGCCATAACATCCATAAGTGTGTGTTATATTCCGTGTTAAGGGGATAAATACTTAACACCAGGTGGATAATAGAAGAAAGGTTTATTGTACGCAACCAGTACAATATGAAATACGGTACAGTTATACACACAGGTCAGTCTAGTAGTGAGTGTCACTAATTGGAAGGTTGGATGTGCTTGTATCGTCTCGCTCTTCCTCATGTCTCTCGTAGACAGTTGACTTTATAGGTACTTACTACCTATAGCGTAATCATTTATGGGGGTGACTGGTTCTCCCATTACATCAGAATGTATGCAAATAAAAAAATGTGGATAAAAAAAAATGCTTACTCCTTTGCTTGGTTATACACACAGGTCAGTCTAGTAGTGAGTGTCACTAATTGGAAGGTTGGATGACTATCGTTCTTCCATTTCCTCAGTCTGTAGACAGTTGGCTTTATAGGTGGATAAAAATAGCGTAATCATTTACGGGGGTGACTGGTTCTTCCATTACATCAGAATGTATGCAAATAAAAAAATGTGGATAAAAAAAAATGCTTACTCCTTTGCTTGGTTATTTTTTTTTATGTCAGGAATTCTGAAGTTTTTTTTTGAATGAATGAATGATTTAGTTGGTTTTTATACACATCAGGAATCAACAAATAATGTGCATAGTAGCAAGTTTTTTTGTACACGTCGTTGGACACCAAATGATGTGGGTGAACAGGTTGTTTTTCTTATGCACTTCAGCGGTCACGAAAATGTTGTGGGACATGCACTCACGTCATAGCAGCAGAAATTAGCCTTGTGTTCATGGAGATAAAAACATATTTGACAGGATATAAAACATACACAAATAATGCGAAAAGTATGGTAAATTGTATGCTAATTTCATACAATTTATCTATATTTTTTGTGCGTATTAGTGTGTGCATTTTTTAGATTAAAATTGTTTTATGGTACATGTGATAAAAGGGAGAAATTACTCCATGTTATTACATGTCATGTCACAGAAAGAAGTCGGATGCATGTTGCCCATACCAATGTTCATGCTGAAGAGGTTGAATTTAACATCTTTTGGTGGGATATCCATATTTCCAGCAGGAAAAATTTATATTGCATGCTGGAAGTATTTTTATCATTTTGAATTTTTTTTATTTAATTTATTTTATACAAAGTTTTTATGTTATTTTTTTAATTTTATTTATAATTTTCATCATTATTATTATTTCAAATTTTATTTTTATTTATTTATAATAACAATAATATCCCTACAATTTCAAATATGGATATTGAAATAGATGTTTCATTTTTATTTTAAACAATAGGTATTACATCTATGATCAGTGCATTCAAGAAATCTTAATAAAGAACATATGTTCTCTGGCAGCAAGTGAGCCTGTCTCCCTTTGTAGAAGAAACCATTTGATCTGACTTGTTTTACCACTCAGCTACAGAGTGTCACTGTTCAGCAAGGCTCTATTTTCCCATTTTAAGGAAAACACACTTCCTTATTCACATTGTATTATAAATGCTGAGAAAAACAAAGTGAGCAGATATGGGCTTTTGAAAAAAAGAAAAATAGGGTGTCTATTTCAAATACAGGTCTATCATTTGTATTTATATATATATATATATATATATATATATATATATTTGTATGTCCTACCAAAGTAATTCTGTATATGTATAATTGAATGCTTTCAAGAAGGGAATTGAAAAAGATGATTTCACAGAAATATTTGTACCATTCATGCATTTCTATAGTCAATGAAAGTCAATAAGTGAGTAAAAAGGACTCTAACAATGGGACATAGCCCACATACTCTTTATTAAATGCCATCAGAAGAAAAAGCCAGAATAAAAATCCTACTCAAAAACTTGAAAGAAGACTAAAAGAATCACTGAACATATTTTTTGTAGAAATTTTGTCTTCCAACATTATTATTGAAATGCTAAATATTTTTTGTTTATTTCAAGGTTGACAATGCGTGAAACACACAGTTGGGATCACTCTCTCGTTCTCTTCTTCATCAACCATGGTGACATGTTACAGAGAAAACAACTTCCATGCTTCTTTTCAAAGGAAAAGAATCTAAGGAGATTTATTTATTTTCTAATGATATTAGGCTAAACAAATAAAAAAGACACCTCAACTAAACTTTTGACATGGATTCATGGGGTGGCAGTTTCTTTTACAGTGAGAAACAAAATAATGATCATGGTGCACATTATTTACATGAAAATACTAGTAGAAAAGACAGAGGGAAGCCACAGCATGTCTGTGAGAAAGTGACTGTAGCATATCCATCTCTGGATTTTGTCAAGGACCTCAAAATGAACTCACTGATTGGAGATCCATAATCGATCATCTCCTGACAGGACATGACACATAGAAGAAAGAAAGAAAATAAATTCTATGCTGAGATTTGTAAGGTCTATAATAATAAAAAAAAATATGTGGATGGGACTGGAAAAACAACTGAGAAAAATACACACAGAAAATTTATAGAAATGGTATTTTACTGAATATCCACAGGGAACTGAATATTCTAACAATGGTTTCCTTCATCTGCATGTTGATTCTTACATAACTTGTGAGGTTCATTTTGAAGTCTGGACAATAGTTAGACATCTTCAGATAATATCAAGTATGATTCATTCTTATAATATTTGAGGCTTCTATCCAATGGTGACAATCCTACTGGTGTGAAACTATTCTTAAAATTATAAAAGCTTAGCAAACTGATTGTTGGATTATTCGAAAATAATCTTATATATTAATAGCTGATGGTCTAGTTAAAATGTATACCTAATAGACATACAAATCATACCACAGCAATGAACAGCAGTTATCAGGGAAGAAAAAGTAAAAGAAAGATATAGATAATGATAGCTGTGTAGAAAAAATAGGTGAAAGAAAGAGATCTTTGTGACTGCAGTGATTCAGTTTGAATATGGCTAAGAAACCATAACACATGAATATTTGTGAATATGGCAACAAAGATGAGAACAACAATAGGAACAATATAAATAGTATAAATAAACTATAACAGCTGATGATACTAGAGTCAAAAAGCATCATACTTCTAAACAGAAATATGATGTTTCAATCTGGAAATATCTTAATAAATAAATATTTTCTAGTAAATTATCAAAATGGTTTAATTCTTTTTTGATACTATATGAAGTAATTTCTTTCCATTCTCAGATTGAAAAGAAAATAAGCTGAATTGGTTCCTAAAGATTACCTGCCTTTAGAAAACTGGTTCCTGGAAATTTCGGATACCATTATTGCTTCCAATAAGCCACCATCTTGTACTCAATCTGAAACTAAAAACATATAAACTATTAGAAAACTAAATAAATAAAAATGTTCTCTACCTTATCTTCAGATTTGTTTCTTATGATGTCAGTTGCCAGCAGTCAGCCCCAGAAGTAAACAATTCATGATTTTGACTTAAGAAGGGACAAAAGTCTTTCGTATATGAATGGTTTTGTAGGAGGTTGAAAAAACAAGTGGAATGATATCAAAGAGAAGCATTATAGTTATTCCTTTAAGTGAAAACGTTGTTGTAGATAAGAAAAAGAAAAAAATTCAATGCTGACATACAATAATCTGTTATAAGAATGAATCTTCTGTTACATATTGTGTATTACACTGTATCCTTCTAATTGTTCTAATTTATCATTAATTAGTCCTGAGTATGATGATAAACTACATCTGGCAGCAAGGCCTTTGATCAGGAGATTGGATGTTTTGTGGAGCATGAAACCATCTTTTAATTGTTATTGTTCCAAGTTCCACCCTGACCAGGAATGGTAGCACCTGTTAAGTTGCTAAGGGCAAATAGTGACTCCCCCACAAAAGCAAACAAAGAGTATGAAAGTATAAAAATACATTTTTATAATAAAAATACCAGCAATGCACACACACTAACAAACTGTAGTGACTTCACCCCAAACCAAATACTACTAAACAACCACCATACAATAACTTTAATAACACTAAATCAAACTGTATTCCAAAATATAATATCCATAAAGCTACAACATAAAACATACATCACTGCCTTTAATAAGCATATCTGCACAAATGTTTATATGCTCCAAAGCTGAGTATCCTCTACCATA
This sequence comes from Acanthosepion pharaonis, assembly GCA_903632075.3. NCBI lineage: Eukaryota > Metazoa > Mollusca > Cephalopoda > Sepiida > Sepiidae > Acanthosepion > Acanthosepion pharaonis. The sequence continues at coordinate 2,332,563 of CAHIKZ030001702.1, forward strand.
TATTCAGTTGTGAAAGCAGAATAACTTTTTTATTACTTCAAAGCTCCCAAGAAATTTAATCTCAGCATTAAATGAATAAGGAGTTGATATGCTGTTAAACAGACAAATTAAATTGAAATTATTATTAGTTATTATTGTCAATGTTATATAATCTCTCATAAGATCTATAGTAAGAACAAATATCCTATCTGTTACATAACATTTATTACAATATATTCTGTGAAATATTCTATTTTATTATTAGTTATCTGTTATAATGTCTAATAAAATCTATGGTAAGAACAAATCTTCTATTCATTAGATAACTTTCATTACAGTGCATTGCTTTAATTATTTTTAATTATTATTTACTAGTGTCAAACACTTAATGTGTCTGAAGTAAAAAGATGTAAGTTCTTCACTTAATAAAGAAAAAAAAAATTATATTGAGTTTTTTAAGTTTTATTATAAAGACAAAACATTCAGAAAAGCCTAAAAACATTTGCCCAAATACATGTATATACAGGCATATGGCTGTGTATTTAAATCCACTATATTGCACTTACATATAGAATAGACAACTCCAAAGTTGGGAGACGACAAACCTCTTAATTTTTATGTGTGGGGTGAAGTTGAGCGAGAGACCAACAAAACTCTTTGTAACACCAAAGATGAACTGAAGGCAAGGATTATGGCAGCATTCACCAACTTAAACAAGGAGACTGTCCAGAAGAGTTGCAGGAGATTCCAAAGTCACCTGGAGGCTGTGGTTGAAGCCAATGATGATTTTATTGAATAAATTTACTCTTTAGTATTTCAAGATATGTTTGGGTAATTTTGGTAAATATTTCTGTTAAAAAGAGATGTCAGTATTATTTTCATTTTTGTGTAATTTAGACAACAATTTATCCAACACATCCTGTATATTGCCTAATCATTCCCATAATGCACCATTAGAAATTATGCAGGAGGTGAGGTTCAGCCATGACAGAATCTCAGTAATTGTTCTGTCCAAACAAAATTATGTCTTCACTTAGGATAGTCTGAAATTGCACATTTGTTGTTAGCAATGTTTGCCTTGCTGCTTACAAAACAGAAATAACTTCTTTGGAGATAATGGCAAAATGTAATCAAGAAAGCAACATATTAATTCAGTGTGTAAAGAATCCAATTCTACTGGAATCCATTAGTGCCTGAAAAAAATGGCAAGAGTTACATTGCATATGGAGATCAGTAAAGGATTTTGTTCCTTTAAGATGTGCTTTACAATATTTGTGTATAATTACTAGAGTTGCAGTTGTGTTATCCAAGTGTTTACAGAGAATAACAACATGAAAGTCTTTGATATCTAGTTGGTTTATTCAGACACAGTAATTTTGCCATCTATAATGGACTCTAAATTATAAAACGCATCACAGGCTTTCCTTTGATTTTTCAAGCTTTACAGTTATACAAATGTAAAATATAGTAAACAATCTTTTGTTATATGAAAAAATCTCATTGAAGAAGCAATATTGCAGAAAGTTTAATTAAAGTACAAGAACTTTAACAACATAGAACTTAAAAAATATTAATAAAATTTTATAATATTCATATTATAGGATTAGGTTGAAATAACTTGATATTACGAAGGACTTAAATCATGTGTAAGTGTGTATACATATATATATATATATATATACACATACATGTATATATATATATATATATATATATATATATATATATATACACACATACATATATATATATATATATATATATATATATATACATATATATATATACACACACACATATATATATATATATACACACACACAAATATATATATACACGCACATATATATATATACACACACACATATATACACAAACACACACATATATATATTTATATATATACACACACACACATTTACACACACACATATATACACACACACATACACATGTATATATACAAACACACACACACATATATATACACAAACACACATATACAAATACACAAACACACACACACAAAACACACACACACACACACACATATATATATATATATATATATATATATATATATATATATATATATATTTACACACACACACATTATATATATTTAAAGTTATGTTTGGTGGTACAAAATTTTATTATAATAAAAAAAGAACAATAGACAAAGTTTATTGGTGGAAAAAAAAAATTAAATGGTAATTAGTTGGAGGCCTAATATAAAGTCCTTCTGTTTACATAGAGAAGGCTTTAAAGATAGAATATAGATGACCTCCAACATTTTTAGGTGGTGATTTGAGTGGGACTTGCTAAGGATGGTAAAAGGCACCTGCACTAAATTGATCAAAATAAAATATATATATATATATATATATATATATATATATATATATATATATACACACACACATACATATGTATACATACATCCATAAGTGTGTGTGTATATATATATATATAGTGTGTCCCAATAACTTGGACTGATTTTAAATGTGAATTAAGTTTGAGCATCTAATGATTTTTTCTTTTTCTTACAGATTGGCAGACATTTGGCTGATATTATTTTTCACGCGTAATTACCATGACTTAAATAATGTGATTCAATAGAGAAATAAATAAATTTTCACCAATAACACTGATTTATTTACTGCTGACTTTGATCTGTCTTAGTGAAACACTCTTTATATGTGAGTGTGTGTAGATAGATAGAGAGATGGCAAATATACACATATGCTTTTCCTATATATAAAAAAATGATGACAAAGAGATATTCCTTGTATAGTTTTTATATTTTTATATAGTTTACATGTGAGAACACAAAGTTTTTGAAAATTACAAAATTTTCATATGCTCCTGCAATTGATATTGATGAATCTTTTTTTTTTTTATTTTTTTTACCTAGGCTAAATTTCCAAACCAGTGATTGTTAACAACCTCAGTGCAAGAATAAACAATACTTTGGTCATGTCACATGATAAAGATTTTATTGCCTCTTCCTCAGGTGGGACTGTGGCTGAAATGAACTCTGTCTTATGTGTAAATATGAGTATATCTGAGAGAAGATGAAGGCTATTTTAATAATAATAACTACCATACTAATAATAATAATAATAATAATAACTTATAAGAATGTTAATTATAATAATAATAATGACTGTCAAAATAGTAGTCAATTTAATTAAAAGAAGAAAGTAAAAAAAAAAAAAGGAAAATTCCCTAAATAAGTATATAATAGATAATCATCTATATGGATGCATATACATATATAAATAGTCATTTCAGAAACTTTCTTTTATCTCTAGTGATAATAAGGATGCAGAAAGATGGTATGGTGGTAATTCCAAAAATAGTGTTTTTCATATTTCTCAAAAAAACTTTCGGAAATTATTGATTGGAAATCTCCATTTGAGCCAATCCTGACATCAAGCAATGAAGAAAGAAATTGAAAGTTTTTAAGCAAGCCATTTAATATGAACTTTACTCTTTATCACTCTCAAAGTATTGGGCAATTCATAAAAGATGTTTCTTATGCATCTGTTTATGTTTTGGGATCTGAGAGTTTTATTTTCTCTTTCATATTCTGTGAGTTATAATTGTATGGAAAAATAGGTCCGGGTGCAGGGTTTGAGCAAGTTTTAACATGCAAAACAAAATAAAACAAAAGTACAATTTTGACCAAAGATGATGATGACCATAGAGATCTTTAAGTTTTCCTTGCAGTTTGTAGTGACCAACCACCTAAAAAGTCTTTTTGCCTTTTACAATTTACAATATTTTTTATTTTAAACAATGTGTATTATGTCTATCAGCCTACACACTCAAGAAACCTTAATGATTAAAATGTGCTCTCTGACAAGATTTGAATATACATAGGTTGATAAACAGAGCATCTATTTTAAGCCTGAGTATCCATGAAAAACTGTTATATATGAATAAAGTGACACTGCCAACACTTAAGTTTGAACATAGATTGCCAGTGAGCAAACACAGGCGATCCCATTATTGAATTAAGTAGACCATGTGACCATAAGGGGAAAGCAGAAGTAGAAAGTAGCTTGACATCTAAATGCTATTCTGGTCTATTACTATTCAGATCTACATTTCTAGTCTGTCCTCTATTACTATATGGACTACTATTCTCTATTCTCTTCTCTACACTATTCTCTATTTGGATCAATATGGTGGTTACTATTTGAGTGAGTATTATCGAGCAAGTTCTATTAGCGCAAGTGGCTATTGAAAGGTGTCTGACACCAGTATTGTTCAATGGCATACTATAGTTGTATCTGCAATTACAAAGTCTCTACTACAATGAGCATTATGAAAGTGAAACAAGTATTTGTTAACATCACAAAAAAAAACAATGTTTGAAAATGTTGGATTAAAAATAAATCCATTAATTCTTTAAAAGTTGCTTTGTTTATGTTTTGGATATGAAATTCAGCAGATATGTAGAATAACTGAAGAAGGAAGTGTGTATTCTTGTTGAAAGCTCTGTTGCTTTCTGTGGCTGAATAGACTAAAGCACACCAGATCAAAAAGTAGTTTCTCCTACAAAGGAGTACATAAGATTCAAACCCAGCCATGTTTTCTTGAGTGTGCAGGCTGATAAAAAAAAAAATAATAAAAAAAAAACGGGGCATCTAAATGTCATTTGATGTAATAAAGAAGAATATATAAGCAGGTATAGAAATATAGTGTATGGCGTATATATAATCATTATTATTTATATGCCATGTCTCTTTAAGACATGGCTCTCCACAACTTCTTTTGTAGCTCTAAACTACATTTGACACTTTATCCTCCCTCCTCGACCCTGTTCTGGCATTCATTCATACAAACTCATTAGTTACGTTACTCGCTGTATCCTTCTTTACTTTAATGTTGTCTGTCAGTATTAAATTTTCCCTTTTTCTTTGAAGTTTCCTTGTTGCTCAAGTGTTCTTTTCATGGTATTCAATGCGTCTGTCCGTGTTACCATTGCGTCAAGTCTTTTTACACTTGTAAGGAAATTGTCCAGCATTCATTGCCATGTAGGAGGATAGATATAACATAGAAGTGCAGCACTCTTTTATTTGTTTTCAGTTAAATTTTCCTATTTTGTAATAATCTGCTTAGTTTCTGGAAGGCATCTTTCACTGTTCCAATGTGCCTTTAGATTTTGGTAGCACAGTTTTCAGCATCTATTACTACTCTGCACAGTTAAATTCCTGTGCCTGCTTGATTCTGATGTTCCCAATTCAAACCTTAAAACTTTGGCTGTCTCTCTTTCTGACAACTGTATGTACTGTCTTCATATAGTTATGGCTTAGTGATTTTTTTTGTTTTTCTTTGCTATCTTTTTTATGAGTTCTTACCGTTTTTCTTTTAAGAAAACAGCATCATTTGTATATTTTAGGTTATGATTACGGTCACTGATAGTAAATTCTGGTAATTCTTCTATTCCTGCTAGGACCGCATGCTATATCTGTTGAATAAATCCAATAAGAAAATACATCTTTGTTTTAACCCATTTCTATTTTCATCTCTGATATATATTGAGCTTTCCTAACAGTTCAAATAGGTTTTGTGTTGTAATTTATCAAATGCATTTGTGCAATCCATCAAATATAAATATAGTTATTTCTGCATTTTTATTGCTCACTCTGAGAGAATTTTGATTATCAATATGGCATTTCTTGTTTCTGTCTTAAACAAAGCCACACTGTTCTTGCCCCATTTCAGGACTTAGGTCCTTCACAACTTTTTATCCAGTGTAATTTTGCCAGAAGCTCTCGTTATGAGAATCTTAGTAAGTTTCAGTCAGTTATATGACATACTTAGGCGATTATGTATCTTTCGATACATGACTGACGGCACAGATTTTTTGCCATTTCTTTCTGTGGTAGACCAGTTGCTATACAAGGCTGTAGAACCCAATCTGTCCAGCTATTTACCCATAGCTGGGGAGGGGGCGGTAGAAGAATAGGATTCATACCTTTTTCAAAGTATCAGCATGTAAATGAATGTAATTGATTCAACTTGAATTTGAACACAGCTCTCAGATTCCTCAATCTGAGCTGCCATCCACTACTCCACTGTGCCTCCTAATAAGTTTAGTTACCTCATTAAGCTTATTGTTCAATAGAGTTTGTATTCACTTGCATTTATCTTTGACATCACTATAAAGATAGACTTACTGAGGTATTTTGGTATTCCACTGATGTCATATAATTCATTTATTATTTCGATCCCCCAAAATATCAAAAGCTGACAGCATCTCCATCTAGTCCTGCTGCTTTGTTCCTGTTCATTTTGAACAGTGACAATCTTACTTCAGATTTTAATATTTTTAATATTCCATGTTTTTATGTATTGTGGCTTTCACTCCTGTCACCAGTATGTTCATTCATTTTTTTTAGTTCTGAGCATTCTCTTTTTAGATTTTAGTCATCCTGCCAAGGCACACATCTATTGTTCTGTTATTTTTTATTCTTTTACATGTCTGCTATGACAGTGTTTCATGCATATTTCTCATTGAATCACTTCTCTTTTGCTCAATTACATTTCTTTCTAATATTTAATATCATATATTATATATATATATATATATATATATATATATATATATATTAGTCGGGTTACACCCACCTATCAATAGATGAAACATTTTTTGTATTAATGAAGCTAGTGATACACCTCAGCTTTGTATGCTCTTTCTTATCAGATGCCATTTTGACAGATTGCTGTCCAGCAAAAATTATAGGTTATTAGTGATAACATTTAGCCTTGTCCTATCAGCTCTCAGGACTGTAAATACTCTGCAATATTATTCTCATTCTCTTCTCATTTTATCCACCATTTGTTTGTACATATATATTCATTCTTGGCATTACTTTTCATTTCTTTACACTGACTTATATCCTGAGTCTGCCACATTTGTTGTGGGCATTTCAGCAGACACACAGTGTGTTATTCCCAATTTCAAACACTGAGGTTACTAACACCTGCAACAAGTTGGGAAGCATACAAACCAGCTTGCAATATATATATATATATATATATATATATATATATATATATATATATATATATATATGTTATACATATGAAATGGACAAAGTCCAACAGTTATTTTAAGACATTTTCATGTTTATACGTTCTTTTTTATAGATACAAATATTTAAGTAAATGGTCTGTTTATAATAAACAGTATTAACGACATTTACTGGCCTGAATGTCTGAGAAATTTTCATAGAAAATATACGTCCTCTGACAGGAATCGAACCTGTATCCTGACGTGCTTTACCGATTTAGCCATAGAGGAGTGTTTTGGTTAGCAAGGTTGATTTTACTGCTTTTAAACTACAATTCTTCATGATACACTCTCATACATTCACATCTGCTCAATGCGTATCCAAATGTAAACAAATTTCTCAGACCTTCAGACCGGTAAATGTTGTTAATACTGTTTATTATAAACACAGCATTTACTTAAATATTTGTATCTATAAAAAAGAACGTATAAACATAAAAATGTCATATATATATATATATATATATATATAAAATGGGCTTTTATTAGTGGTTAGAATGTTTGCTTTCCAATCATGAGAGCCAGGTTCAAATCTCATCTTGGTCAATTTGTCATGTAACTTCTAGATGTTGTCAGTCTTGTGAGGCTATGCCTGGATATAGTGAATTTGGAAAGTGCCTGAAAACCACACACTGGCTTAACCCAAGCCTTTTGAGTGAAATCGGGTCGATGGAATATCTGTTGAAAACTGTGCTATTATAAAGTCAAAAGTCACCATAACCAAAAGTTTGAGCATACTGGTATTGTTCAAACTGATTATTATGACAGGTTATGTGATCTCTCCCAGAAAGTCTAACTAATATCTGCTCAGCATTGTTCCTGTACAAACCACAGGTGGGTTCTGTGGTTGTTGAAGAAACACAAATGTGACTGAGCAGGTATTTGTGACATGGATTGGCTAGCTGAAGAGGGAGAAGAGGATTAATACTTTTCCCAAGGGTATTAACATGTAAGCGAATATGATGGTTTCAACTGGAATTTGATCTTGGCTCTATGATTCCTCAGTGCAAGCCTTTATCCACTACTCCACCATGTTTCCTATATATATATATATATATATATATATATATATATATATATGCTTGTGTGTTTGGGATTTGGGGGAGGAGCAGCTTTTTTATTTATACCGGGTGCAATGGATAAATTATCAACTAAATTATGCAAAAATGAAAATAATACTGAAATCTCATTTTAATAGATATATTTAAACAAACAATGTGTATGTGCAAAATTAAAAAGATAAAATGGCAACAATTTATCCATTGTGTCTTGTACAGATTTGATCATAGACCAACTAATGTTCTTTCTTTAAATTTTTTTATTCCATTTTTCCCCATCCATATTTTTTTCTAGTTTCCATGGAGAATCTGAAATTAAATTGTCTAATGTCTTCTGAGTGCTTTCATCAGCCATTATCAAAGTGTATTTTTCTAAAACCCTTTTATACTGGCTTATATGGTCTTAGTCTGTTAATTAATTAGTAAATGTTTGACGGACTTATCCTATTGACCAATTCATAAGTTTTGCATACCTTGACCCCATAAATCATAAACAATTATCTCTTATTTTTTATTACTAATTTTATCATGGTGACTTCCCATGTCTGAATAGGTAGGGCACATCTCAATGGGAAAAGTGAATAACGGTTTGATTCCTGTCGGGAAGCACATTTTTCTTTCATTAGGACTTCTCAATCTAAACAGGTTGACATTCATCTCACTTTTAAAAAATAACAGATATCAACTCAAAGTAAGATAAATTTTCCTGTTCTTGTCCAAGGGAGACAACTTATTGCCTCCACTCTACATATTTAAATTAGACTGCCACTACACTGTTTATGAATATCAGTTTGAGCTTCTACCATAAAATGATCATTTGTCTACCATTCTTAGACAAAAATGCTAGGCAGTGTGATCCTCAGTTCTCCATTAATCTAGCCTTGTGTCAAAATCGGTTTCATACATTGAAAATGTCAAAGATGAAGTCATCATTGTCACTATTTTGCCTTCCCCATGTTGTTTAATATATGTAAAATCAAGAATGAAAATCTTGCTCAAGGTCTAAATTGCAACTCAATCAATGAAGCCTAATAAAGCAATTAATAGAAATTTTCAATCCTAAGTAATTTAAATTGTCTAATATCTTCTGAGTGCTTTCATAATGTCAAAGAGTTTTATTCCTAAAACTCTTTTATACTGGCTTAGTCTGGTTTAGTCTGTTAATTAGTAAATCTTTCAAGGATTATCTCATTGATTAACTCATAAGTTTTGCATAACAATGCACATCAAAGTCAGAGGGTTTAATAAATCTTTTTATTATTTATCTGATCCACTGACCTAATGAGATTTATTATTTATAACAAATGAAGTGGGGTTTATTCCTCAGTTTTTTTCAAAAGTTGGAGTTTTTTCAACAAATATGTGAAAGAAGAGGTCATCAAATATCAGTTTGATCCCCTGCCATAAAGTGATCAGTCACCTTCGAGTCTAACATCATAATGCTAGTGAGTTTATTCCTCAGTTCTCCATTAATTAATTTTATTCAATGAATATGTCAAAGATGAGGTCATCAAATATCAGTTTGATCTCCGGCCATAAAGTGATCAGTCACCTTCCAGTCTAACATCATGATGCTAGTGAGTTTATTCCTCAGTTCTCCATTAATCAATTTTATTCAATGAATATGTCAAAGATGAGATCATCAAATATCAGTTTGATCCCCGGCCATAAAGTGATCAGTCACCTTCCAGTCTGAGATCATAATGCTAGTGAGTTTATTCCTCAGTTCTCCATTAATCAATTTTATTCAATGAATATGTCAAAGATGAGATCATCAAATATCAGTTTGATCCCCTGCCATAAAGTGATCAGTCACCTTCCAGTATCACATCATAATCTATTCCTCAGTTCTCCATTAATTAATTTTATTCAATGATGTCAAAGATGAGGTCATCAAATTCAGTTTGATCCTGCCATAAAGTAATCATTCACCTTCCAGTATGACATCAATTGAGTTCATTTTCAGTTCTCCGTTAATTATTTTATTCAATGAATATGTCAAAAGATGAGGTCATCAAATATCAGTTTGATCCCCCTGCCATAAAGTAATCAGTCACCTTCCAGTCTGAAATCTAATGCTAGTGAGTTCATTTCTCAGTTCTCCGTTAATTATTTTTTTATTCAATGAATATGTCATCAAATAAGTTTGATGCATAAAGTGATCAGTCACCTTCCAGTCTAACATCTAATGCTAGTTTATTCCTCAGTTCTCAATTAATTAATTTTATTCAACAAATATTTAGGTCATCAAATAAGTTTGAATAAATGATCATTCACCTTCCAGTATGACATCATAATGTGAGTTTATTCCTCAGTTCTCCATTAATTATTTTTTAATCAACAAATATGTCAAAATGAGGTCAGCAAATATCAGTTTGATCCCCTGCCATAAAAGTAATCAGTCACCTTCCAGTCTGAAATCTGAGTTCATTTCTCAGTTCTCCGTTAATTATTTTATTCAATGAATATGTCAAAGATAGGTCAGCAAATATCAGTTTGATCCCCTGCCATAAAGTAATCAGTCATCTGCCAGTCTGATATCTAACTTATTGAGTTCATCCTTCTCCATTAATTAATTTTATTCAATGAATATATCAAAGATGAGGTCATCAAATATCAGTTTGATCCCCCTGCCATAAAGTGATCAGTCACCTTCCAGTCTAACATCTAATGCTAGTGAGTTTATTTCTCAGTTCTCCATTAATCAATTTTATTCAATGAATATGTCAAAGATGAGATCATCAAATATCAGTTTGATCCCCGGCTATAAAGTGATCAGACACCTTCCAGTCTGACATCATAATGCTAGTGAGTTTTATTCCTCAGTTCTCCATTAATCAATTTTATTCAATGAATATGTCAAAGTGAGATCATCAAATATCAGTTTGATCCCCTGCCATAAAGTGATCAGTCACCTTCCAGTATCACATCATAATGCTAGTAAGTTTATTCCTCAGTTCTCCATTAATTAATTTTATTCAATGAATATGTCAAAGATGAGGTCATCAAATATCAGTTTGATCCCCTGCCATAAAGTAATCATTCACCTTCCAGTATGACATCATAATGCTAGTGAGTTTATTCCTCAGTTCTCCATTAATTATTTTTTAATCAACAAATATGTCAAAGATGAGGTCAGCAAATATCAGTTTGATCCCCTGCCATAAAGTAATCAGTCACCTTCCAGTCTGAAATCTAATGCTAGTGAGTTCATTTCTCAGTTCTCCGTTAATTATTTTTATTCAATGAATATGTCAAAGATGAGGTCAGCAAATATCAGTTTGATCCCCTGCCATAAAGTAATCAGTCATCTGCCAGTCTGATATCTAATGCTATTGAGTTCATTTCTCACTTCTCCATTAATTAATTTTATTCAATGAATATGTCAAAGATGAGGTCATCAAATATCAGTTTGATCCCCTGCCATAAAGTGATCAGTCACCTTCCAGTCTAACATCTAATGCTAGTGAGTTTATTCCTCAGTTCTCAATTAATTAATTTTATTCAACAAATATGTCAAAGATGAGGTCATCAAATATCAGTTTGATCCCCTGCTATAAAGTGATCAGTCACCTTCCAGTCTGACATCATAATGCTAGTGAGTTTATTCCTCAGTTCTCCATTAATTATTTTTAATCAACAAATATGTCAAAGATGAGGTCATCAAATATCAGTTTGATCCCCTACAATAAAGTGATCAGTCACCTTCCAGTATCACATCATAATGCTAGTGAGTTTATTCCTCAGTTCTCATTTAATTAATTTTATTCAATGAATATATCAAAGATGAGGTCATCAAATATCAGTTTGATCCCCTGCCATAAAGTGATCAGTCATCTGCCAGTCTGATATTTAATGCTATTGAGTTCATTTCTCACTTCTCCATTAATTATTTTTATTCAATGAATATATCAAAGATGAGGTCATCAAATATCAGTTTGATCCCCTGCCACAAAGTGATCAGTCACCTTCCAGTCTGACATCATAATGCTAGTGAGTTTATTCCTCAATTCTCCATTAATTAATTTTATTCAATGAATATGTCAAAGATGAGGTCATTATTTTCACTATTGTTTCTCCCACATGTTATCTATAAAACCTCATGTAAGATCAAGAATGAAAATCTTGCTTAAGGTCTAAATTGCAACTTAATCAATGAAGCCTAATCAAGCAATTATTAGAAATTTTCAATCCTAAGTAGACTTTTTATGATCCATGGATTTTTAAATCCAGGCTGACGTCAGCAGTTTTATAATGTTGGAATATAATTTGGTCAAATCATTCAATTATGAAAAGTGTTTCTCTTTTTACTGTTTGGATTTTCATATTAACTAATTAAGTGAAAATGATACTTGATAAAATACTAAAAATATAGCACTTTGGATAATAATAAATAATAGATATTATTCAAGATATGCTCCAAAAGTAATCCTAATTATTACCATGGAAACTACCAATAACAGGAGAACAATTACACCACTGGATAGAGTAAGTTTTCAGCTAGAAAGAACTATTTTCTCACAGTCCCTAACATTGGATATACTTTTTCACCAGAGGTTAACAAGAGTATGTGCAGAGCCACTTGCAAATGTGTTTTGATATACTCATTTATGCAACCACTTTATATATTATCAATTGCATAACTGTGCTCATATTAACTGTTTGATCTCTCTAAATGTTCATCAACCATAAATTAATGTCAATAGATGAAACATTTTTTCGTATTAATGAATTCAGTGATACACCTCTGCTTTGTACGCTCTTTCTTATCAGATGTCATTTTGACAGATTGCTGTCCAGCAAAAATTATAGGTTATTAGTGATAACATTTAGCCTTGTCCTATCAGCACATAAATATTCTCTTTGAAGAAAGTGGCATTAAATGACTAGAGCCTCACCAATAAATAATGTTTGAAAGATGTAACCAGAAAATTATCTGTAGGAGACAAGACTGGGTAGGGGATAAGGCTAAACATTCCAGCCATATTGCTGAAGTCACTCTTTTATCAGATTGGTAGGGTGTTGGGTGGCTCTGTTGTGAGATATACTGAGATTGGTACATTTTGATACTGAAACTTCTTTGGTGGGGAATAGCTTGTTTAGTGACTCACAATCTGTTTGGTGTTTCATCTTATGTTCACTTTCTGACCATACAGCATTAAGTACATTTGCAAAATACCTTTTGCATCCTGGAACCAATTTCACATCAAATTCTTTGTTGAATCTTGAATTTGGGTGTTGAGATTCATTGATGATGAATTCTTTCAAATTACAGAATCAATCTTTGTCTCTGGACTAATATGACTCACTAAGGTTTTATCAGTCATTAAATGCTGAACCAAACTGTATTCTCTTAAATTTATATAGTCAGGGAACCAGGGAAAAAGCTCTACAGAACAGTTACCATGAAAATATTTGTAGAAAAGACAGAGGGAAGCCACATGAGATTGGTGAGAAAGTGACTGGAGTCAAGATACCAAGTCAGGATCGATTACATTGCAGATCCTTCTTTGGAATTTTGTCGAGAACCTCAGGATGAACAGCTGGGGCACCAGATCAGATATGGCAACAGTACTCAATGCATGGACAGATGGTAGAGTTATAAATATGTAAGATGGACTCCTATGCAAAACAACTTTTAGCAAGACACAGTGAGCCAACTTTCCTTGCAGAAGATGCAGCTATTGATTCAATGTAGTTGTTCCACTTCAAATCATTTGAAAGTGTAAGGCCAAGAAGGTGCAGTGTGACACTCTTCTGGAGTCTAGTATCAACAATGCTAATGGCAGGCCGGGAATTATTTCTGTGGTGGCTAAATGAGAGCAGTTTTGTTTTGGAGACATTAAAATTTACAAGCCATTTCTTACCTCAGTTAACCACTGACTGAAGGTCATTTTCAAGAGCAGCAGCCACGTTGGCTTTGTCATCATCCCTGGGTTTACAGCTGAGACAGCGGTAAGTGATAGTATCATCTGCAAAGATGCCTACTTGGGAGCTGAGAGCATGAAGAAGATCAGGACCCAGGATAGTGCCTTGTAGGACCCCTGCATTCATAAGAAAGGATCTGGAAGTGTGCTTATTCAGAACAACCTTCAATTCATGATTTGAAAGGATTGATTGGATTAAATCAAATAGTCGTCCTGTAATACTGAAGCCTACACAGAAGACCAGCTTTCTATCGAATGCCTTTGAGATACCTAGAGCCACAGCTTGATCTTTGCTGTTCTTATCAAGAGCATGATATATATATATTCAGTTATAGCTGTAAGCACATCAGCAGTAGACCAGGTAAAGCGGAAGCCATATTGTTTGTGAGAGAGTAGGTCTTGAGAGGTAAGATGCCTACTTGGGAGCTGAGAACATCAGGAAGATCACTGATGAAGATCAGAAACAGTGTAGGACCCAGGATAGAGCCTTGTGGGATCCCTGCATTCATAAGAAAGGATCTGGAAGTGTGCTTATTCAGAACAACCTTCAATTCACGAGTACTCAATGCATGAACGAATGGTAGATTTATAGATATCTAAAATGGACTCTGACGAGAAAAACCTTCTGGCATAACACAATGAACCAACTTTCCTTGCAGCAGATGCAGCTATTGATTCAATGTAGTTTTTCCACTTCAAATCATTTGAAAGTCTAAGGCCAAGGAGGTGCAGTGAGACAATCTCCTGGAGTCTAGCATGAACCATGCTAATGGCAGGCAGGGAATTATCTTTGTGGTGGCTAAATGAGAGCAGTTTTGTTTTGGAGGCATTAAAATTTACAAGCCATCTCCTACCCCAGTTAACCACTGACTGAAGGTTCTTTTCAAGAACAGTGGCCAGGTTGACTTTGACAGCACTGCCAAATTTGATAAAGGGGTAAATGGTAGTGTCATCTGCATAGATGCCTACTTGGGAGCTGATGACATCAAGAAGATCACTGATGAAGATCAAAAACAGTGTAGAACCCAGGACCCAGGACAGAGCCTTGGCGGACCTCCACATTCATAAGAAAGGACCTGGATGTGTGCCTGTTCAGAACAATCTTCATTTCATGATTTGAAAGGAATGACTGGAATAAATCAAATAGTTATTCTGTAACACTGTAGCCCTGAAGCTTAAACAGAAAACCAGCTTGCCAAACTCTAGAGCCACAGCTTGAACTTTGCCGTTCTTATCAAGTGCATGATATATATATTCAGTTATAGTCGTAAGAACATCAGTGGTAAATCTGGCAAAGTGGAATCCATATTGTTTATCAGAGAGTAGGTCTTGAGAGGTAAGATTCTTAACCACTTCTGCATTGATTAAAGCCTTGAAGACTTTGCCAAAAAGTGGTAAGAGACTGGAAGGGTGGTAGTTAGAGAGGTCAGAAGGTTCTCCAGATTTCTTAAAAACCAAAGTTAAAATTCGTACCACTAAAATATTGTGGGAAATTTAAAGAGAATATAATGTGGCAGCTAATGGTGAACACAAAAGCGGACTTTGCATGATGTTTTGTAAAGCGAGAAGGACACTAAAATAAGTAAAGTCCTAAGGTGAGTATTTTCACTGGGACTAAGTGCTAATTGCTTTGGGTAGGTTACGTTTTCATTTATATTCAACTGCTGCATATTTTCAGATCACAAATTGTATATACTGCTAAAAGGTTCTGATAAGTCTTGAACATTAATAAAAAATATATAAGTACTGAGGAATATATGAGCTACTATCTGTAATGTAGTACAGACTTCTGCTTCCCTTTGTGAGCAGCAGCTTTTGAAGACAGTGGGATTTAAATATTAGGATGACTAACATTTTTATTGTTTAAATTCCTCCAAACATTGGAGTCGCACATTTTAGATATTCTAAAAAATAAATTCTTACAGCAATTGATTGTTTTGATTGATTTATTTTGTTTTTCATGGCTTATCAATCTTTTACAGGTCATTTAAAACCAGATAATACTTTTAGATAAGAAATTTTGGAGGAGATAGTGATTTACTGATACAAGTACTACTAATTAACACATGTGGATTCATACATTTCCCAAGTGTATTTGTGTGTAAGTGTATATAACGAACTTGGCTAGAATTGGAACTCTGATTATTCATTACACCCCCTGCACATCCAAGCTTACATCACCTGGTATTCCTAAGTGAACATCCATCTATGTAATGACTAGGTTTAATGTTGCTTAACTTCAATGATTGTACAAGAACCAGTGTTTTAACATGATATAGCCATAAGCCAACTTACAGTAAGACTTACATGTACTGTAGCCAAGCAGATATCACAAGTAAAAGAGAATGATAGTATATTGCTACATATTAGATTTTGATAAATGAACATAAAATGAGAAAGAAAATATATGAAGGTCAGTTTTATAATCAACCCTTTTTTAAGGATATGTAGATCATTCATTCCATAAAAATTTCTGCATTTTAACAACAACAAAGCAAAAAAAAAAGAAAAAAGAAGGAAAAAAATAAAATAAAATTTGCTTATTTTTTTATTTTCCTTATCACTGACTCCCTCCCATTAGCAGAGAATCATGCATATTGTCATTGGACAATGACAAGATAATTCTTTGTCTTTTCTATTCTGTTACTATGTTTAGGCTTTTAGAGATGAGTAAATTTACTCTCTTGTTAAAACCTCTTTGTCACATATAAATGGCAGATAAGGTATACTGCAGTGATATAGTAACTACAGTAGACTCTGAAGACTTTTCTTTTGAGATGAGACAATACATAATTTGAAATTTATGAAAGGCATACTCACAAAAAAGGTGTACCCCAAAAACAAAATTCAAATATAGTGCAAAAGTATCAGTTATTAGAATTTTTAGTTATTTAGAATGTTCTCTATTTTTTTTGTGGTGGGTATATACATATTACTTATATAAAACCTTGAAATTATCAACTTTTACTTACCTGATAAGTTTCATATATTTGAATTTATTATGTCTATATATCTGCGATCCATATAACATCAGGATAACCTTCAAAGGCTGGATGACATTTCACAGATCTCTCTCCTGAGTAAGACCCTTCATAGAGGAGAACATGACTAAAGACTGTGTGTCTGCCATCCTGTGCAGCTGTGGAAAGAAATATAAAAGGGGAGGGGGAGACAGGTCGCCCCCTTAAGGTAAAACTTCAAGAACACCAGAAAGCTGTAACACAAGGTGAAGTAGAAAAATCAGGCCTGGCTGACCATATATGGAGAGAAAAAGGAGATCACCATTCTCTGTGGGATCAGGTTGAAATCATAGACAAAGAACATCATTGGAAAATTCATAAACTTAAGGAATCAGCACATATGCTGGGCCACAAAATTCTCCTGAGCTGACCAAGCAAATAAATGAATACAATATGGGAACTAGTTTTAAGGAGTCCCAGAAAAAAGCAATAATAACAACAAAAATTACAATATCAGCTCTGGTAAAAGAACATGCAATGATAACAGTAAAAATTGCAATATGAGCACTGCTAAAAATGATTGCTGAAGACATTAGGTTTATAATACCCAGAAATTCATACACAGATGTTCTCAAGGACACATAGCAAAGTGGATAAAGTTGTTGGTCTGAGTTCAATAACAGGTAAAGGCAGAAGAAGGGAATTAACAGGCATCTATTAGACATGACACATGAAACTAGAACAGTCTACCCCAGTGAACGAAATAAAGGGTTCAGTTTGACATTTCAACCACCTGAATAAGGCCAGAGCATACAACAGCCAAAACGTTGTGATAAATATGGCAACAAAGATGAAGACAATAGTCCAAATAATGTAAATAGTGTATTTGAATTTATGTTCAAATGTCAGTTGGTCAGTTTATGTGTCTCTTTAGGAAATCACTTGCTAAGATTTTCTAAAATGACCTGTCCAGACATCAATTGATCAAATATTTTATGTTGAAATGTCTCTGTCAGACAAACAGACAATTGGTCAGTTTATCCCTCTCCTTATGAGATCTCTTGCTAAGTCTTTCTCATCTGACATGTCCAGACATCAATTGCAGTGGAAATATCTCTGTCGGACAAACAGACAATTGGTCAGTTTATCCTACTCCTCAAGAGATCTCTTGCTAAGAAGTCATTCTCAACTGACATGTCCAGACATCACTTGCTCAGGCAGATTTGTATTTGTTCAACACCCACAGAACCAACCTGTGGTTTATACTGCAACTATGATGAGCAGATCTAAGTTACAGTTTCTGGAGGAGAGTCCATAATCTGGCATGATCACCAGTTTGAATAATGATAGTACACTCAAAGCCTCGGTCACAATGAATTGTCACTTTGTGCTAGCATAACCATCAATGATTTCTGAACAGTTCCATCTGCACAGTTTCACTCACAAAGCTTGGGTCAACTTGTAATATGGTTTCCAGGCACTTCCTGGTGATGTTGCATGCTGGGATCATCTCTCTAGTTTGATATAAATAGGTCTCTTATCTAACAAATCAATTATGGAGAAATTAAATTTTGGGATTCTTTAATTCATCTTAAAAGCTGAGGTTTTGTCCTATGCTAGTCAAGAACTGTTACTGTCTTGGATTCCTACCCAGAGTGGATATTAATTTAGCATTGTCTGCTACACATCAGGAAAGTGGTAGTAAATTAGAATAGAATTGTGTGGTGCTAATCTGAGTAACTTGGAGCCTTGCAATTTGAAATCTTTGGTTCTTACCTGAGTTGAACATGAACAACTGGTATTACAGGGAAACTACAAGTTCTGCCAAAGAATTATTACTTGAATAAGTTAAGATTGTAGGGCCCCGAGAAGCAGCCCCCTAAAGAGTGTGTTTCACAGAGAAACTGTCCTGAGGAAGAAATTGTCCGAATTGAACTTCCTGGGTGGAATAGGGTTCAGTTCAACATTCCAACCACCTGAATAAGGCCAGAGCATACAATGGCTGAAACGTTATGATAAATATGACAATAAAGATGAAGACCATAGTTTGAATAATGTAAATAGTGTATTTGAATTTATGTTCAAATGTCATTTGATCAGTTTATGTGTCTCTTTAGGAAATCACTTGCTAAGATTTTCTAAAATGACCTGTCCAGACATTAATTGATCAGATATTTTATGTTGAAATGTCTCTGTTGTATTGCAATTGGCCTGTTTATCCGTCTCCTTATGGAAAAGGAAGGGAATGAAAAGGAACTGACCCTATGTAAGTGGCATGGGGAGTTTTCACTGTGAAAGTCTGAGCTGCTGGAAGTAAAGAATGTAATGCTCATCTGAACATTTTCCATGAAAACAAAGATAGAACAGAGAGAAGCTGCTAAGGCTTCATATGTGAGAAAATTGTTGAATGGTAGTAAATAATCAACTAAAAGCCTGTATAAACACTTTTGAACTAAATAAATCCTAAAAAAAGTGAAGAGTTGGCAGATTTTAACAAAGCTATCGTAGCAATATTCCACTTTCTATCTGATCTGACTTTTAATATTAGAGCATAGTGAGAAGGATCTGGTACTTTCTGGTGCAGTACAAGGAAAAGACCATTTCTCTAGCAGCTTTTTATTCTTACACTAGCAGCATGGCCCGGCATTGCCCATGCTTGATTCAAAAATTGTATGACTCATACAGCAATCGCTATCACTTGACTTAAAATATTTTTGCCCTTCCTTGCCTTAAAAGGAGTGCCCTTAGCCGTGCTGATGTTGCTACATGCCTTACTTCTTGCCTATCTCACACTGCAAATTTTTTCTAAGCTCAATACTAAACATTAAATCTGTTACGAAAAAAGAACTAAACAAAATGAACACAAAACGATCAGCTTTAAAAAAAAAGGACTCATAACTGGAAAAACCAAATGAAAAAAGAATTTTAACAACAAATACTTTTTCACACCCAACCCAGTTCTGCGGAATCAGAATCAACGTTGAGTTTAAGCAAGCAAATGAGCCAATTGGAGTAAAGTGACATGCAGATTTAAATTTTTCCCACTTGTGACGAATGCAGCTATCAATTTTTTTTGCATGCTAGCATGCTTGTTAACATTCGTGTCAGTCAGCTGTTGGCTCTCACGCTCACCAATAGAATCTTCCTGCCTATTCATGGCAGCCATCTATTGGCTCTCACTTTGGCAGTACAAAATGGCTGCAAACTACATGAAAACTGCCACAGAAGCATGAAAAAATTGATTATTTCCACTATTGATGGGAGTTGGGAAATGCAAAGTTGGTCTTGGTCTTCCTGCTGACTTGGAGCATGTGCATGTAAGTTTTGGTACAAATCCATCAAAAATTGCAGCCGTGCATTCGTTACACACACATACACATCCTGCCTTTTATAGATAGAGATAAGTAATGTCACATACTTTTATACTTATACACCTGTATGCCAAAATATGTTGTTTGATCTTTCAGACAGATTTTAAGAAGTGGTCTGAGGATTTTTCATTATCCTGTGTATGTGCATGCGTATGTCATATAAAATACATGTAAAACCTCCAGATCATCCATGTATTTATTTTTTGAATTCTAGTAATATTTATCTTAGTGCAAAGTAAAGACGGTCTGTTCTTTGCCTATGATGGTGAACTGGTATTCTATCTCAGTGGATGTTGATGCAACCACACATATACATCAACATCCACTGAGAGAATACCAGTTCACCATGATAGGCATATTTTTATATACTATATATTAAAACAATATTAAGTTTAAAATTTCTGCATCCTATCTCATTTATTACCATTTTCTCCCATGAATATATATATGAACGTGTGTGTGTGTATGTGGGCCTATGTTGTGTTGACATGGACATTTTCTATGAACTGCCTAATTAAGCAGGGACAAACGAATGTGAACTCCATATGAGAATTAGGCTAAGAAGTTACATAACAAAACTCAATTTTGATTAGTAGATCATCCAGAAGAAATAGACCTGAAAATAGGACAAGAACAGTCTGGCTTTGTTAAAGACACTGGAACAAGAAATGCAATATTTATGTAGAGAATGATATCAGAAAGTGCAATAAAAATGCAAAGGGATGTATACCTATATTTTATAGATTTTGCAAAAGTTTTTGTCGAAGTACATCACAAAGAACTATTTCTAGGTAAGCTTCATATTAGACTAACCCAGAAATAATATTGGAACATAACTGCATGCATGAGGATAGAAAATTAATTCAGTAAATACTTAAAAATAGTGGTGTAAGACAAGGATGGGTCTTATCACCAGACTCATTCAACCATTACAGTGAGTCATGTAGCCGTCATGCCACAAAGGACCCACTGTAACAGGGAAGTCGTCTCTTGTACAGGGCAGTCGTCCTCGTCGGCTCCCTTGGGCCACAACTGTCATAGCCTTCAGACACACTCATTTTATAGACCAGCTGATTGGTTGAGTGGGAGAGTTTTACATATGCATAGGTGCACTCCGCCAATTCTCCCTTCCTCCAACTGCTCTGCGACACCATACACATGCAATGTGTGGGTGTTTTCGGGCATGATGTCACATATCTTGCTCATGACAATCACAAGTCAATCTTCTTAGAATTAGCCATCCAACCAGGATTCATTATTGGTGGCCACAACCTTAAGAAAATTCAATATGCAGATGACAGTTTTGATAGCAGATATAAAAGGGAAATTTCAGGAACTCTTACAGAAGGTAACAAAGGAAAGCAAGAAGAAAGGACTAAGCATCAACTGGAAGAAGATAGAATATATTGTTGTTAGCAAAAGAAATAAGCTAACATGCAAATTACAAATGGGAGATGTCAAAATTAAACACATGGAAAAATTTCCAGTCTGTGTAAACAGGTAAGCAATAACTGAGCAGTACTAGAAATAATAACTAGACAATATCCTTAGACATGTGGGTAGTGGAAAAAGAGCAGTCAATCACTTTAGATTAAATAAATGGTTCAGTTCAGCTTTCATTTGTTGGCTTTTATTGCATTTCATATATTCACACGAGAGTTCATGTTTTCATCGTCTTTAAGAAATATATTAAGTGTGTTTGATTTGCATTAAATTATTTATAAGGGATATTTTTATCTATGTGGGCATTACCTACTCTAAATAAGTAGGCATGGGTTTCAGTTGGTTGGTTTTATATATATATATATATACACACACACATCAATTTGAAATACAACCATTACAATCTACCCAATAACCATTAGGATAATACAATTGACCTTGCTACCCATAATATACTATTGACCAGCATAGATAAATAATAGTCAATACAGAGTATACATGACCTGAAAATTGTGTCTAAACATGAAACAAACTATCACCATTTGGTGTTTCACCTCAATATCCTCTCTCTCTCTCTATATATATATATATATATATATGATAAAATAAAAGAACAAATAGGAAATATATATCAAATCTTCGTCAGAGATTGATAGAAAACAGACAAAAAGACAGAAAACACCAATATTTTCAATTATGTTTGGGTCAGTTCTCATTGGTCAAACAAGTGTCACATGTATTAAAACCATGGTTAATTGTATGTACATGTAGGTTTGTGAATATTTTGTATGTTTAAGTGGGAAACAAATGGTAATTGTGTGCATTTGCCTGTCTGGGAAGGTTTTTTTTTATCTTCCCCTTTGGGTGACCAACTCTTGCAGTGGGTATTTGCAGGGTTCTGATTTTATGGTTCACCTCTTCAGAAATGTATTCTTTGTATTAATATAATTTAGATTCTTTAAAAATTGATTCAGTGGATAGCAATGTACTGTAATGTTTTAGGCATGTGTTTATAGTTGGTAATAATGTTATTATTAAGTTTTCAATGTATTTTCTCATTAAATTATTATGCCCTTTTTTAAATTATGCCTAGCATCATTTTGATGCAAAGTGAGAGAGTTAGATTGATTGTCCAAATGCAAGTCTCTATTATGTTCATAGATGCAGGCTTTTAGATCACATGATGTCTCCCCCATACAAACCTTTTTGTATTGTAAACAATTTATTTCATAAATCCTGGCATTTGCATTGAAGATGGGCTTATTTTTCTCCCTAATTATATTTCCAATTGATTTGAAGGTGGTGATAATGATCCTAATATTAGGGATGCCTAATTTGTTTGAGAGTTTAGTGGAAAGAGTATTGGAGGGCAGAATTATGAATTTTGTGTAATCTCTTTTAGAAATGTTATTGGTGTTGTCTGTTTTTTTGGTTTTGTAGGCTTGTTATTTTGTGTTCTGAATAAAATGATGTGGGTAGTGGAGAAGTTTGAATGTTTTCTAAAAATATCTCTACTTCATGTAGGTATTCTGGGTTGCATATCATAAGGGCTCTAAGGTAAAATCTTATGACCAGTCCACATTTTATTATTTGGTTGTGGTGGGGATAGAAGTTGATTCGATCATGTTTGTTGGTTTACGATATACCTTAAAATCTAATTTCACATTGTTGCATTTTAATATGAGAAAGGTAGAGAATTGTTTATTTCAAATTCATGTGTGAATTCAGTGGTAGGTTCAGCATTATAACATTTCATTATTATGTCTAATAGGTTTGTATTTTGGGGACATAATAAGAGGATGTCATCTATATCTCTTATTATAATAAGGGAGCTAAAAATTGCAGAGTGAAGCCACTTGGCACAGATTGACTTTAGACTATCGCACATAATCACTCACTTCCGTTGTTTATAGTAGTGCTTGGAAGGAAAGTGCTTAGAGTGTGGTTGTCTCACCACACAGAAATTTCATCAGTGACCATGGCTTGTACAGCAGTTTTGGCCACGCACAACATTACCTTGGCCTGACATCACCATAATCTCCAGATCTCGCCCGCTGTGACTTATTCCTATTCAAAAATCAAATCTCACTTGAAAGGGACAAGATTTCAAGACATTGAGGAAATCTAAGTGTATGCAACAAGACAGCTACTCACTATCTCAAAAAAGTAGTTCCAGGAATATTTTCATCAATGGAAATGATGCTGGATAAAATGTGTGGCTTCAGAAGGGAACTATTTCAGAGGAGATTAAATGCTGAATTAATATTTGTTGTAGTTTTATTTTTATAGTACCAGTCTACTATTTTTTGATCAGACCTTGTATATATGTGTGTGTGTGTGTATATATATATATATATATATATATACATTGCAATTTAATCTTTGAATTTCTTCTCAGTAAAGTTGCATATTTCCAGTTGTCACTTTATTTGTGTAAATATATTACTAGCTGAATTTAAACTTTGTGTCTTTTTTACAGTATTTACAGAAATTAACTATTTAGAAAATACTGATTTTTCTTAAATACGCCAAATAAAAGCACTTTTTTTTTCTTTTTGAGATTCAAGTTTAAGTTAATTTCTTGATTTGAGGAATTTGCACCAACTCAATTAGAAAAATTAAAGATATTTTGTCTTGAATTCCTGATACCAGTAAAAGAGAAAGAGAAAGTATGCAGAACTGAGAGACAAATGCTGCCTTTTATTTATACAGCTCAGGATTCGTTTCATGTTTTTCTCTTGGGAAATGTCATGTGATTTGTTGGTGGCAAATGAGTTGAGGAAATGATTTGATCGTTCACTCGGTAGTTCTGTTTCCTTTGCTTGTAACAAGTGATTACTTGCTGTGATAACAAAGAATACGATGGGAGGGGGATGGGTTGATGAGGGTTTGTTCATTATGTGCATTCAAAACTGATTGCAGGTCAGAAAGAAAAACAATGATAAATGATTGGATAAAAAAAAATGATGATGAGTAAATGAGAAAGAGAGGAAGGAAGGGAGAAGTAAAAAAGTAAGTTAAAGAGAAAACATTAGGGAATGAGGAAGTAGGAGGGACAGTAAGAGGTGGGAGGAGAATTAGTGAGGAGAAGGGAGGGAGAAATAGAAAGGTAAGAGAAAGAGTAAGGGAATGAGGGAGTAGAAGAACTAAGGAAAAGAGAAAGGAAGAGTGTGAAGAAAAAGAGAAAGGGGGAATATGAGGAAAGAATATAAAAGCAATGTGGTGTAATTTAATCAAAGAAAAAAATGAAGAAAAGAAGATATAAGGCAAAACAAAATGAGAAATATAGAGGAAAGAGAGCACTAGGGAATGAAGGAGTGAGTTGTATAAGAGATGGATGGAGAAAAGAGGAAAAGTAAAAGAGAGAACAGGAGAAATGAACAGAAAGGTAATGTTGAGCAAGTTGAAAATAAAAAGTGAGTAAAAGAAAGGGAAAAAGGAGATGTGAAGGGTATATAAAGAGAGAAGGAGGGACTTAGAGATGAAATAAGATTATGAAAGAAGGTGGAGGAGAAACTGTGTAAAACAATGAAAGAAAAGAATATGAATAAAGAGTAAAATGGAAAGGAGATTTTCCTATGCTTCTAAGTGTAGATGTTGTTTAAAATTTGTGATATTTATAAGAAAAGAGAGATCAACATTAGAGATAGAGCATTTAAAACAGGAAAAAACATTTTATGATGGTCAGTTTTGAGCTGCAATATGATATTCAGACAATTGACTACAAAATAATCTAATATACAAAGCTATACTAAGATACAAAGGGAGTTCATAAAAAAAGTGCTTATAGAAATAGAGAACAGACAGACAGACCTTGAAAACAGAAATGCTACTAACATGAAACATCTTTTAACAACAGAAAATGTGCAAACAGTACAGCCCTCTCAAAGTATATATGGCAACACAAATAAACAAACAAAAACATGAAAACTAAGCAAAACAGTACCCGTTTATAACAATACCTGAAAATGATGTAACCTTTGCTTAGAGGAGAAAATAATGATAATTACCTAATTGGAACAAGATAAACTTCTAAACAAAAGTTCATTTTCAAATGCAGACATGAAAAGAAATTCTAATTTTGCTATTTACAACCATATCACAACCAAAAAACTAAATAAAATCCCATATGCTTAATCTAAGCTTTATTTTAAACAGCTAACTTAGAACCAAAGAAAAATACAGAAAGGAAAAAATATATATACGAAAATAAATAACATTTTTTGAAAGGGCTTTTAATCCAACATTATTTCTTCTTACTATAAACTTATTTTTAGTGGGTGCACATGTTTGAGTTGCTATCCATGTTTGTTTGTTTTTTTATTAAAGAGTGAAATTAATAACAACAATTCTAAATTGAGATGCCATGCTAAAGAAAAATTGTGCCTCCAGCAGGAATCGAACCTGCATTCCTTTTTTCTATCAGGGAAACCACTTTTTGAGCCAAAGTGTACCTCTACAAGTTCATCCACAGAGACTCGTCTGAAATGACTAAATTGACTATTTAACAAAAGCACATTTCTTGTTGGGACTTCTACAAATCTACATCTACTTGATTTGGTGTTATTAATTTTACTGTTTAAAATAAAGGGATAGCAATTCATGTACATACTAAAAATAGCCTTTATAGTAATAAGAAATAAAAGAAATACATAAATAACTAAAATAATAAATAATAGCAATCTAGAGGTCATAACCATAGCTTATTAGCATAGACAGAATCCAATCACCCAACTAGCATAAACAAGCAGTCTAGATATCATGATCATAACCTATTTACATACACACTGCCTCCAACCACTAAACTAGCATGAACAAGCCATTTAGAGGTCATGACCATAACCAATTTACATACACACTGCCTCCAACCACTCAACTAGCATAAACAAGCCATCTAGAGGTCCTGACCATAGCCTATTTATATACACAATTCCTCCAACCACTCAACTAGCATAAACAAGCCATCTAGAGGTCATGAGCATAGCCTATTTACATACACAATTCCTCCAACCAACATAAATAAGCAGTCTACATATCATGACAATACAGAATGAGCCCTAAACAAAAAACTGGGAAGAGTTTCCTTGTTCCACTACTTCCCTTAATCCCCAAATGACCTATTCACAAAGCCCATTAAATATGTAATGGCACTTGTCAAAAGATTGCATTAAACCATTAAAGTGATAGTGTTAATTACTAGGCCCTACTGCACCTGCCAATCTCTCTCTTTATTTATCTATCTATCTACATACTTTAAAAATTAGCGAATCAGTTGAATCCATTACCGTGCTTTCAACCTTACAGTATTCTCAGGCAATATTTACCAAAAAAAATTAATTTTTGATAAAGGTAGTGGATTCAGCTGACCTCCTGATTTTTAAAGTTAAAAGTTATTTTTACTTTTATTTTATTTTTTCACACTGGTATTGAGCACTTTTTAATACTACTGTTTCCTGGTCTGATTCAACTCTGACCATTAACCTTTTATGTATTATATATATATATATATATATATATACATAAACACACAATGCACAAATGTAACAGTGACTTGTGATAAACACGAACAGCCACGCTCATATATATCATAATTAATGTCATAAAAGGCACACAAACAAAGGAGATGCATCTGCATTTCAGCAGGGCATATTCAGAAACAAGTTTTCCATGTATTGTTGGATGGTATAACAAATATTAATGAAACTTGATGCATGTTTCTGATTTAGCATTCAGTTATAAACTTCTAATATTTTGTCTTCATAATCAGCTGGCATTATTTTAGGCAATATTTATTTTTGAATTCATTATGAAACGCTGCATTTCAAAAATCGTCAACACTTCTGATCGTGCAATACCCTCAATCTTTTGTTCTTCCGCTGATCTCTTTGCCTCATTAATTCACTGTGTAACAAAATTTTTACTTTTTCTGTCTTTGGTCAGTGACCATTATTTCCTAATTACTTCTGTGTATAAACCCCTTCAATCTTTGCTTTGGTGACTGCCATATAAGACATAAATGAATGGAATCAACCATTTATGTAAATAAGCAGTGTTAACCAGAGTTGAGGAGAGTTAGCATTAGTTCACTTGGTTAGTGTATCTTTGTGTAGTAAACCTTCTATTTTATTACTTACCTCTGAGTTTGTCTTCTTTATTTATTTCTCTCTGTTATCCCGAAAACATGAGATACATCAGTGACCTGGACAGAGGGGAAAATAGAACCATGAAATTCAAAATCCCATAAATTTGGAAGAACCCAACTGACCACTCAAGAAATTGCTTCTGCTTGGTGGACGCTTCCAAACATCAAATTAGCAAGAATACACCTTGTCATCCATTGCTACAGTGCCACACTGCCTTGAGCTCCCTGTACCTACTTCTCCAAAGAGTGAGCAGTTGTCTTCAGAAGAGAACAGCAGATCCAAATAGGATGAAGTCATTAATTCTGATTACAGAGGCACAGCTGAGGAGAGAAACTCATACTACCCAACCAAAAAAAACCTCAGTGAACCCAATCAGAGATCTTGGTCTCACAAAGTTCGATGCTGAGCTTTTGATGTCAAAACTCAAGCACAGGAATTTGTTAGATGGAAGTGTACAAGTCGCAGGATATAGAAAGCGTCATCAGTGTTTTTCAAGCTTTTTCACAATTCAAGATGGGCTTTGCTTCTGCTACAATGTGACTGGTCTGTTTGAGGCAGTTGGAATCACCTGTAACCCCAGCGAGCGTCACCTTTTCATTAACAGCTCATCTAGGAGCCTCAAAGCTGTCCTGCTTCATAACAGAATCAAGTATCTATCTCGTCCCTTAGCTTAGCTCAAAGAAGAATATAGCAGTGTTTCCAAAATGACTTTACCAAGTTCCCATTATATCTTTGCCTTTGAGATAGAACAGACATTGTGGTACATTACCACATGCAGGACTGGCCACAGGGGCCTAGTTCAGTGTGGGTGGAATGCCAAATGGGAGTCACTGTTGGAGCTCAGGAAGTATTGTTTCTCACAGTCCTGCAGCCTTCAAGTAAATTCAAGATTTCTTGCCTAAGCTCTCTGTGGCAAAAGTCAAAGCTGGTATCAGATCATACAGTGCAGAGAACTCTTCAAGAAGGAGATAGGGAATAGTGTTGTTACACTAGTTCGAAGCTTTCTGGGGAATTACAAGGCTGAAACCCTATGTGGAGCTTGTTGAGAACCTGGTGAAGAACTATGGCAATATGGGCTGCATATCCTTGTCTTTCATCTTGATAAACTCAAGAACTACATGGAGCATATTCAGAGGAGAAAGCTGAGTGCTTCTACTGGGATATACTGGACTTTGAATGCCACTGCCAAGGATTGCATAATGAAAACATGATGGAAGACTATATTTGTGGGATTGATTTGTTAAAGTAATTTATAGTGTAGTTATAAATCATGAAAATATACTCACTTCTAAATTTTTGTTGTCTCTCTTGTCTAATCCTAGAATAAGTAAATACTACTTTTGAATCATATATAATTTTGTTACTATTTTGCGTGAACGAGAATGTTCTTGTGTAATCCTAGAATAAGTAAATATTACTTTTGAATCATATATCATTTTGTTCCTATTTTGCATGAATGAGAATGTTCTTGTGTAAGCTTAAAATAAATAAATGCTACTTTTGTATCATATATTGTTTTGTTCCTATTTTGTGTGAACAAGAATGTTCTTGTGTAATCCTAAAATAAATAAATGCTACTTTTGAATCATATATCATTTTGTTCCTATTTTGCGTGAACGAGAATGTTTTTGTGTAATCTTAAAATAAATACTACTTTTGAATCATATATCATTTTGTTCCTACTTGGCGTGAACTAAAATGTTAACATTCACCAGTTTTCCCCAATCGGAAAAGGTACATTTCAGAAATATCATTATCTTGGTCACACAAGCAAAGTTTGAAGGAAATGTTAGCAATTTTTCATACTTTCTAGGTGTAAACAAGTAGGAAATAACTGTTGCTAATCTTTCAGTTATAGTTTGTAGCAAATAGTGTTGCTTAAACTCTTACTTCTAAAACAATATTCATGAAGGTAAAATTCTGCACACTCCATCAGTACAACTGAATACATTTATGACATGTAAGCACATCCACTCCTTCAGAAGTCATTCTTCTTTGTTCACTTTGTACAATGGATAAGTTTTCTCTGCCATCTTTCCAAGGACAATGTTTTAGCATTATGGTTACTGTCTTTATGTCTCTCTTTCCTGTGTTGGCAATCTTTGCACATGTTTCCACATCTTTCTTTTCTATTACTCTCATTCTTAATTGTTTCTCGCATATTCCATTTGCAAGGAGGAAGTTCTATCCAGACAGCTTCTTACTATGAACCACTACTTTGTGGAAGAGAATTGCAGAAGGATTTATCTTATTTATCTTCATAATCTTCACGTCTTCCTACCTCCTATCATATTCAAATCATACATCGCATTCAGTAACCTTCTACCTTGAGTGGCACTTGAGCTTTGAATTGTGATCACATTCGTATAAAAAAGTATGTACATCATTTTTGTCTTCATCACAAATTTTCAAGGACTCTGGCATTGTTAAAATTATAAAGTTTATTTTGGGGATCAGTATCCTTATCTTTGTTGTCTTTGTTACAAACTTTAGGGCAATGAGTGAAAACATGTGTCAACAAATTGCACTAATGACATTTGAATTTCTCTACTTGCGACCTTTTTAAATAGTTTTGAAATTAACTCACATAACTTAGGCCACTCTAGTGAAGAAAATCAGTCCAAAACTTAGCAGCTTTCAAATGTCGCTCAGTTCTGACAAAACTGTAATGTTTATTTATAACATCCCTAATTTCTTTTCCTACTTTGAAAGTCGCTATTTGGCTTGACCTGAAAAAGTAAATGTATGCATATACTTATGTGTTTATATTTAGATTTGGTATGAGGTTGGCCCTGTGGGCTCATGTACATCAACAAATTCAGAGCTGGTTTGTGAGCTAAAAGGATTGAATCCAAGAAGTGTTCATGCCAACTTCAATCAATCAAAAAGTACACACAAGATGATTGCATTGACTGAAGATTGAATGTCCATGCTGTTCCCACCTGCCTTGAATATATTCCATTCTGCAGTTCACAAGACCGATGACTCAATGCTACTTGTTTTTTGATTGGCTAATCTATAGATTAACTTTTGTGGTTTCCATCTTGGATTCTTTCTTTTAGTTTTTGAATAGCTGACCGCTTACTCAAGAGAGATACTGGTGGTGCCAAGAAACATGATGGAAATGATGACCTGGTAATAGCAGAAACTCCATTCTTTTATTCTGTTACACTGCATACAGAATTTACATTTAGTTTCATGGAACGGGTGAATGTTCTTGTTTAAGTTACAGCTGATATTTTTGCTCTGTGGCCTTGCTAAGTGGAAACTCTATTCAGAAAACTGATGAGCTTTATGTTTGTCTGATGTTTTTGCAAATGGAATCAACTCAGCTTGAAGAAATAGAAATAGCAAATAACCTTTCAGCAATTCTAAGTCATGCTTGCTTTCATTCAGTTCACTTATTTTCAATGACTTATATGCAGGTAGTGTATTATTTACACTATTTATATTGTTTGGACTGTTGTTCTCATCATTATTGTCATATTCAGAACCTTTCGGCCATTGTACTATCCAGCCTTCTTCAGGTGATATATGTTGAAATTTCAAACTGGAACCAGACAAGGGGCTACATGTAAAATTAACCAACTGTGGAGCAATGCAGTTGGGAAAGGCATGAACCCACTTCGTCTTCTTCTAGCTATAGGTTAAATATGAGTCTATAAATAACAGTAATGTTATTGATTTACAAATATTGTTGTTTTAGCTTGTTTGCCAGCCATATTGTGATGACTAATGAGTTAGTCTTGATGACTCTTGATTAGCTAGACAGTTTGATTTTCACTTTTTGTTTACTGTTCCTATACAAAACTTCTATATACCATCAGTGATCATGTCTCTCCACAACTTCCTATTAATTGTAGCTCTTAGTAATGTTTGTCTTTTTACTATCTCTCTGACACTGTTTTTCTATCATCCATAAACATTAACCAGACAACTCGAATTTATGTTCTCAAATAGGCTAATTAGATGAAGACTTTCATTCATGGCACCAAACTAAACTGTTAGCTGTATACAACTGCTTTCTACGATCAATTGTTAAAAATGGCTTCAAGTGAATGAAACCTGTAGGTCTTAGAGAGGACCATCCTCCATTAAACCTTGTGGAGTAGTTATGCAGAATCACAAACAAAGAATTGTACCAAATGACAGAAACCACATCAATTGCTGGTTCTATCATAAACTTTTGGTTAACGCATTCTTTAGCCCTCATTATTTTGTAAACTGGGTGTTGCTCAACCAGGTATAATTTAGGATCACCTGGCAAATTGATGTAGCTTTTCACTGTAGGGAATGATCCGCATGCAAAATAAAATATTTATGTTAACATTTTTTGGTTTTAATATGTTGGTTGTTACTGTCATAATAAAAATGGAAGTATCGAAAAACAAATCAAAATTGCAATAACACCAATTTCTTCTTCCATGTGCCATGTACCTTCAGGACATGGGAAAACATGGCTCTCCCCAATTTCAACTCTTTTGTAGCTGTTAGTAAAGCTTGTCCTAAACTTTGTTCTGCCAACAATTTACAATTTCTCTAGGTAGGTTATATTTTGTTTTACTCTATCCCTTCTGCTTTCACTATATCCTGTGTGTGTTAAATTTTCTAAGCCCTCTTTCCTCATTATGTGTCCTATAAATTTTAACAGTCTCTTTCTGATGTTAAGTAAAAATGTCCTTTTTGTTTCCAATTTCTCTAAAACTCTGTGGAATTGGTAAATACTACACACTTCAAATGCCTTAATGTATGGATCAGTTATAACAAATTTAGTATAGGGGATAAAGAAATTGAATATAAAATAGGTTGCATTAGCGGTAATTTTACACAACAACACAAATTGCTACAAAACCAAAACATTAACCTGAAAACGTGAAGCATGTTCTTAAATATCCTCATTAGATTAAGGCCTTCATATTCAGAAATATCTAAACTGTCAGCTATGTGCAACTGCTTTGTAAGATCAATGGTTAAAAATAGCTTTGAGCAAATGAAGCATGTAGGTCTTAGAGAGGACCATCCGTCATTGAACCTTATGGACTGGTACTACTGAATCACAAGCAAAGAACTGTACCAAATAACAGAAACCACATCACTTGAGGACTACCAACAGCAACAACAATTAAAATGGATAGCACATGTAACTTAAAGAGAAAATGATGACATAATCAAGATGTTGACATTCCACACTACTTCAGACAAGCGGTTAGGAAAGATGCTTCCATCAACACTGGAAATAACGTCAATAACATTGGATTTGAGAAAGCTATTTTGTTGAAAAATTGTTTGTTTGGCTGCTTGGTCAATGAATGCTAAATATTTCCTTCTAAGGAAACAGTTAATATTACCATTACCATTCATATAAACAATAATGATGTAGCACAAATCAATGGCGAGATCATCCTTCTTCAGATCTTGCGAATTGGTGATGCAGAATCACAAACAAAACCTGTACCAAATAACAGAAACTGCATCACTTGAGGATTTTCAACAGCAGCAACAACTAAACTGGATAGCACATGTAATTCCAAGAGAAAATAATGGCATAATCAAGATGTTGACATTCCACACTACCTTTGACAAAAGGTTAGGAAGGAAACTCACATCAATATTGGAAAGAGCGATAATATCTATTAGACTTGAGAAACCTATTTTCCTGAAAAAAATTTCTTTTAATAAAAAGATTTAATAAATATCAGTGAAAATAGTAATGTCTGTTCAGTCAATAAATTTAAAATGTTTCCTGATAAGGAAATAGTTATTACCATTACCATTTACTCAAGCTCATTAGATTACTTGCTGTTTCTTTCTGTACCTCTTTTATTTCTTATTTCTTTCGAGTGTCAAATTCTCTAAGCCCTCTTTCCTCATTATGTGTCCAAGGATTTTCAACTATTTCTTTCTGATTCTAAGTGATGTTTTTGTTTCCATTTTTCTTAAAACTTCCTCATTAATTGCATGTTCAGTTCATGGTAGTCTCATCATCCTTCTGTATAACCACATCTCTATTACCTCAAGTATCCTCTTAATCTGTGAAGAAAATATCCAGCATTCACTGACATATAGGAGGATTGATATTGCATAGTAGTTCAACACTCTTCTTTGTTTTGAAAAAATTTTTCCTATTTCATATTTGGTTTCATTTTTGGAAAGCATCTTGTGCTAAACTAATGTGCCCACAAATTTTGGTTTTGTATTTTTGATTATTTGATTCTGATATCTTCAAATTGTAGACCACATCTTTGATAGTCCTTTCTTCTTGCTTTCCATTACTACTCAGTGTAAGAATTCCTACAGTTTTCTTTCTGCATTTGTCATCAACATGGTGTCATCTGCCTATCTTACATTGTTAACATTGTCCACCAATAATAAATCCTGGTACGACTTAGGATAGCTTCATCGTAGAAGTTTAATAAATTTGGTGAGAAAACACATCCTTGTCTTAGGCCGCTTTCTATTTCTGTGTACTTAATTGACTTATTCTAATATCCTTTCCAAATAAATAAAGTTTTCCTCATAGTTCAAATAGATCACCAAATGCATTTATCGTATTTGTATTGCTCTCTCTGATATCATTATGAGCATATATATTATATTTCTTGTTCCAGTGTCTTAAAAAAAAAAAAAAACACTATTTACATTATTCGAACTATTGTCCTCATCTTTGTTGTCATATTTATCACAACGTTTCGGTTGTTGTATGCTCCAGCCTTCTTCTCCAGATGAAATATTGTGATAAATATGGCAACAAAGATGAGGACAATAGTTCGAATAATGTAAATAGTGTACATGATACCTCATCTCAAAAATATAGACAGATCCAAAAAACACTCTGTTTTCATCCTATTTTCAGTCTAATTCTGTAACATGATATATTAATCAGAATTTAGATGATAAACTTGCTTATCTGGCTCATCTTGCAGAACTCAGTGAAACTCAGTTGTGAATTTATATTGAGTAGATGAGTCTTGATAGCTACTACTTGGGTGATGAGTTTCATTTTCATGAAATACTACAGTTAGCATCATGTAAAATATAGCACTAGGAACTCATAGGGTTATGTAGGAAATGTACACATCAAAGTTTGAGTAGAGGCCAGTCATTGGAGACACCTTGCTATTGAATGAAAATAATATATGGAGCAAATTTAGCAACAAGGAAGCCTTAAAGAAAATGACAACAATGATAACAGATAGAACACATATTCAGAATCAATAAAAGACAGCTGAAATTCCTTGGACACATAATGAGGAAGGAGGGCTTGGAAAACTTAACTCTCCATATTGAGGGTAAAAGAGAGATCAGGCAAGGCAGTGAGCCACAATTGATGACCTTGTGTGAATGAATGATGAAACGGGGATGCCACAGCAAATGGAGAAGAACTGCTAAGGTCTAAAAGAGATATGAAAGTGTGAGTAGCCATGATTGCTGATGGCAGGTGGCACAAAAAAGAAGATATAATTGTCATTTTTTGTTAAAGACAAAATTGTCTGTACACCTCAACCTTGCTGAACACAACTCCAAAAAGAGGCACCTCATTTTCTTACAGTGGGGAAAATAAGTATTTCATCTCCTGCTGTTTTTCTGAGTTTGCCACCTTACAAAAATGGTAATGGTCTATAATTTTCAGAGTAGGTCCATCTTGAAAGTGAGAGATAAAATATAAAAAAAAAAAAAAAATTCTAGAAAATCACATTATATTAATTTTTGAATATTTATTTCCTTTTTATTCCAGTCTTATGCAGGTATACAATTTTGTCCCAGGTGTCCTTATACTATTCTTTCATCTGGCCCATTATGGAGAGATTAGATTCTGATTCATTGAAGGATTCTGTGAACTAGTGTCTTTTATAAAGATAATGAGTACTTCATTAAGAGTAATAATTGAGTAATAGGACTAGTCTATATGCCTCCTGGTCACAAAAAGAAGTAAATGTTGAAAAATGAATATAATGTGATTTTCTAGAATTTTTTTACATTTTATCTCTCACTTTCAAGAGGGACCTACCCTGAAAATTATAGACCGTTCCCATTTTTGTAAAGTGGCAAACTCAGAAAATCAACAGTGGATGAAATACTTATTTTCCCCACTGTATATTTCACTGAAATATGCAAAACTTAGCATAACATTACAATAAACACAAAATTGTTTTGAATCCAGTCTGGATCAAGGTCATTTCATTTGTAACAAATTCTAAAAATTGCTCATAGATCATTAATCCATATTACTAGCTTAGTTTAATACAAGGCAACAACTTTAAGTCATTCTGTCAGGCTCAAACTCTTTTTAAACTTTAGGTCTTTAGGTTAGCTTGTTAACCATTACTACTTATTGAGGCACTTTTTCCTTCTTTCTTTTCCTACTGAGAATTATTGATATATTTTAAGTTTAGATTAGTGTGACTTAAAGCTTTAAATCTCAAGAATTTTGTCAAAGTTGAACCCTTTCCAGTAGTAACGGGGTACATGGCAATTACTCAGATATTGGTATTTTAAAATTCAGTGTAGTATGACAAAAGACTTCAGGGCTGAGTTCCAACAAAGACCCTACTCACTGTATGAAGATATATCCATAATTCTTTAGCTTAATATGGAAAAAATGTTTATTTTGCACAATAAATATTTATTTTCCAGCATAATCCAATTTGTTAATGCACTTAATTTAAAGACGAATAATAACCATATAGGATGAACATTTCTGATCAAAATTCGGCTA
Source organism: Acanthosepion pharaonis (assembly GCA_903632075.3). NCBI lineage: Eukaryota > Metazoa > Mollusca > Cephalopoda > Sepiida > Sepiidae > Acanthosepion > Acanthosepion pharaonis. Next base: position 2,369,247 of record CAHIKZ030001702.1, read on the forward strand.
ATAAATATGTGTCAGGCTACTGATTTATTGAGCTAATCTTATGGTAGTAAAACTTCTTTGATAACCCTGACTCTAGAGGGAGATGGCCGTTAGTAAAAAGATATTCAAATATTTTCTTTTATAATATCATCTTATAACCAAAGAGTAAATCTGTATGCAGATAATGACCTGTTCTTTTGTCAGCTCACCTTGATGCCCTTTTTAATGGGAGGTTAGATCCTGGAAAGAAAACCCTTTTATTTTGGTGAAGCAACTATTTTGGTTATATACCTCTCATCTATTTTTATTTTTTTAAAGTTTTTCAGATTGGCATTTAAATGTATTCTTATTGTCCTAACTTCCCCCCACACTACAAAAAAAAAAAAAGGAAAAAAAAATTCTCCAAATGACAAACTTCAAGTTTACGTAACTTTTGACTTGGGTCTGTTGGTCCTGGCAAGAATCCAAAGACCATTTTAATGCTATTTCATCCCATGATTTGTACATCAATTTTCAAGACAAATGGTTAGCATTAGTGTGGTCAGAAAGAAGACTGTCAGAAAAACCTGATGGATTCTTTCTGGAAATTGGAACAAAGTGAACAGAATGAGGAAAAGAAAGGATAAAAGCAGAAAGGGAAGAATAAAAATAAAGAGAAAGAAAAAAAAATAAAGAAATATATATCTAGAAAGAATCAGAAATAAAAATAGGAGAGTGAGAAAAGATTTAAAATAAAAGAAGAAAATAAGAAAAACGATAGTCAATTGGTGTGAAGAAAAAAGAAAAGAAAAAGAAGAAAAACTAAGAAAAAAGTAAAAAAACCATGAAAGTGATAATTCTATTTGAGAAACGAAAAAAGGGAGAGCAAAAAAGAGAGGAGAGAGAATGAAGGAAGAAAGAAGAAAACAAGGAAAAAAAAAGAAGTAAAAAGATAAATTAGTGTGAAGAAAAAAGAGAAGAAAATAAAGAAAGAAAAAAGGAAGGAAAAAGGAATAAAAGAAAAAGGAAAAAGATTCAATGAAGATGATGATAATGCCCTTCAAAAATGGAGGAAGAAAAAGAGAGAGGAAAAAAAGATGGAAGAAGAAAATAAGGAGAAAAATAATGAATTCATGTGAAGAAAGCAGATAAAAAGGAAGAAAAAAACTAAATAAAGAGAAACAATTAAGAAAAGATGATCATACTGTTCAAAAATGGAAAAAAAAGAGAAAGTGAGAAGAAAAAAGAAACAAAGAAAATGGAAAAGAAATAACTTAACTTACTGTTATCTTGATGGTTTTGATTCATCTCCAGATTTGTATTTCTTCCAACATTTTTGCTAATTTATTTAGGACTCTTCCAAGTACTCCAACAATGACGGGCACAACTACCACTTTCATGTTTGACAATTTTTCAATTCTCTAGTAACATCTAGAATTTTTTATAACTTTTAAATTTATTCTGTGATCTCCTAAACTGCAAGATCCAATTTTTGACAGGTTTTCTTCCTGTTTACATGAATGACATCAGGCCTTTGAGCATGGGCTGAATGATCTGTTTAAATTTTTAAATTGCAAAGGAAATTATTATTTTTTTTTTATTCTTGAAGCCATGTTGTGATTTCTGCATATACCTTTTACCTGCAAGTTTAAATCCTTATCATTTGCACAGTTCAAAGTTGATCAGCCTTCAGAGTCAATCATACCTATTTTATCATTGGTTTTGAGCTAATGTACTCTTTTTTCTTATTATGTGCTTGATAGTTATAACTGGCATTATTACCAATACTATATATATATATAATAATAATATAAATATAAGTAATTATACTCGTCTGGAAAAACCTGTCTAAAACATCAGGTCATATCAGTCAATTTGCTGTATTTCTTTCAAATCTGATCACACACCACCTGATATATAAATTTTCAATTCCATAAGGAAAAAAATTTTTGGCCAACTCATTCTATTTTAGTTTTACTGTTATCTCTTCATTTCTTCCTTCTTCACTTTCTCTTCCTTTATACTCTCTCTCTCTCTCTCTCTCTCTCTCTCTCTCTATATATATATATATATATATATATATATTGTCAGCCACAGAGAGACTGTTACACAGCACATCAATGTGGCTAGATATCTGCTTGCCTCAAGTCAGGATCAAAACCCAACTGATTTGGTATCAGTCAGAGATTTTAACCCTAAGCTAGCACAGCAGGGATGAAGGTAAATTTAGATGTATTTATTTTTAGACAAACATGCCTGTGACCAGAGAAAGTGATTTGTCTTTACGAAGAGTCTTGCATCAGTAGCAGTAATAGTCACTGTTTACAAATTCACTTTTTCTCCCCAAGAGCTCAACCGAAATAATTTTTTCAAGAACATGTAGAGTTGACCATGTGATAAGACTTTTGGAAGAGATTAGGAACAAGATCTTTTCAGCACACTGTGTAAATATATTAGCAGTTTCAAAAAATTATATGATATTCAAATTATGCAAATTTGGAACCAACCAATGAAAAAGCAAAATCTAGGTTTAAACCATAAGCAATGAGATTTAATTGGACAACTTTTCTCCATTGTTGTGTGTCATTTATAATTTATATTAGTATTAGCCCTAATAGGAGATAAATATTTTAATGAGTCTCATCTTTGCCATTTGTATGTAGTGTGTAATAATGTAACAAAGAAAATGAAAATATTTAGAAAACAATATAAAGATTAAATCAGCAATAACCTAAAAGTAAAGCTGGAAAAACATCAAAAAGCCATAATGAGAGGTGAGACAATGGAATCAGGCATGGCTGATCATGTATGGATGAAAATGGTAGTCATCAATTCCTGTGAAATGAATGGAAAGTACTGATCAGAGAAGAACAGTGGAGAGTTTGACATGTAAAAGAATCAGTGTATATGCTCAGTCACATAAATAACTACAATATGGTAACCGCTAATAAAGAAAGAAAGAAAGACATATGACAGATAGTCAACAGCAACAGCTGTAACAAAAGAGAAGATTCATTATGAGCACTCATCAGCAGGCAGGTTAGGTTTAAGCCTCCAGGTTTTCTATACAGAATTGTCCTACAGGTTAATAGCCTAGTTGATTAAAGCATTCATTTGTGAGTTCAAAGTAATCGTAGGTCAAGCAGTGAGTACTTGGCCTCAGTGGAGATGGGATGAGCAATAACTGAATGAAGGCTGGAAAGAACAATGACTGAAACCTTGTGATAACAAAAATGAGGACTAATAGTCCACATGTAAATAATGAAATTATTTGTGTTATGTACCAATGTATAGTGCATAAATACTATGGATGACTCTGATCATTCTGATAAGCTTTTCTCTGGAAGAATAAGATAATGATCTTTGGAAGGCAGTTGTTGAAGTGAATCCTTATCAGAAGTCATGATGCATCATGTTGAATAGTACACATCTCTCAAACAAATTGGAAAGTTTCAAAAGGGTGACTGTGATCATTCCGATAAGCTTTGCTCTGGAAGATCAAAACTTAAAGATAATGATCTTTGGAAGTGAAATGAATTCTCCTCCAAGCATCAGAGATTTAGTAAGATGACACAATGTATCATGCTCAACTGTACACAGATATCTTATATTTTTTAAAAAAAATCATTTCACCCTAAGCAAAATGAAAATGCTACTAGCGCACAGGGGAGTGAAAGTGAAAACAAAGACTGAGAATAGGGAGGACTGAGGAAAGGAGAAAAATGAATAGGCTTCAAGAAGACAGAAGATGGCAATTGATGTTGCATTTAAATTTTTGATAGCCGTAGTTATCAGGGAAGCAAGTAAACAGGTGGAAAGTGTGAGTAGAAGTGATGGTTGTTGGTTAGCTATTTCAAAAGTTGGACCTGATGGAGTTAAATCCTCCTTAATTTCCTAACTATTCACTAGGGGTCACTCTCCCTACACTATAAATACTGGGTGACTTCTTGCCTCATTTTCTTTTCTTCAGGGCTTGTGCTGCTTCCTACCTTGCATGGGGGTGAGGGAAATACTCTTTTTTATTTCTTCATTTTCAGCAAACACATCTACAATGTAAGCTCTCGCAGAAGATTATGTGTTCCCATTGGAGACACCATGAACATTATACACACATACATGTATGTACGTACGAACATTCACCAAAATACAAACTCTTTACGTTCACACACAAACACAAATGTTAATGTCTATGTCCATTGTAAATTTTGTTGTTTAATACATATACTTGTTTTTATATATATATATATATATATATATATATATATATATAATTATTTATTTAAAAAGATGATTCCAACTCGCGACATAAGAGGTCTCATGTTTCAAAACATGAGCTGAAAACTTCAATATAATTATTTGAATTAAATTGAGTTAAAGTAAGCTCTGTTACATCTTCAAGCAAAATTATTTTTGGAATAACGTATTTCTGAAATTTACGTGTTTTAATAATTGAAATCAAAATTTCCATGGTAACAGCTACGGCGAATTGTTTAAATTGGGTAGGCATGTGTTGGGTGTTAATAATAAGTATCAGTATAAAGTTACTTTCATAGATGTCAAGATAGGGAAAGGTAGGGGTGTCTAAATTTGAAACGGAAGATGTATTAACCCTAGTCTGGTATGCGTGTCTATGGAGATTTATTTATTTTTTTATTTTATTTTATGAAAGAGATTTGTGCATATAAAAAAACTGCCGTAACGTTTTTTTTTGACAACTTCATAAAGGGTTATTTTTTTTGTAGGGTATTTAAACTATTTATTTGGGCTATGGATTATGAAAGTTATATTGTATGCTTGTTCTTAGCTAATTATTCAAACCATGAATCTGATGATTGGGCTATGGATTAATCGAGTTATTATATTGTATGCTTGTTTTTAGCTAATTATTCAAACCATGAATCTGATGATGTCAACAAAAACCGTTAACTCATGTCTATTGTTTAATAGATTATTATTATTTAGAAGCTTAATAATGTGCAATTTCTCATGGAGGCACAAAAGGGCATGGGTCATCTCAAGTTTTACATGTTCTAGCCCTGTTTATAATTTTCCATTTTACTTTAGGTGTCCTATTTGTTTCCTTCAGATGCCAAAAATATTTAGATAGGAAGTCTGATTTCTTTTTATTTATATTATTGAAAGAGCACTTATGCTGCCTCCATCTATCTTTAAAATCATTCTTCGTGGACCCAATGTATATCATATTAGTGCTAGGACTCTCAGTGGATGATATAGTACATTGGTATACTACAGATTTAATGCAGCATTTATTTTCTAATGGGCAGTCTTCTAGGTTTCTACAATTACACAATTTTTCCCTTTTATTGTCTGATTTAAGTGCAGGGTTTTTATTAATACTATTCAGGCATGGGGGTTTGTTCAAGATCTTATTATTGTGTTTTTTTATTACACGTTCAAGATTTTCAGACATAAAAGGATTTTCATAACTAAAATACTAAGGAACTTTGGATTATTTACCTAACCAGTTCCTTCCTATTTTCTATATATTTTTACACACACATATATATATATATATATATTGTAATGAGTTGGTCGGTCAACTTGAAACCCCCAAAGCGAGTGGAGGTGAGCAGGCGCGGGAACAGTGATTGGTAGCTGGCTTGTTGGTGTTTTGCATAGGTGAGTTACCAAGCTCTATGTAAAGGGCTGGAATGAGAAGGAGGGCAGTTTTTCAGTCTCAGAAGTGGAGACTGTGTCCATCGCTACGACAGCAGGAGAGAAAGAGACGAAATCATTTATTTTTTCGTGACACATTCCAACACAAGCTATTTCGGCATTTACTTTGTCTCCAGCAAGATGGCGGAAAGACCATTCAACATAAAACTGATCTCCGAATTCAGTGGTGATACGAGTGGACAGTCTGTGGTTGAATAGATCGAAAAGGTGGAACTGGTCTGTGAATTATGCAAGATCACGAAGATTGAACGGATTCTTCCACTGTGCTTGAAAGGCGGCGCCCTTGCTGTGTACAGGCAGTTGAGCAAAGAACAGAAAAGTGACATTGAGCAAATAAAGCACACTCTACTAACCGCATTTGGAACTGACCGGTTCGTGGCCTATGACCAATTCCAGGCACGGCGTCTACGACCTGGCAAGACAGTAGACGTATATTTGGCGGAATTAAAGAAGCTCGCCGTACTGATCGCACCGCTTCCTGAAGAATGGATGATCTGTGCCTTTGTGTCTGGATTGCCTAGTCATGTTAAGCAGATCCTCCGTGCATCATTCAGAATGGAAGACATGACGTTCAATCAATTGTTGACCAGAGCCTGTGCTATCGTGATCGACGAAAAAGAGGCTGATGAACCAGTGGCGGCAGTCATTCAAACAATTGAAGTCAAAGAGGATCTGACCCCAGCCATCCATCGCCATGGCGATGTCACCTGCTATCGGTGCTCTCCTTATTAATGGAGGATGTGTTCTAAGGCCTCCAGTAAATGTCTGATCATTCTAGTAGTACAAAGCTGATATATAACATGTTAATTCCTATATATACCTATGAGAAATTTTAATTTATAAATTAAGCACCATAAGAAATTAATAATAAACTAAAACAATTCTAACAATATACAGTAATAAAATTCATGACAAAAGATTCACTATATTATAATAAATATTATCAGATATTATAAGCACAATAAGAGATCAACAACAATAATTAATAATAAAATAAAACAATAATCAAAATTTGCTGTAATCTTTATTTTTAGTATACATCTTATTAGATGTAATAAGAGATTATCAACATCAAATAATAAAATTGAACAATGATAAGAATAGAATGTAAAAAAAGCTATGAGATGAATAGAAAATTCATTCTTACTTCTTATAAGAGATTAACAATGATAAGTAATAATATAATAGAACAATTATAACAACTCCCACATGAATTTTTTCCTGTCTGTGAAGCTTTAAATATGTCAGCTGCATCTCTTGATTTACATCTCAACTGGACCAATATCTATCCTTTTTTTAGTGCAAAATGTCTACCTTTTTTAACTCTAGTCTAAAATCAAACATATGTGTACCTTTTTTACTATAATGCAAACTGTACCTACATCTAATGATCAACTAATTGCAATTTTTCTTCTATAAGACTTTTATTCAACATTAAATAACCCAAAAAGAGTTGCTATATCATTAAATTAACCAACATATTTTTTCTTTCCTTATTAAGTTGAGATATTTCAGCTTTTCACTTATAAATAAGCATTTGATATTTTGTCCTTGGCATACTTAAATTGCCAGTATCACTCTTCCTTAGCTTTGGTGTCATTATTAAGTCATGCATTTAAATTGGGGCAAGAAATGGCTTGTAAATTTCAATGCCTCTAAAACAAAACTGATTTCATTCAATTACTACAGAGAACATTTTCTGTCTACTCATCAGAATGGCTAATCCTGAACTTCAAGGCAACAACACTCTATACCTACTTGGCCCAATGTTTTCCACTGATATGAAGTGGAGCTACTATATTTAGTCAATTGCTATGTCTGCTGCAAGGAAGGCTATGGCTAATCCTGAACTTCAAGACAACAACACTCTATACCTACTTGGCCCAATGTTTTCCACTGATATGAAGTGTAGCTACTATACTGAGTCAATTGCTATGTCTGCTGCAAAGAAGGTTGGTTTAACTGTATCATTCCAAAATATTTTATATAAATCTATCATTCATCTGTGTACTGAATATTGCTGCCATATCTGGTCTGGTACTCCTATGATATATCTTGAGATTCTTGACAAAATTCAAAGAAGAGTCTGTAATGTAATTAATCCTGATCTGGTATTTCAACTTCAGTCACCTTCTCACCGACATGACATGGCGTCCACATGGTGTCATTATTAAGTCATGCATTTGAATTGCTTATTTCAAAGGTTGAACGACAAATGTCGAAAACAATGGTCATCTTTTATCAAACTGATTCCAACAATGAAACCAAGATTTATCTGGTGTTTTTTTTATGATTTTGCTTATCATCAGTGATTGGATTATGGAGAAATTATTTATGGTCAACAATACTAACATATTAGTATTGAATTCTCTTAGTATACATTGAATATATATTTGTATCTATTTTTATCAGTTACTAGCAGCATGGCCCGGCGTTACCCGTGCTTTTTCAAAAATCGTACGACTCATACAGCAATCGCTATCACTTGACTTAAAATATTTTTGCCCTCCCTTGCCTTTGAAGGAATGCCCTTTGCCGTGCTGATGTTGCTTCTTGCCTATCTCACACTAAGCTCTATACTAAACATTAAATCTGAGATAAAAAAAGAACTAAACAAAATGAACACAAAACGATCAGCTTTAAAAAAAGCACTCGTAATTGGAAAAACTAAATGAAAAAAGAATGTTAACAACAAATACTTTTTCACACCCAACCCAGTTCTGTGGAATCAGAATCAATGATGAGTTTAAACAAGGGAAATAGCAAATTGGAGTAAAGTGCCATACAGATTTAAATTTTTCCCACTTGTGACGAATGCTGCTATCGATTTTTTTTTGCATGCTAGTTAACATTCATGTCAGTCAGCTGTTGGCTCTCATGATGGGAGTTGGGAAATGAAAGTCAGTCTTGACCTTCCCGCTAACTTGGAGCATGTGCATGTAAATTTTGGTGCAAATCCGTCGAAAATTGCGTCCGTGCATTCATTACACACACACACACACACACACACACACACATCCTGCCTTTTATAGATAGAGATAACAAATGTAGTTCAAGTAATTAAGCATCTGTTGAATGGGCACATTTCCAGATCATTTCATACTAACATGGGAGTCCCTGAGGTCTTTATCCTTGGATCTATACTGTTTCTGGTTTTCATCAATGATCTCCCTGATGTCATCAGTCTCCAACTAGGATTTTATACAAATGGCACTATCATTTATTCATGTCTTAGTAGTAAATCCAACAGATCTGATAAAGTAAACTTGACAATTACACTTGAAAAGATCCTCCAATCCTATCTATGATATCCAGTGATGGTCAGTAAACACAAAAACAGAATTTTTAAGGTAGGAAAGTACTTACCAATGCCCTGTTTTTAGCCATAGACTATTCATATTGCTGTTGCCACAACCAAAGCACTGCAAAATATAAAGAACAAAAACATTTTAGATGAAAAATATTGTTTTTAGAGATATTATCAAATATGAAGAATTACAGGACTTTTGTAGCATGTAGAGTCTTCCTTACTTTGCTTGATTGAGCAGAAGTAATGGAAGTAATCAGAAGTACAATAAGAAGTCATAAAAATGCTAGCAGAAACCTATTCGGCCTCTTTTCTATTTTTCATTCAGCAGCCTTGATCTGCGAGGCCTGCTCTTTCCCATATTTTATTTCAATGCTAGCTCAAAGGGCTACTCAATCCTTGCTGCAGAAGACAAGGCCTGTCCTGGCAGCTTGAGTTTAGATTTCTCATTCCTCCCATGGAAACAAGTGAAGAAATCCCTCTTCAAGAAATCTACCCAAAGGAAAAACTACACACAGCCCTTTCTACAGAAGGCAAGGCCTGTTTTAGCAGTTTCACATTCAGATTTCTTGATCCACCCATGGAAACTAGCAGTGAAATCTCTACTCAAGAACTTTGCTAACTAGGAAACCCTACTTCCCCTACCCACAAAATACTACTATTTTTGCACTCTCTTTCAATCAGAAATAAAAGCTGTTAAACAGTTATTACGAGCCTAGCGTTTTGTTCATCTCACACACAAACATGCATGCAACTGGGAAAAATTTCTACCGAGAAATACATATTCCATCACTTTTATACTACCATTGTCATATAATTGTTGCTACAAGTGCCTACACATTTCATGCATATAACAACTATTACATGATGGAGGTAGTATAGATTTGTCAAAGGAGAAAACACTGAATTTCAAATTCTGGAATATATTTTATATTACGAGCCTATGAATAAAGAAAACTAAGTTGTAATAAAAGTTCTATTACCTCCTATAAAATCTTTGCATAAAGAACATTTTCAACAAGACATCTATTTTCCAAAGTTCTTTTTATCATTATGCTAAGTTACTACTCTGGACATAGCAACATGGATAATTGTGTAATGTTTATGTTAATCATGATAAAAATAATTCAGCAAACTAACTATTTTTTGCTAATTTAAATAATTTGATAAAGTTTTCAGAAAATCTAATTCAACATATTTTTATTATTTATTCAGATAATTCCAACCAAAATTATTCAGCTCTGCTCAACTAATTTGTTGCAATGTGAAATGTCAGATGACAACAATGGTTACTATGAACACTGTTGGAAATAAGTTTGCAACTAATGATGTTGGAATGAAAACTAATTCTATAAAATTTTAATATTTTTTTAAAATTATTTACTTTATGTCCCCTTCTAAAAAGAAAGTTATTTTCAGAAACCAAAATTAAATTTATATTATCTTTAGATGTAAGCACTGATACTTTTTGCTGTTAACTTACAACAGAATTTTGACATGGCAGATATAAGTTCTTTCTATACAAAGATCATAAATTCTTTATCAACAGAAGCATTTCTTTCAAATGGCAATTCTTAAAATTTGAATTAAAAACAAATAACACAGATGAAACATTTATTAAAATATGCTTTTAAAAATTTTAATGCAAATTAAATGTTAGCACTAATGTTGTAAATACAATTGGTGAGTGATGTGTATCAAAGGCTGATAGTAAAATGATTGCTATTGTTTGTATATGTAGGACAAGTTAGGACTTCATAGAGAATCTGAGGTATTATGGTGACTGTAATGAGAATGGTAAGTAAGAATGTGTTGCTTTGCTGAAAGGAATATTATCAAATGAGCGGGTCAGTGAGGAAAGTTACATAAACACACAGATATATGTGTGTGTGTGTATATATATATATATATATATATATATATATATACAGTGTGGACCTAGAATATATATTCTTGTTGTCTGACAATGTCTTAGTGTGAAACATAGTAATGATTTGATCCAAGTCCCTGAGTGCTGTTTGGCTTAGTATTATAGCTTTTAGTCTAATTTCTAGTGGCATTGAGAACTTTAGGTTTTTGCATCGGTAGGGGTCTTTCTTTTTGTGTTTTGTTTCCAGTCTTTTTTTTTCTTACTTTTGCTTTTCCATTTTTCTTTTCATCATTTTTCCTTTAGCAGACTTCATATTGATTGGGTTGTTCTTTGATGCTTTACCAATAAGTTGGTTTGTTTATATTATAACACCACTAGTCGATGACTATTGTCATAGCATTCTCTTACTTATATAACATACTTCGCATTAGGATTCTGTATACATAATTCTTCAGCTACTCTACCAAGGACTTCAGTACTAGTTAATCTGAAGACCGACTCCAAATGGCTACCAGTCATATCTCTGATCTGGAACACTTTATAGTAATGGACTAGTTCATATTGTCACTGGGGTTGTACTATTTACTCCAAAACAGTATATATATATATATATATATATATATATATATATATACACACACACAGTGTGGGGGAAACAAATATTCGTACACAGACATATTTTTAATTTATTGTATTTCCAATTTCACATAATAGTTTTGCCAAGGTCATTAGAAAGAAAACATATGGGAGATGTGATGAAGACATGGGAAAGGTAGATAGTAGCTGCAGCCATAAGAAAGACCAACAAGTTATTACTCCAATCTCTGAAAGATAACAGAACAGGCAAACACATACAGTTGGGGTGGGGGGATCAAATATTTGTACACATAAAATTTTTAATTTATTATACTTCCAACTAATGAATAAACATGCTTTTCATATAAGTAACTGAACACAGATGCATAATAACTAATTATGCATAGAAAACAAAAATCTTTGATTTAATAGAAATAAATCCCATTTATCCATTTTAATGGGTGAAAAGAAGTATTCGTACAATACATATTTCAGATTTTAAAACTTAGATTGCTTTGATACTCTAGGTTATTCAAGTGGAATAACCTAGAGTATCAAAGCAATCTAAGTTTTAAAATCTGAAATATGTATTGTACGAATGTTCCAATAATGTTATCAATAGTTATTTTTAGCCTAAAAAAATACAAATATATCATTTTTTAATTGATATTCGTGCAAGAAGGTTATCATCATGGCAAGAGGTAAAGAATTGACAAATTCACTAAAAGAACTGATTGATAAGCTCTGGAAAGAAGGTAAAAGTTGCAGAAAAATCTCAGACAACCTGAATATTCCATTTACTGCCATTAGTTCATTCATTGCAAGGTATAAAAACCTCAAAACTGTTAAAAACCAAAGAACAGGTGCTCCATGGAAGATTTCTTCAAGCTCTTTGAGGAAATTAATGCGTCAAATTAAACAAAATCCAATGGTTACATGTCAAGAATCAGGAATCTGTGTCCCTAAATGGACAATAAGCAATGAAATTCATAGGAACAATCTAAAGTCATGCTCCCCTTGGAAATCTCCACTGGTATTGAAAAGACAGAGATGCCAAGTTAAAATTCATTCATGAACATAAGGATATATAGAAAAATCATATTGGGAAAGAGTATTATGGACAGATGAAACTAAACTTGAGTTGTTCTGATGTAATTCTAGAAATCATGTATGGAGGAAAGATTTAAAGAAAAAAAACACAGTCTCAGTAATGAAATTTGGTGGTGGCATCATCAAAGACTGGGGATGTTTTTCTGCAAAAGGTACTATAAAGTATCAAATGAAGATTAAGAATTATGTTTTGTCTTGCAAGAATACTTTATTCACTCATTAAAATGGATAAATGGCATTTATTTCTATTGAATCAATTTTTTTCTGTTAACTATGCATATTTAGTTATTATGCATCTGTGTACAGTTAATTATATGAAAAGTATGTATATCTATGAGTTGGAAGTATAATAATTTAAAAATTTGTATGTGTAAGAATATTTGTTTCCTCCCACTGTATATGCGTGTGTGTGAATGGAATTGTGGTTAGTGGTATGGCTAGCACTTTGGGAAGAGAAGTTGTTGAATTGAGTTCAAATATTAGCAGAACTGGTTACATTTACTTTTGCAAAAATACCTTATTAATTTAATAAAAATTTGTTTTTTTTTTTAAATTTAAAAATTTTTTTAAAGAATTTCATTTTTCTAAATTGACCTTATTTCTTTATATTGATGTCAAATATTTTAATAATATCATTATTATCAGTTTGTCATTGTGATGGTTATAATGCGATGACAATGGTTTCACTGCTTAAAATGACGAGACAATTTCAATGTATCTATTTTGAATATGATCACTCCCTTCCCCCTCCCTATTTTTTAACTGTCAACTGGCTTAACTCCTTTCTTTCCCTCTCTCACTCTTTCCCCTACCTATGTCTATCTCTCTTTCTCCTTAAAAACCTTATATTAAAATCTCTATCTTTCTCCCCATTTTGTTTCCCTTTTTAATATTAAACCTTTCCTTTTTCTCTCTTCCTTTTTCTTGTGTCTGAATAAATTGAACTACATTTACTTTTGTAAAATTTGGTCTGAAGAGATGGATGCCTGAGTTCACAAAATAAATTATCACCTGACCGAATGGATTTTTAAGGATTCTGTATTCATTATTATATTGCTCTGTTTTTACATTGAGCTATCTTTAGAGTTATATCCTCCTTGAAATTATCCCTACTAATCATCAAAATGATATTTTATATATATATATATATATTTAGGGAGAAAGAGAGAAAATAGTAAGGTTTGGAAAAACACCTAATATTTTTTTATATATTTATACTTAATATTTATAATATATATATGTTTACAGAGAATTATTTAAATTAAAGTTGCTCTACTTACATGTCGGATTTCTAGGCTTAAATAAATATAATATTATATATATATATATATATATATATATAAATAAATGGCTGTTGACTTGTTAAACAAGTATGACCATTGCTGAAAAGTTTGGTCAATGTCTTTGGTTCTCATCAGATTCACAATGGTGCTCCAATCTAAATCGTCTTGTAATACCTATTACAGATGTGGCAAACTAAGTTCTTTTCTACAGGGCCTGGTCTGTTTTGTAAAGTGTTTTCCCTGTGGCTTTTCATGTTATGTGTGACACCAGAGTACTTTATGCAGGTTTTCTGAAACATGTTGCATTTCAAGTTATTTCCTGCATCGTACTGTTCTTAATTTGTCAAAAGTCTAACAATATGTGTCTAATGGAGCCTGCATTGGATAGACATACTTTACTACATTCATCACATGTAAAGTGACATCTTGCATGGGAACCAGTGGAGAAATCTCCCTTCGAGGCACCTATCAAAGGAAAATCTTCACAAAACACTTACTGCAAAGACAAGGCCAGAACTAGTAGAGAAATCTCTGCTCAAGAACTTTGTTAACAGGGAATCCTTACTTTTTACCTGCTATTTTTCACTCTTTCAACAAGAAATAAAAGCTGTAGAACAGATATTTCAAGCTTTGGGTTTTGTTCATTCCACTCTTATTACCAAGCACAAGCACACACAAGTGGAAAAAAATTCTTACATGTCCTCAAAATACACATTTAAACAGTTCTTGATGCATTTCTTTGGCTCATGTTAGGATAGAGTGCCATAGAGCAACACACTGTTGATCATTTCTTTGAGTATTCAGTTGTTTTCAATGAATGTGCACTCTGATACTGCTTGCATTGACCTTTTCAAGGACCACATTGTCTGGTGTGTGGGTTATCCAGTGGATATTAAGAATCCATCTAAAACTGCAATGGAGGAATCTCTCCAGAACGTCTAAATATCTGTGGGATACAACTCATGTCTCACAGAAATACAACATGCATATCAGCACACAGCCATTATAGACTGCCATCTTTGTGCACTTCTTAAGTTCTCTCTGAGCCTAACTCATTCTGTCAGAGCTGCAAAATCATCAATTGACTTCTTTAGAGAAGCAAATATTTCATCGTCAAGAGTACAGTCTCTGTTTATAGTACTCTCAAGGTATGTGTTTTGTCACCTGGCTTCAGTTTGTGGTCAGAATGTTGACAGGAAAGCCAAATGTTTTGTAAAAACAGGAAAGTTTACCCATCGAAGGTTGCATTTCCTGTTATGCCTAGTTTCAAAAACTGAACGGGAAATGCAGGTGTGTGTGCGTGTATATATATATATATATATATAATATGAAATAAAATAAAATGACAAGTGGAAAAACCTCTTATAATAATGCATTTTGTTCAATTGCATTTGACTTTATCAAGGCAAATTTAGCAATTATATATATATCAACTATATTGGTAAAGCTTCCAGAGATTAAAGAAACTTATGAACACAAAAAAGATTTCCTACATAACAATTTATCCAATGAATTTCTTATACACAGAAATAATTTCAATCACAATTTAAATGTCAAAAATGCTGTTTCTATTAAGAGAGAAAATAACTTCTTATATATAAAGTACACTGTATATGTGTGTGTTTGTGCATGTCCAAGCAACACCTCTGCTCCCACTGGTCCAATTTCAGTGATTCATAGCTCATTCAAAATTCCTAGAAAAGTTAAGTGTTGGGAATGATTAATATATTATATTAGCCATTATCATTGCTTTCATAGTTCAAGTGAATATTTCTTATTTTCCTTTTGTATCCAAAATTGTAGCAAGCTAGCTAAAATTTTAATCTAGCTTAAAAGCTGCCCTATCAGATGGCACTTAAGCTAACTCCTGTGGAGGACTCTTAGTTTCACCATCATCACAATAGCTAGGGAAGAGTAGATGCAATAGGCATCAATAAACTACAGAAGAATTCAAAATTGATCACTGCATTTAAGTATTGATGTTTAATCTTACCTTTTGAAAGTTTAATGACAATTTTTCTGCTGCCACTTAATTTAAGGATGATTTGATGTATGTAGATCCTTATTTTCCCTATATATACTTATTTTTATTTCATGGGGGACAGAACTGGGAACAATTTATAAGATAAAATTACTATAATATAAAGATGGGAAAATAGAAATCAGAATTAGTGACACATTCAACATTTGAAGAGTTAGAGAAACATAATAGCTAATTAAGTAAAACCTAAACTACAGAATCTATAACTGCGAAATTGGAGCTCGATTAAAAAGCCCCAGCTCTACTTTAGAGTAATTTGTATTTACTCAACACCCTATAAGGGCAGGTTGTGACACAAGATTGGTTTAATGTGGGGATCCCAAGCACATACAACCAGGCAAGGAACAAAAATTGCCTGCAGCCCCTCACAACCATTGATTGTGCTGGCCTTGGTGCGTGCACTGATCCCTTTCTCTAGTGTAATAAGAGGGCATGGCTTCAGGCAGCCATTCCCCAGGGCCAGCCCCTCTCAGTATAATTTTCCTAAGTTGTGACTCTGTCCTTCGACAGAGTTGCCCCTGAATGTACTTTGACCAAGGACAAAGACACAGCTGAGAGATTATAATGTGTTACAAACTACTTAGAGTAATTTACACGGTATTCACTCGACCACTCAATGAGTCAGGTTGTGATACCAGGTCAGTTTTTAACGTAGGAACCCGATTGTCTTCACTTGGGCTGCTGGTCTTAGCTGGTCATAGCTTTTCCAAACTGGTCAGATCTGGTTTTAGCTGGTACAAGCTAGTCATAGCTGTGATACTACCAGTGCAAGGATGGATCCCTGTGAATGGTAAGTATCCGAAGGTTTATACCACTGAAGAGAGAGGAATTTACATGCTAAAAGCTCAATATCTGTATAATATATTAGAATGTGTTGATTTACTTGACCCCTCCTACTCAGTCTGGTTGTGACATAAGGTCAGTTTTTAACATGGGGACCCAAGCGTCTTCACTTGGGCCACTGGTCTTAGCTGGTCATAGCTTGTCCAAGCTAGTCATAGCTGTGATACTACCAGTGCAGGAACAGATCTTGTGTCACAAATACATCAACTAAATACAGTGTAAATTCCTCTCTCTTGAGTGGTATATACATTCTGATACTTACCAGTAAGTTTTTAACGTGGGGACCCACTCGGGCTGCTGGTCATAACTTGTCATAGATGGTCATAGCTTGTCAGACCTATTGTAAGCTAGGCATAGCTGGTCCAAGCTGGTAAGAGCCAGTCCAATCTAGTCATAGCTGTGATACAACCAGCGCAGGGATGGATCCCTGTGACTAGTAAGTATCCGAAGGTTTATACCCCTGGAGAGAGAGAAATTTACATGCTAAAAGCTCAATATCTGTATAATATATTATCTACTTCTAGGCAATATCACGCTTCAGGTTTAACTAATTTGCATATTGATTTTAAAAAGTTTATTTCATTAATTAACTGTCCTTCATTACTGTTCTTTTATTCAAGGATTGCTTCGATTTTCATATAAAAAATAGTTCTGTTTAGGAATATCATCTTATATAGGACAGAAAAGTGTTTGAAATTTGCATTTTAATTGGCCTTCAACAAGTCTGCATCTATTTGTAAAACTTTCCTTAATTATAACAAGCCATTTATGAATGAAACATTAATTTAAAATTTTTGTTTCAAAGATTTCAAGTAGTGAATATGTCTTACTTTGCGAAGTGATAGTGAGTGGGTATTTTATATACTTGTTTATAAGCTAACTTCAAGCATAATGTGACCCCAGAATTTTTTGCATGAGTTTTAATCCCTCCAGAAGAATGGGCATCAAAAATACATGATTTTTAACATCTTCAAAAAAATTACTTGTTTAGTTTGACTGCCTAATTTTGGTTAAAAAAAATGATTAGAAAAACTTGCACTATACTTGAGTATATACAATACTAAGAGGAAAAGTTTTCAAAAGTGCAGTAATAGATACTTGACCAAAAAGCATACAGCCTGGATTTTTCCAAATATCTTCTTTCTTAAAAGAAATGCTCCATTCTGAAATCACAATATTTATGTACAACCATAAAAATTAATGGTAAATGGTTAATAATACTAAAAATAGCAACAACATAAATTCACTTTTGTTTAAAATCATCTCAAGAATTTAAATCATAGAATTCCTTTCCTTAATTCATTATTTCAAAGTTATGCAGGTTTCTAAATAAAACTATATTTGTCTTGATAAATTTCCTCAAGGTATGAAGCACATCTGCATAAAGGGTTTTCCTCTTCTTTCTTTCATTGATATTGTCTTTACAGATACATTTATTAAATCATTGCAAAAGTTCATACCTGAGTAGAAAATTAAAAACAAAATTTTACATAGTCACAAAAAAACATTTATTAGTCAAGTATAAAATTGTACAGTGTTTTGTCATTTAAATTGTTTTGTCGAGACCAGACCAAATTAAAATCCAAAGGAGCCAATTTAGGAAAATACAGTGGCTGCTGGATGGTTTCCCAACTCTTTAAGTTTCTGCAAGGTCTGTTTTGCAACATACAGTCATGGTGGAAATTGACAACTTTCTGATTTACCAAAATTGGCCTATTTCTTCTTCAAATAGTGAAAGGCTGTTAAGATATCAATTAGCAATCTCTTCTGTCAAAATCTTCAGTTTATTCTCCATGATGACAAGCGAAGTGCCTTCATTGAAGTCAGAAGGTTGCTCGGATTTTGGTTCATCATTTAGGTTAAAATCATCTTGATGAAATCGGCCAAGAGACTTTTTGATCATCTGAAGAGCAGGAGCACAATCCAAATAAACCTTCTGAATATTTTTCGACAGAGTTTTGACACTTCTTTCTAAAATTCATAGAGCATATGGTGAAAGTGCAACTTTTCATCCTCCATCTTTAAGTCATTCATTTGAGGACAAAAGGTCAACATTCCACAAAGTCTGATTCACAACTGAACGATGCAAGGTTTGAAACCTGCCAGAAATTAGCACCAAAACAAGTTGCAGTCATTTCATATTAACAATGAAAATTGAGCATAAACTTTTGCAATGATCTGATATTTATATATATATATATATATATATATATATAGAGAGAGAGAGAGAGAGATAAATAAATAGATAGATAGATATAAATGGAATTGTATGACAAAGTGGAGGAATTTTTTTATCTAGTCAAATTCTAAAATTCCAAGCACCTCGCTGTTGTACCTATGTACAGTCCTACCAACATAAGAAAATTGAGCTGATGAAGTTCTGAAGGACAAAATGCATCACAGGTAAACATTTTCCACTTTGTTATACAATTTTCACAATACTGTTCTTGATTATATATATATATATATATATATATAAACATGAGAGAAGGAGAGACAATTTTCATTGTAGGGTTATCAGAGGACTAGTATCTCAAACAAGGTTGTTTAGATTTTTGTTTAGTTTCGGTAAACTATGGAGAATGTTTTGCAGAATAGATTCTTTAGCAATTCCAGTCAATCAATCAAGTTGATTATCCTTATGGTTTCAAGTGTTTGTCACACATATGAAGACATCATCTTAATCATAGCTACTTAAAATCATTTCAAAATAAAACTTTTCCTGAAATTCCAAAGAGATTTAAAGAATTTGCATTTGTTAAGTTTCATTTATCTGTATACTTTGAGCAATTTCTTTCTTGGTTAACAATAAATACTTATTTTCTTTCTCTTCTGTAACGTGTTTATCTGAATCCTAATCTTATCAGTTCCTGTTCATTTTCCAAAAGACAAGAATAATGAAGGATATAGGTATACATATGCATTCAGGAGGTATGTATACTGTTACTATTCAAAAGAATGAATCATTCTTGGAGCAGTGATTAGGAAAACTATTATTTTTTCTTTTCTTTCTTTCTTTCTTTCTTTTTTTTACCCTTGAGAGATTCCACTTGAAGATTAAAATCAGGTTTGTCTTGTTTTCTTCCATTTTTTTCCTTTTCTTTTTAACCATTTTCTTCTTGTATGTCTTTCTTTCAATATTTCTTTTTTTTTGACAATCTCCTCTCTTCATTTTCTCTTTCTTACTCTTCTTTATTTTGTGTTTTTTGTTTTTTCTTCATTTATTCCTCTTCATTATTTTTTATTGTCTTCTCCTTTGCAATGTTTATCTTATATTTTCCAATTTTTTTCCCTTTACAATTTCCTTCATCTGCTTTATTCTTTCACTTCTCATTTTTTTTTCTTCCTCCACTTTTTATCCTCTCTATTCTTTAACTTTTTCTTTACTTTCCATTTCTCATTTCCTTCCTCTTCATTCCGTCTTTTCATTTGGTTATTTACCCTTTTCTTCTTCATTCCTATTACTCTTTCTTTTTTCATTTCTTTTCTTTTTTTTATATTTTCTACCTCCTTCTCATTATGCTTTCCTTTTTTTTTTTCTCTTTTCTCTTAACATTTCTCATGTTTTTGCCTTTTTCTTCCTCTAATTTATTCTTTTTTTTTTATGTTATTTATGTTATTTTTTCTTTTTTCTATTGCCACTTTTGCTTTTTCCCGCCATTATTCTTCCTTCATTATTATTGTCCTGTTTATCTTGTTCTCTCCACATCTCTTTACTTTTATCGTTTCTATGTTTTATTCAGTCCGCAAGATTATCACCCAAATCCTTAATATTGTCAGAATTCTTCTTCTTCAAAATCTTGTCTTCTGACATTTATATCTTTTTACTTCTCTCCTTTATTCAACACGTTTTCTTAACATCTCTTTTTTTTTTTGCCATCACTATTTATTTCCATAGCAATCATAATCTCAGAATTTTGGTAAAATACTCAATGTTTTTTTTTTACATATATCCCAATCCCTGATGTGGTAACAAACACAAGCCAATAGCATGACAAATAGGGAATACCTCTTGCTTTGTTTGTCTTATTCTTCAAGATAAGAGTTTTTCATTTATTTTTACTTCACAGCCGTTTTGTCTTCTACTTCTAAGCAGCCATCTTTGTAAAGTTCTTTTCTCCTGTATGTTGTTCTACTATCAACAGCCTTTAGGCTTTACATTATTTACTATTTTTTTTTTATTTCATTTTTTTTTTTTGAGAAGAGGTTGAAAGAATGAGAAATGAATTGAAATTGATTGTTTTTCATAACAGCTTTTTGAGACTTTTTTTTTTTTGTTTCATGGATAGGATTTAGTTTCTTTTTCTTCATTTTTATCACTATTGTTGGGCTAAAGAAATACTTTATCTATTCTAGGTATACTTTAGGAATATGCACAAGATATATATATATATATATATATATATATATATATATATATATACACACATATATATATATATATATATATATATATATATATATATATATATACGTATTTATATGTATTCACTCATAAAACAATTTTTCAGTTACAATAAGGGTAATTCATTCTTTAAACATCCTATAATGGCTTATTCTGTCTGTGGGTGTATTCTTAGTAGATAAGACCCTATTTTGGGTTCATTATCAACAACCATTGCTGAGTTTAATCTAAGATAATTCTTAAAATATTTATATTTATAATAAAAAAAATATTAATTAATACATTATAGCTTTTGGAGCTTTTAATATCAAATTTAATAAAAATATTTTATCAAAAAAAAATATATTTTCCATAATGACTAAGCGATAACAATCGTCGATACTTAAAAAAAAAGGGAAAAAATTTTCCTGTGTCTTGGAAGTGTAATCTTATACTAAAATGTTTCTTTCCTTCTGAACTCCAGCAAATTAATGTTAACCAATTAAAGGCATGTAGTTTCAGGTTATTCTTCCAACAATCAGTCTTCTTGCAAGGATATGAGAGGTTTTTCCATCTCACTTGTAGGTCAGGCTATTATATAAATTCCTGTTATCTAGTTTCCTGGTGTTAGTATATCGTAAATTAAACAGTGTTTAATTCCATATTTATGTTGGTGTATGTATATTCTCAAAAGTATCTAATGAATACATCAAGTATATCACTCACCTAACAAGCTTGATAAAAATAATGGAAAAAAAAACAAGTCATGTCCATAAAATAATATGAAATGTCTCAAATGGTTGATTCTTTTAAGGCAGATTGGTTCCACTTCTACCATATTGGTAGAAGTGGAACCAACCTGTACAGTGTGACCCGGATATAAGAGAAACCCGGATATAAGAGAGATTTTCTCTGGTCCCAAATTAGAGCCTGTGTTACTGTAAACAAAATAGACCAAACCGGATATAAGAGACTTCTTCTCTGGTCCCGACAACTCTCTTATATCCGGGTTACACTGTACTACCATTTAACCCAGTACAACCTATCATATCTTAATTGGTAAGGAGATAGGTGCCACCAGATAATTTCCATTGCATGAGAAATGACAACAAGAGCGATTCTTCTTTTTTATGTGCCATGTTCTTTCAGGAAATACATGATCGTAGCTCTCCTCCTCTTCCTTCTTCTATCCCTTGCAGCTCTCAACAAGTTCCTTCCTTCTGCTATCTCCCCCAGACTACATTCTGTAATCCACCTGCTAAAGCCCGCCAGGAATGTCACACGCTGCTTTCCCTTGTCTCTCTTTCTCTCTATTTGACCCATGTGTATCAGATTCTCCAGGCCCTCTTTCCTCATTATATGTCCCAGAAACTTCAGCTGCCTCTTCCTGATGTTAAGCATGACCTTCCTCCTTGTCTGTATCCCCTCCAAGACCTCATCATTGCTCACACGCTCAGTTCACGAAATCCTCAGCATCCTTCTGTAGAACCACATCTCTATCACCTTGAGTCTCTTCTTCATCCTTGAGGAAATTGTCCAGCATTCGCTGCCATAAAGAAGGAAAAATATCATGTAACAGCACAGTATCCTTTTCTTTGTTACCAAAGAAATCCTCCTGTCTCACAATACTCTGCCCAGCTTTTGGAATGTGTCCTTGGCCATTCCAATATATCTACGGGTCTCAGTGTCGTACTTACCATCCTCTGTCAAAATGCTTCCCAGATATTTAAACTTTCGCATCTGCTTGATTCTAATGTTGCCAACCTTCAAATTGTATTTCAGGCTCTTCCTCTTACTGATGACCATGAATTCTGTCTTCTTGTAGTTTATGTTTAGTCCTTTCTTCTCACTCTCCATCGCTATCTTCTGTAGGAGATTTTGCAGTTTCTTTTCTGTGTCTGCTATCAGTACTGTGTCATCTGCATATCTTATGTTGTCAAGATTGTAGCCGCCAATGTTAAATCCCAGTAGGGTTTCCAACTCTTTCAGAATTGCCAGGTTGAACAGGTTGGGTGAGAAAATGCATCCTTGGCTTATGCCCCTTTCTGTTTTTGTATATTCACTGAACTCCTTCCCTATGAGCATGCATGTTTGCTGCCAGTATGGATTCTTGGTTATTCTGATATCTTTTCCAAATATGTCAAGGTTGCTGAGCAGTTCCATTGAAATCAGATAAAGTGTAAATCCAAAATTGTTTTATTCCGGTATTATAGAGATGCTTTGCAAAAATTGTTCCTCTTTTTCTGTAACCCACTTTCTTCTTAATGACTCCTTCACTACTTCAGCTTGGACTGTTACTCCGAGTGCTACTGGGACTTCACACAGACTGACTATATTGTCCTCTTATTTATACCTAGTACATAGCTGTAGCAGCAGATACAAAATGTGTGAATATTTAACAGAAAAATGCAAAGATTTATTTTACTACAGTATAACATTTCTAATAACTATACATGCTTAAATTTTGCAGATTAACAATTTCATACTGTTTTAAAATACTGTGTAATTTTTATATTTCTCTGTAAATTACAAATTAATTAAATCCACTCCATAAGGATACTTTATCTTATTAATAATCTTTAACAAAAAGATGTTTTTATTTTGTCAGAAGCTAATTAATTGAATATAACGTGTCAACTATAATTTGAATCTCTCAAATTTGTTCCTTTTACCGGATTTTAATTTAGATTTTTTTTCTTCACAAACACTACACTATCTTGACTTTTATCTATTAAGGTTTTTCAATTAAAGCTTGAAAGTAAATTCAAGGGAGATAATCTAGTGATCTAATGTTAAGGATTTTGCAGAGAGCATGGCTGTTATCAGCATGAAGATCTAAGGCCTTTGGGAAAGGCATGAATCTATCACTTCTCTCTTTACACCATTCATGTTTTCTTCCAATGATTGTAAAGAATCCTTTTTACCATGAAGACGTGCCATGTTCTTTCTACTACCATTTGTGCTCTCTTGAAACTGACTGATGTCTTGATTCATAAACCAGGTGGAACTAGCTTTAGATCCTTACATCTTTCTAGGAAAGTAAGGTGGTTGACAATTGCAGCTTTTCCGCTTCCCTCCATTACTATATAATATCATGTCTGTATTGATTTGATTATTTCTGTTTGGATTTTTAAGATGAGGAGTTATTGCCATTTGCATTCAGACATATGTCCTCATATTTTTTTGTTACTGTTATCACATTTTGACCATTATACACTCCAGCTGTTATATTATGTTTGATTGAATAATATTAATAATTTTTCCTTGTCTCAATGGATTTGTATAAAAACATTTGAAATTATACAGTCAATAATGTTGGCATTAATTTCTGATCATTGATAATCCTAATTTTATATGTATATTTTTCAATGCAATTACATTACACATGTAGCAGATCTATCATTTAAGTTAAAGCATGCATAAATTCTTAACCACTGAAAATCTGTGTCATGGTTTCAATGCATTTTTCCTATAAAAAAATCATTTGCAATGCATTTATATTATATATAAAGTACACAAGTTTTTAGGCAAATGGCTTATATTATTGTAAATTTAATTTCATTTACAATGGCAAAAAATACCGACTTCTACTAACATAGCAAAAACGAAGACGTTTTGTGCACAAGCAAACAGAAGCCATTTTTGTTATAGTCTTGCATTTTAAGACAGTCAAATTATTAGGTAACCATTGCAAACTTATCAAATTATGAACTGCAGAAATGATTTATTGCAAACCAAAAAAAAATTCTATTGTCTCTGAAATTGGAAAAGACAGTACAAATGTTGAAATGACAAAAATGGTTTACAGTAACACAGACTGTGTGAAGAGTGAAAAAAAAATATGCTGAAGAAGAAACTGGTGATTTGTGTAGAAGATCAGATAAGGATGAGTTGAGACTAATGACAACATGAGAAATGCTTCAAATTCAGAGTATTGTTAACCCTATCATTGCTTAAGAGATTTGACTTGTTAAATATCTCGAGTCCCTGACTGAATATGTGATATTCTTATTCTTCTATAAACCATGTCCCTTCAGAACTGGAGCGATCACTGCTCTCCACAACTTCCTGTCCTTTGTAGCTCTTAGTAAGGTTTGTTTTTTCACTATCTCTTCCAGTCCTTGTTATGCCAACTATTTATCCAATGTGTTGCCTCTTTAGAATTGTTGGTTATGAAATATAGTTTGGGACTTATGGTAAAAAAAAAAAAAAAAAAAGTTTGATTTCTGGTGTTTTTATTCGATCATGTGACAGGTAATTAATGTTGTGTATTGCAGGGACATTTAGGCATTCACCGACTACAGACATATAAAGCTTGTGGTATATTTTAAAGCTTCCAGTTTTAAAGTGTTAAAGAGAAACAGCTCTCTTTAGTAAAACTACATTTCTATAGGTTGAACAATGTAATATTTCCAAATCATTTTCAGACCAAATTCTACATCATGTTGCAAAATATGTCAAAGGTTCAAAAAAGTCGCATAATTTGGATAATCATAAAATTTAATTTCCAATACTCAATATTGTTATCATCACCATCTATGTGCCATGTCCATTCAATAGCTCTGAATAAATTGTCTTTTTGCTATTTCTCTGTAAGCATTCTGAAAGCAAAGGAAATGTTTGTCGCAGATTAATTCCACAACACAGAGAACAAATCACTGTAAGTTTAGACTTGAATATCAGGGGCAGAAAGAAATGCTGAAAACTCGATTCGCAGGTACTATCTCACAAATCCCAATGCACGTAACCAGTCAGAAAATTAACTCACTCACTGATGAACATGGTAGCCAAAATATATCAATTTTTCCTCTCGATTTGAGAACACCAACTGCTTTTATCGGCCGAGTATTTTTCATTTGTTGACAATTGGGAGAGGACGCCAAGTATTTTGCATAACAAAATACTTTTATAGAGACTCCTGCGACGGACTTGTTTTTAATCTAAATATTCCGTCTTCAGCATGTCATGCGGAATACATGCCCTTTTTTTTGATAAGTAATTTTCTTTTCCGTCGCAGGATACATGCTGTCGCTTGGTTTGACGAGGTAAGTCGCCATTTTCTTTGCTATATTCTAAATCTTGTTCTGCCATCCATTAACACAAGCTTGCTATGTAGGTTGTGTCATTTTCCTCTCTACCTCTTGCCCTTAATATATATATATATATATATAAAATTTTCCGAAGCTTCTTTCTTGATTATGTGCCCTAGAAATTTAAACTTTCTCTTCTTGAAGTATGTGTCATTTTTGTTTCTATTTTCTCTAAAACTTTGTCATTGCTCATATTTCAAGCCCATGATATTCTCAGCATCCTTCTGTAGAACCACATTTATGTGGCTTCAAGTCTCTTCTTCATCTGTGAGGTGATTGTCTGTCTAGCATTTGCTGCCATGTAGGACAACTGATATTACATAACATTTAAGTACTCTTTTCTTTGACTCTATCAAACTTTTCCTGTTTCTTAATACTTTACTTAGCTTTTGGAAGATGGTAATTTTTATTCATTTAATTATATGTGAACAACTTCTGAAACATTTCATGTATCATTCAGACAATTGAACCTCTTCTTTTTTTTAATAAGATTTCTCAAATATCCAAGCCAGTCGACAAAAATGAATAAATGAATGATAGCCCTTATTAAGTGTAATGATGCACATTTGATTCTGTGGGCATTAAAGATACAGAAATATGCCTGAGTAGGCGTCTGCAATAGGGATTAGCTAGTGCTTCTAAAGCAGAATATTCAAGACGGTTACATTTACAGTTTAAACTCCCAGATCATGTATGTGGTTTTCTAAGGAGAGGAAGGTGACAGGGAATTGAGAAATCAGAGGAAGGGATTGATGAATTAAGGTTCGATTTGAAAATCTTTTGAAATCAAAATGTTAATGAAAAATTGCAAAACTTTCATTTGGTTTTTATATATTTAATCTTATATATTTTGTTCTGCTATTTCATAGTCATTACATCTGTAGTGAAAGAGATAATCACCTACCTCGAAAAAGAGTTTGTGTTTTGTGTGCAATCTGCTGAAGGAGAATTAAAAAAAAAATGTAGTTAGCAAAAATCTGCTGTATAACAATCTATTCTAATGTTCTTTCCTCCCCTGAATGGCATGGCCAATCAGAAAAATCATTTGGTAAATAAAAACCGTTATTCTTTACTTACCGGCAGTGGGATTTTTCTGAGGTTGGCGGACGAACACGCATATTTGCTGGTAAAAAGTGAAGGTTGGATTTGTGACCCCCATTTTGTCATTTCTATGTTGCCTGTTGGACTGTTACAATGGACTATCATTTGAAATGTGATTTGGCTACAAGTGTTGTGGTTGAGAGACAGAAGAAATCTATTGCAGGCATTTATTACTACTATAAGTTTACAATTTTTTTTCTTTTCTTTACCCCAACATTATCATTTAAAACTGTATGAACCTACATTGGAATGTATAGTTATCCCACATATATATTTTATGATTGTGAAAATATTATCTGTTCTTATATTTCATGGGTACATGTGTATGAGCAGACAAACCTGTTTTTATTTTTAGACAATGCAATTAATGTTTATCAGCCCAGAAATCAATAAGTCCTACAAAAGATAATGTGGCTGCCAACAGTAATCACATATGTATTCCCTTTTTCTATGATGGATGCCATGTTTAAGCCAAG
The DNA here is from genome assembly GCA_903632075.3 of Acanthosepion pharaonis. Taxonomy (NCBI): domain Eukaryota; kingdom Metazoa; phylum Mollusca; class Cephalopoda; order Sepiida; family Sepiidae; genus Acanthosepion; species Acanthosepion pharaonis. The sequence continues at coordinate 2,396,983 of CAHIKZ030001702.1, forward strand.
TGTCTTAACCAATTAGGCTATGAAAGCCACCATGACAAAGCAAGGTTCAGTTACCATAAGAAATACACATCTCTCATGAGAACCTTTCAAAATCTATACCTGCTAATGAGATTTTTTTTTTTACCTGAAACATAAACAAAGTAATTTTAAGCAGTTAATGGATTGTTTATCTAAGAACATTTCTTTCTTACTATAAACACTATATTTAATGGGTACATGTGTTTAAGTAGACATCTCTGTTTTTTAAACAGGATGACTGATCTGTCAAAATTTTTACTGAGATGAGGTATTATGTACACTATTTACATTATTCGGACTATTGTTCTCATCTTTGTCGCCATATTTATTACAACGTTTCAGCCTTTCAGTATTTGTCTGTATTTCTGATATGAGGTATTATGTACACTATTTACATTATTCGGACTATTGTCCTCATCTTTGTTGCCATATTTATTACAACATTTTGGCTGTTGTATGCTCCAGCCTTCTTCTGGTTAAGGCAGTGGAGAACTTTCAGAGGGAAATTAACAGGAGATAACTGATAACTGAAATCCATTAAACATGGCACATGGAACTAGAACAGTCTACCCCAGTGAGTGAAATAAATGGTTCAGTTCGACATTCTATCACCTGAAGAAGGCCGGAGTATACAATGGCCAAAATGTTGTAATAAATATGACGACAAAGATGAGGACAATAGTCCGAATAAAGGTGACTGATATCTACCAGCCTGAAGATTGACAATTTTTCTATAGAAAATGTGCCTCTTGACAGCAGTCAGACCCGATTTCATTTTTCATCAACAAATCCTGTTTTAGACAAGCAATAGGAAGTCATTACAGCAAAGCAAGGATCAGTTACCCTATTTAAGAAGTGCACATCTCTCATTGCTACCTCTTGAAGTCAATATCTGCTAACTTTTTATTTGTACCTGAAACAAAGTAATTTTTAAGCAATTAATCCAGCATTATTTCTTACTACTATAAATGTTCTGCTTAGTTGTGCATTTGAGTAGATATTCCTTTTTCTTTAAATTGTGAAATTAATGTCTAATAGCCTTGATATGTACATTTCTTAAATAGGGTAATTGAGGCTTGCTTTGCTGTGATGACTTCCTGTGGCCTAATGGTAAAGCATATTTAGATTGTTTTCCTGATTGAAGAATAAATACAGATTTGATTCCTGTCAGAAGGTGCATTCTTCTTTAGCAGGATTTCTCAATCTCTTGGCTTGTAAATATTAATTATTTAAAAAACACAGATGTATTCTCAACCACATGATTTTTTTTGTTATATCTTTAATAGGCATCACCCTATGCAAGGCAGTAAAGCCACTAAGACACAAGGGGTTGCAAGGTGTGGAAGAATTAGCAACAGAAACATTAATAATGAGAAAAGAGTAATCAGGATGGTAGTAGATAGTGATTGACATTGCATTTAAATTTCTGCAGATTAAATTTGGCTGGAATGCATGGAGCTGCAAGCGAAAAGAAGCTGTTAGGCAGTTTGACTGTAAATTGATGAGATCTTCATGCCAGTCTAGTACAGCTCTTAAATTAAAAAAGTCTAAATACAATAGCGAAGAGCTCATCTGAACAATTACCATGAAAGTATTTATAGAAAAGGCACAGAGAGGCAACCTTATGATAGTGGGAAAGTGATTGAAGCTGAGCCGCCAGATCAGGACAAATAATATTGCTGATTCTTCTTTGAATTTTATCAAAGAGCTCAAGGTAAATAGCAGGGGCACTGCACCATGTATGGCAGTAATATTCTAAACATGGATGAATGGTAGACTTATAAATATGTAAGATAGATTCTGGAGAGAAAAATTGTCTCAAATGACACAGTGAACTGACTTTCTGTTATAGTCCGGTTCCTTGTACCACAGTGATAGTCCAAGGTAGAACCAATAAAGAAGAGCTCGAAAGCAGGTATGGAATAACACAAATATATTACAAACAGGAATATATACAGAGAAGTAGAAAGTGTTAGTACGAACAATCAGGTTTAGTAGTAATTGTCTGAATGCAACTCTGTTTCTGACTGCCTCTGACTTGACTGACTGACTGACTGACTCGCTCTGACTGACTGACAGACTCCTGACGGACTTCACTCCAGACTTCAGACTGAACTCAGACTTAAGACGGAACTCCCTGCTTCCTCTTGAGGTACAGTATTTATTACATATGGAATAGTCCATTATGTTATTATGGGTAAGGTCCCATAACACTTTCTTAGCAGCTGATCTAGCAATGGATTCAATACAGACTTTCCACTTCATGTCAGTTATGAATATTAGACCAAGAAGGTTCAATGACTCATTTTCCTGGAGGTTAGCATCAGCCATACTGATGGAAGGCAGAGAAGGCATTGAAGTTAACAAGCCATCTTTTGCCCCAGTTAACTAGGAACTTGAGGTCATTTTGGACATCAAAAGTGTACCTATGAAATATAATATTCATAGTAATAAGAAATAAATTCAAATTGAAAAATCCATTTATTGCTTAAATATTTAATCTGCTGATTTCGGACATTACTTCTGGGATGACCGTATATATTGTATATTTTATGTATTACTTTATTAGGTTATATTTAAAATCATTTTAAATTAATTTTTTTTATATCTACTAGCAATTTTCTGAAGAAGTAATGGATTTTACTTTATTAATCAGGTTTTATCACTTTAAATGTTATTTTTAAGTGGACACTTGTATTTGAGTAATCATTCTATTAATTTATCAAACAGTATATTTATTCATTTTTGTCTACTGATCTGGATATTTGAGAAATCTTATTAAGAAAAAATATGAACTCTCTGACATCATTTGAACCTATGCCTGGCTGGGCACAGGAAACTGTCATTACATCTGATATGTTCTTGACTGACTGATCTATAGAAAACTTAGCTGATCCGTCAAGGTTGAATAAGTCCTTTAAACAAAATTTCTCTCATCAAACACTTCTGGAAATATTTCATATCTGCTCAAATTCATATCTAAATGTAAACAAAGCAATTTTCTAAAGAAGTAATGGATTTTTATTTATTAATCAGATTTTATTTTAAATGTTATTTTTTAGTGGATACTGGTATTTGAGTAGATATATATGCTCTCCAGCAGGATTAGAACCTGCATTCACCTGGGCAGAGAGAACTGTCATTAGATCCCACACACTCTTGCCCAACAGACCTACAGAGAACTTAACTGAGTAGACAAGGCTGAATAGTGATTTAACATAGACTTTTCAAAATTTTTCATGTCTGCTCAGTTTTATATCCAAATGTAAACAAAAGAATAAAAATGAGACAAATTCATTTTACAACTCATGTTGCAACTTGTGCTTTGTATTTCATTGTTATTTATTCTTTTTTTTTAAGCATCATTTTTTTTCTTTTCTAATTTTGTCTACTAACAAAAGGAGCAACAAAAGACACTTTCAGTTTGTTATTAAAATTATGTGAATAAATATTTTTTAAAATAAAAATATATCAAACTTTCTTGTGGGTTAATTAAATATTGATGACTGAGAAAGATTTTCTTTTAGACTAACTCATTATAAAAATCATAATTAACATAATTCTTATTTTTTTATGAAATTGTTATGTTTATCATCAATAAATAAATAAAACTGTCATATTCATTTTCCATAATTTTATAGTTTCTGGAACATTTCTCCAAATTTTCATGTTCATGTGGTTTACTAGAATAGCAATATCTATAACCAGGCAAATCAGGCAGCTCAGCATGGGACAAAGATTAGCAAGGATTATCTAGTTGACCATTACTACTTTATAGTGAGGTTGATCTTCGCTGAGTGACACACAGAAAATTTAACATTAAAAAGCTTAAGAAGTAGTGAGTTGGATCCTCATTGAGTGCCATATTACAAAATTTGACATTAAATAACCCCAATATGGTTAACATAAAATCAACCAGCCTAACTAAATCAGCACCTTGGTATGCAATGGTTAGCAAAACTAGTTTGGTTGAGTATTACTGCTGAGTAGGGAGATTGATTCTCACTGGATGTACTAAAGTTCAACCTTACTGAATAGTGAGATCAATCCTCAGTGCCCCATACAAAATACGACCCTTAAGGCTGATATGTCATAAAATCAACCCCCTTAATAAATAGGCACCTCATTATGAAGAAATAATTAGTGAAGCTACTTTGGTTAACTATTATAAAATCCAAAGAATTTACATTGTTATTGGTCCTAATCTCGCTTCTCAGCTTCCGCCATTTTCCCACTACCTTCCCTGTGTCATTTCTATGAATATTTTCATGATAATTTTTCCTGATGAGCTTTCCCCTTTAGTACCTTGTCTTTATGAATTCAATTGCAGTACTAGATTGGCAGCTAGGTTTCATCACCTTACAGTTTAAATTTCTAGCTGTAACCATAAGTTCTATGTTAACAGTTTCTTCACTTGCAATTCTAACTTGTAAAAATCTTGCTTTCTAGTCAGCTTTGGTCCTCAAAAATTTAAATGCAATTTCAATTGCTATCTTCTGACTTCTCAATTCCTGTCCTTTTATTGTTCTTAATAATGTTTTTCTTTTTTTCATATTATTTCACACTCAGTAACCCTCTGCATCTTAGTGGCTTTATTGCCATATTTGGGGTGAAATGATTGAAAAAAAAATGTATTCTGACTAATGAGTTAATGTAATGTTGTGCTTCAGAAAAGCTTAGATATTGCTTATTGGGTCCTCATTATGAGTAGATGCAGGAAAGAAACATAATGAAAAAGTTGTTAAAAAAACAAAACAAGGCTGACACTTGAAGGAATCATTCTAGTTTATTTATGTGCTTTAGCAATGATACAAGAGAATGTAAAATAGAGCTCCATCCTCAATGCATTCACTGAAGTGGTCTGCCACTAGCTGACAAAACAGTTCCTCTTTTATGGAGCTCAAACTCCTTCCTCCTGCTGAAAAGCTATAAATTCCCTGCCTATACTCATACCAGACCAAAATATTTTGGTCAAGTCTGACCAAACATTGGTAAGAGTATCATTCTCAAGTGCTTTGAGCTGTTATGCCGAATAAAAGAATCATTTTCCCATTCTTAGCACATTTATTGAGAATCATCATATATTGCTACATTTGCTCTTCAATTTTTGACAAATTGTTATATTATTAAGGACTCATATCTCGTCTTGCATTTTACCTAGTTTTATCTTTTTTTTATATGCCATGTCTGTTCAGAATTTGGGCGATGATTGTTCTTCAGAGATTCCTGGCCACTGTGGCTCTAAGCAATGTTTGTCCTCTTATCCCTTTCAGTCTCCACCCACTCATTAGGTAACTTATTCACTATGTTTTGCTTGCTTTCAGTATGTCCTGTGAGTGTTAAATTCTCCAAACCCTTCTTCCTTATTATTTCTGACTACCTCTTTCTAAGTGAATATGTCATGTTTGTTTGCATTTTCCTTGAAACTTCTTTGACCACTTTTCAAATACTGTCATAAAACCATTTTCTCTCTTCTCAGCCTTACTGCCTGCATTCAACACTGACAACCTAGTATTTTAGCAAAAAAGCAATCATTGTTATTAAATCATTGCTTTGCCATTTACAAGAAGAAAGAAAACTTAATCCGCAAAGGAGAGCAAAAAATAAAAATTAAAAAATGTAAAAGCCAAAGGAAATGGATCTTTAAAGATAAATGATTGATCGAGATTTACCGGTATCAAGTAATTAGTAAATTGCACTCATGCAATTAAGGCCACTAATTAGCATGTTGCATTGTGGGAAACGATGGCAAAAATCATTTGCGGCAGGAAGTAATTGATTGGTTCAAATATACCTCAATGGATGACAGGTTAAAGTGAATTGTTTATAATCTAAGAACAAAGTTTTTTTTTTCCTAGCAAATTTATTCATGCTATAAAAGCAACCACTTCATTTTGGATCCATAAGATCCACATTCCTGAAATTCAAAAAGTAAATAACATATTCTAATTCTACAGAAAGAAATAATTTACACAGTCTTATTTTATAGTCAGTGTTTTTGCAATTAGAATGTATGAAACTCTTACATGGCAATGAATGCTGAATAATCTCCTCACAGAATAAGAAGAGATTTGAAGCAACAGAAATGTGGTTCTACAGAAGGATGACGAGGATAGCATTGACCGAATATGTGAGTAACAACAAAGTTTTAGAGAAAACAGAAACAAAAAGGACACCATTAATATTTCACACCATTAAGAGACACCTGAAATTTCTAGGGCACATGATGAGGAAAGAGGGCTTTGAAAATCTGATACAGTGTAGATTGGAGGCAAGAGAAAAACAATGTATAACTGATGTGATGGAATAACCTACCACCCCCATGAGTGGCAGCACTATAGGTAGTAACCACCTATAAGTATCCGGGAGGACAGCGAATGGGAGAGTCGAGCTGGGATCTGCAAGATCAGCAGCCTTCTGATAACAGCATGCACACAACTGTACTGACTTGCGATGACCGTGCACATAACTATTACTTCCTTGCTTGTTGTACTGGTTTCTACAATAAACCTGTTACTATTTATCCACTGTGTTTGTCCATTCCATATTCTTATTAGCACAGAATATAAGAATAACATATTTAGCGAGCTTGAGTAAATGGATGGTGAAACCATTTTCATGAGAAATAACAAAAAGACAAAATTTATTATGAGCTACAAAAGACAAGAAATTGTGGAGAGCCATAATCACTAACATCCTGGATGAACATGGCACATAAAAAGGAACTGATATTGATAAAATTTTCAGACTACACTAATGTGTTTCATTCTCTATTCTTATTAAACAGTGCATTGTAATTGCAAAAGATGCCTTCCAAAAACTAAACTAAGTAATCAGAAACAGGAAAAAATGGTTAGAAACAAAGAAAGAGTGTTGAACTATTATGCAATATGAATCCTCGTATATGGCTGTGAATATTAAACAATCTCATTGAAGAGGTGACTTTAGGCAAGAGAAATGTCATTTTTAAGAAGTGTGGCATGAATATTATAGACATAGCATGTAAGCAACATGGAAGTTTTAAAGACACAAAATGACATACATTTAGAACCAGAAAAAAGATCATTGAAATTTCTATGACATAATGAAGAAATAGGGCTTGAAAAATTTGACACTCAGGATATATTGATGGTAACAGAGACAGAGGACAACAATGAATAACTTAAGTGACAAAGCCGTGTCAATTAATGGCATTACAGGAAGAGAGAGAGAGAGAGAGAGAGGGATGGTAAAAAGACAAACACAGGTAAAATCTAAAATGGTTAGTAAGTTGTAGAGAGTTCTGATCATCCATGGCACACACAAGAAGAGAAATTTTATAGAAAGAAGTCGCAATTTACATTTTCAAGTATTATAATTGAATATATCAGCTGCTAAGAAAGTCAGTTCACTATATCAGGCAAAACAATTTTTTTCTCCAGAATCTATCTTACATATTTATAAGTCTACCATTTGTCCATACTGAGAATATTGCTGCCACATATGGTCTGGTGCCCCTGCTATTTAACTTGAGCTCCTTGATAAGATGCAAAGAAGAATCAGCAATATTATTTATTATTCTATTGCAGCAATAAAAATCTTGTTGACATTAAATAATCCATAGAGGTTGATATGGCGTAAAACAAACCAAATTTTACTTTCATTTCAGCTTTTATCACAATTTTTCTCAGGCCATCTCTTTTTGCCTTAGGGAAGTCTCTTTGAATGCACCAGGTTACCCTGACAGCTTTATGGAATGCAAAATCTAAACCTCTCACCCATCACGATTCCATGTCTTCTCCCAGTACCATATTTGTTTTTATACAGATTATACTAGTAATGATAGTATTACATTTATTTTTAGATATGAAGTATTATTTCATATGATTATTGTCTAGTTTTTATTTTCATCCATTTTTTCTTACTTTTTATTGTAATCATGTTCATGCCATCAATTGGAATTAAATGATAAACTCACAGTGAGAGACAAGATCACATAATGTCTTAACCAGAATGCCCCAGGTGCACTGAGATTCAAGAAATCAATTGCCTTGCAGTGATGAAATCTAACCTATCTACTAATTATAATACTTGTGTAAAATCAAAGACAAATACGGCACCAATTGAGATTGTGGATTAAAAAAAACCCAAAAAAACCAAAGAACAAATAAAAAAAAATAAAGCTCTGTATAATCAGAAAAGTGAAATCCTATTACCATCTGAGAATTCTTGAGACAATTTATATTAAGTCTAAGCAGCAGACACAAGATACCAATTGATATTGTATATATATTTTTGAATATTATAGTTGATAGAAAAGCAAGACTCTGGAAGAAATTTCCACAGGCGAGAAGTGCAAGAGAAGAGGCCACGAGAACAGAATTATCAATATATTGTATATACTCGTGTATCATGCAACATTTGAAGACCTAATTTTGAAGCTAATTTGACTACAGTAAATGGATACATAGTTTCGTTAATGGTGTCACCAGGACCAACAGTACATATGCTAATTTTATATTTCATGTATGATGCAACCCCCTTAAAATTAGCTTCAAAATTAAGTTTTCAAACGTTGCATGATACATAAACATATATGATGCGTCCAGCAGAGGAAGGGCATATTTAAAATCGAAAATTGCTTTTTTCACTGTAAATTTTTCATTATATCATATCCAAGTCTTTTACAAAAAATTAGAACTGATTACACAATATTTCAAGCTGAATTTAGGTTTATAATTCATAACCATGCAATGAGATGAGGTAACATAAACCATAGATTTGTCTTCAGAATATCATTACATTATTGTTGCATAATTATAGAGAAATCATTAAGGTTTTTTGTCAAAAGTATTTTATTTTTGGTTGCATATTAATTTAAAATATTCCTTTTCACAGGCTTTATTTTGGAAATATAATAAGGTTATTCTAAATTTCAGAATTTTGCTATTGCCCATCAAAATGACTGGAAGAAAGCAATCTAAAAACAACAATGAAGAAGAGAGGTAACAAAGTGTAAACAAAATAGCTCCAGTTTGTTCAACTTAGGAAACTTAGCATTGCAGCCAATGACAAGGGAAAAAATGAAAAATACCTAACAACAAATCAAATAATATAAATTACTTTTATTTATTACTTATGTAACTAAATACATAATTGTCAACATCATTTCCATAAAACTTGATATTTCCAGTGATAATTTCTTAATAAATATTATTAATGTTATTATTTCACTTAAGTGTAAGGTAGTCCTATATTTACAATTCCTTATGGCTAACCATGAAAAGAAATGTTGGTCAAAACTGCCTAAAACCTTTAAATGAATATTGTCACAAAATTATCAAATGTTGCATACACCCCTCCTCTGCTGAACGCGTCATATGGTATATGTGGAATGAGCTTGTATGACTATATTTACATGGGTTTTTTTTAGGGGTGATTTCTGTCATCTTCTGTAGTCTGGCAGTGGCCCGATCCCAAGGGTGCTGGATTAAGGAGGTCAGACTGTACTACACTTAAATCCATGAAGTCGAGGTACCAAAGACGAGAGCTCATCAGAACAAGTGTGATGATAATATTTATAGAAAAAGCAGAGGTAGGTTACGTTATGACAGTGGGAAAAGTGGTTAAAGCAGAGATGCCAAGTCAGGACCAATAACATTGCAGATTCTTTGAATTTTGTTAAGACTTTTGAGATACATATTTGAAGCACCAGACCAGATATGGCAACAATATTCAATGAACATACAAATGATAAACTTATAAATATGAAGACAAATCCTAGTATGAAAAATTGTCAAGCATGACATAGGGCACCAATTTTCTCAGTGGTAGACTTATGAATTGTAATTATTATATCAAGTTAATTGCTCTCAGTGGAAAACATTAACATAGTGAAGGTGCAATGAATTACTCTCCTGGAGGTTAGCATTAGCCATCTTGATAGAAGACAAATATAAAAATTCTTCTCAGGTGAACAGTTCTTTTACTGCAGGTTTCCATAAAGAATTTCTTTTTAAAGAATTTATAACAAGAAAATCTGATCACTACACGGATTTACAATTTCGTACGTAAACACTGAAATTTTTCAAACCCTCCAAGTCTGGTCCAATGCTATTTCTAGATATTAATTTTAACATCTAAAATTAAAATCTGCTCAATTGCAGGTTGGTGAGGCTATTTAACTCATAGTTTGGTTGGATGCCCATTGACTTTGATGAGTACATTCACACTTTAAGAGCACTTGTTTTTGTGCTACTGGTGTTCTTACCCTCCTCAATAGATTAGGATCTGGCAGGAGAGCTGGTTTAGTCACCAATGACTCAACCACTTAAGTTCTGAATTTAGAATTGTAATTCTCCTAGACTGGTTGCCACCCATGGCTATAAGTTTTTCTGCTATTTAAACACAGCTGGCGGGGAGAGGAGATAAATTCATATCTTTCCTAAATGTATTTGCACATAAGAATTCGAACTTGGTTCTCCAATTCCTTAATCTGAGATGCTATCCATTACTTCACCATGCCTCCATTTAACATTTTAATGTAGACTTGTATAAAATTAAGCCCTATAAGAAACCTGGAGATGATCAAAATTAGTGACTCATCACATAACAAAAAGAGATTTGAGTTTGGAATCATGGCTTTTATCTAAGTTCAAGCATCAAATAACTATTTACTAAATATAGATCAATACAGTGTACATGGCTAAATTTGAAGGGCACTGTTAGGAAAATTGTGTTGAATCAATCATCTCAGTGGGGAGGGCTTTGCCTATTTAGGAATTATATATTTGATATTTGGCTTTAACCAAGGTTCAAAAACCAAAATCTGACTTCAGTAAGAACAAAAAACTAATCTAAGGGCAGACCTCAAATAATTATTTACTAACCTTAGATCAATTTGGAACATATCAAAATTAGATGGAAACAATAGTTAGGAAGGTTGTGTTGAGCCAGTGGTCTCATGGTTAAGGGCTTGCCTGTTTAGGAAATATGTATTTGAAATTACCTTAGCCATCAGGCAAACCACAAATAATTATTTACTAAGCTTAATTTGGCAGGTAACTAAATTTAAAGAAAATGGGAGTTAGGAAGATTGTATTGAGCCAATTGTCTCAGTGGGAAGGGTTTTGACAATTTCAGGAATATGGATTTGTAATACTGAATTTTATTAAAATTTGAAAATCAAAATCTGGGTTTAGTAGGAATACACAACTATCTCAGCCATGAGGCAGATATCAAATAATTATTTACTAAGCTTAATTTGAAACATGGCTAAATTAGAAAGAAATAGAATTTAGTAAGATTCTGTTGAGCCAGATGTATTATGGAGAAGGGCACTATAACTAACTGTCAAAAGGGAGACATAAGAAATATAGATAAATATTTGTGTATCAAACAGATATGACTGCATGTAACCATGGAAACATCTATCTATCTATATATATATATATATAGGAGGCAGAGTGGAGAGTAATGGATAGTGGCTTGGATTGAAGAATTGGTTCAAAATTCCAGTTAAATCGATTGCATTCACTTACTAATACTCTTGGGAAAGGTATGAATCCTCTTCTTCTCTCCCACCTCAGCTATCAGTAAATAGCAGGACAGACCAGGTTCTATAGCCTTGGGTGGCAACCAGTCTAGGAGAAGGACAACTCTGAATTCAAAACCTGCTGTATTCAGCTCTTACCAAAAGGTGTGGTTGGTTCTGCACAAGTCTTCCTCACTATAAGTAAATGATTTGTGCAGATGGTCTGGTTGTTGGTTTCTAGGAACTCAGTTGCTTGACCCTCATATGCCAAAATTGATGGGAGAGTCCAGTATATGAAAATATATGTACACCTATTGCATAAATGTAGTACAAAGGGAAGTATATGAAAAACTTGAATAGATCATCTGGTCAATCAATCAGTTAATCAAAATAATGATTGATTTATAGGGTCTTAAAAAAAAAAAAAAAAAAAAAAAAAAAAAAAAGATCATCAATAGAATGTCAGAATCATTTTTGAAATAAACATTCTTAGTTAATTTCCTGCATAGACAAGTATTTCATGGCTTTTTGCAGAATTTCTATTTTCGTAACAATTTTAATGTTTTCTCTCTTTTTCTTTTTCCTTTTCTTTGAAACATGCCAAGGCTGTCTAGACTTTTGCTCTCTATATCTAAATAGAATTTGAGCGATTTATATTATTTTTGATAAAAGAGAAAATAAGTAAAGGGGTGGATAGGGTAAAATGAGGGTGGAAATATTGATTTTATGATCAATGTTCTTGTGAAATGCTTTGTGATATGGAATAACCTTTTGGAAAAAAAAAAAACGCATTAGTGTAAAATGATACTATTTTCAGATCTGGAAAAGTTAGAAAAACAATTTCAACTGCATGTCGACAGGTAAGGTGAGATATATGTGTGTGTGTGTGTGTGTGTGTATATATATATATATATATATATATATAAAATCAGTAAATATAATCACTCACTGGAGAGTAATAAACAGATATAAAAGAAAGAGTGCTCAACACTGTTATAGCAGAGCTGCAATTCCAATAAAATGGTGTTTGATGGCCAGCTATGACTAAAAGTCTCATGCTCTTGACTCATCATGTGGGTGACTAATATATATATATATATATATATATATATATATATATATATATTGCAAATTGTGCTAGTGCTGATAAAATAGTGTTCACTGTATAATAACAGAGGTACAATTTATATTAATACTAAATATACATTTTTTTTTCTCATCGGTAGCACAACTCTGAGTTTCATGTGACAATGAAATTGTCAGATGGAGATTGGCATTGTGCATGAAACAAAGTTATGCTACCAAAGCATTAGAAGCTGGTTCAAGGAAGGATATACAAGTGATAGAAATGAGGAGGATTTGAGAAATGGCTGTCCAGTGCTTTCTGCATTCTGTTGAGGTTTCGTCTAGACTCGATTGATTACTTAATTATAATTATCTCAAATCCTCCTAATTTCTATCACTTGTATATCTTTGCTTGAACCGCCTTCTAATGCTCTGGATGGAGCAGCTTGGGGATAGTAGTTTTTGCTCGTGGGGACACAGTCCTATGGGTAAAAGAGAAACTCGGATGAATTCCACCATGGAATATGTGATCAAGCGGCACTATATCGAGTCTGATTTGGTACCTCTTCGTCACCATGGCCCGTTGGAACAGCTGGTATGATGTTTGCCTGATAACGTAACTGTCTGTATTTCAATTCTCGGTAGTGAATGCGCACTGCTGATGAGTCCCAAATATAGGACAAAACAGCTGTCCAGTGCTTTCTACATTCTGTTGAGGTTTCTTCTAGACTCAATGAATTACTTAATTATAATATATATATATATATATAAAATAGCTTCTACTTATTTTCCACACACACCCATTTGCTAAGGCAACTAGCAAATCCCTATTGCAAATGCCTACTCAGGCAAACTTGTGCTTGTTCAACACCCACAGAACCTCCTTGTGGTTTATACTGCAACTATGCTGAGCATACCTCAGTTAGTTTTTGACAAAGAGAGTGCTTAATCTGGCATGATCAGCAGTTTGAATAACACCAGTGCACTCAAATACTCAGTCACAATGATTTGTGACTTCATGTTAGCAAAGCCGGCAATGAATTCCAAACAGTTCTATCTACCAGGTTTTATTGACAAATCTTGGCTCAAATGGAAACATAGTTTTCAGGCATTTTCAAAAGATTAGATCCCCAGACTGATAATATCAAGAAGTAACCTTCCTAAAAAAATCGAACATGGCATGATTTGAACCCAGTTCTCATGTTTCAAAAGCTTACATTCTAACCATACACTTATATATTTTGATAATCAGCCATTTTTTTTCTAATTTATGTAAGTTCGGTTGAAAATTTAAATTTTAAAATTTTTTTACAAATCTGATTATTTTAGGTTTTCAAAGTCATTATCAAAAAATATTTTTTCTGTGTTTATAGGATGATGCCTATGATATATTATGATTTTTGAGCTGGTATCATTTTGGGGTTTTTCAAGTATCATATGAAGATGCAATAGCTGAAATCATATTTCACAATTAATTAAAAGAAAAAGATTTCACTATTATAAATTTAAATAAAAAATGATACAAAATGATGGTTTTTTTATGGCTTATCAACTTTTTGCATGTTATTTAAAGCAAGAAAATATTTTTAGGTTCTAAGAATCTTTTTGTAAATAATAATGATGGATTCATAACTTTGCTAGTGTATTTGTGTGTAAGTGAATATAATGAACCCAACTGGAATCAGAACTCAGATCTTTGATTTTCATTTCTGAGCCATTATCCATTACACCACCAGCATATCCAAGCACATACAGCACCTGGTATTTCCAAGTGATCACCCCCACTAAAATTTTGAGCCTTTCTTTGCACTCTTGGTCTTATCTACTAAAATGTGTCTTACACTGTTAATATTTTGCTTCTTTTTCATATGTTGATCTACGTGTGTAAATTGCACTAAATTTTGACAAATGACAAGTTAACCTACTAGAGAGTGTGATGCCTGTATGGCCAATGTAAGAATTTAATGTTGTTTCTTAGTGTCGGACATACAATCTCCCAAAGAACATCAAAATTCTTAAACAACATTACTTTTTAATAGTGTAAATTTTTGAGGTGATGAAAGACAAAGAATACTGGAGGCATTGGAAATAAAAGAGAAGCAGCCAACATTAAATAAGGTATGTGTCTCTATACGGGATCATGAATTGAAGTATGTTTAAAATTAAAAAAATATACGTAAATATCTTGGCTTGTGTGACGTGAAATTGGTTGCATCAAACACGAGAATGTTATTAACAATAACAGTTGCATAAATATACACAGAACAATCCTTGAAACCAATGTAGCAAAAGTACTTGGAAAAAATAATATAAAATAAATATGAACTTTGGCAAATTTACTGATAACTAAACAACTAATTTGTAATTTTTAAAAATTTTATAAAAAATTGAGACAGAACTTGTCAATATTATTTAACCAAACATGTTTGAAAGAATTATTGCTGCTGAAATACACCTTTTTATATATATATATATATATATATATATAAATTACATATAAGAGAAATTCAAAAATACCCTATATGTATATCGCTATTCCACCCGCAAGAACTACCATGCAGGATTGTCAACACCAAGGGTTTAGGAAATAAAATAAAACAAAACCTAGCTTATAGATATATGTGTGTGTGTGTGTGTGTGTGTGTGTGTGTATGTATGTATTTGGGCATCAATCCTTCTTTTATACAAGTTCCATTAAAGATGACAGACAAGGTACTGTGGTTAAGCTTTTTATTTAATTTTCCTTGTATTCATATATGTGTTTTCTTTTCTGGACATAAAACCTGTAAAAATTGTCTATATTTTCTATATTTCTGATTGCTTTCAGTTATTCTGTTATCAAGGATTTTTTTAATTTAAAAATAAATTTTTTTAACTAAATTTGTAGATTTTTTTGTGTTTCTCAAATCATGGGAATGTTTTGCATTTTACAAACATGGTCAGAACATTGTGGCTGTGTTCATAGTTGATGCTATTGATTATTGCTTTTCTTTTCATATTTAGTGCTTCCATTATTTTTAATTTTTTTTTTTTACATGTGGATAAGGTTATTATACTTGTATTTTCTACAAGTATGATGTGGATGGAGTCTGGTAGGATTGTGTGTGTGTTTAAATGAGTCTGTAGTGAGTGTGAAATAATGACTCTCTTCTCCCACTCCCTTCAAATTCGGTTGAGCCTATGTGAAATTTTCTTTGAATTAATGTAAAACTTGCCTTCACACAAACTGACCAGTGAATTGAGAAGAAAAAGAATTTGCAAACCTATCTAAAATTGGTTTTGAACCAATGAAAACCTTGCTTTTGCAGAAATTAGTTGGTCAGCTGAGAAGGAGGAGGAAAGAAAGTAGTGAGCCTACTGAAAATTATTTTTTATATAAAATGAGGAGAAAATTTAAATTAATCAGAGAAAAGTGTCTGAAGTCATGTGAAAGGTTTTGTTTCTGTTCCCTACAACCAGCATTGAACTACTCGCTAATGATATTGGTTCCTAAACAACATGCAACATTTCATAGAATTTTCTCTCAACAATCCAAGAAAGCTATTTCAAACTATCATTCATCTACAGTCATAGTTTTGAAGCCAAAGCATCATTATCACTAACCCAGAGAACATATACTCATCACTAAGTACTCACTCACTCAACCATTGTAATATGCCAATGATGAAAAATTTTATTAAGATATCTAGCAAAAGGACAAAGTCCAGGGATTTGTACATTTAAAGGCATTAGACAGCCTCAAACAAAATTTGAAATCCCCAATTTTGTTTGCCCTTTCCACTAGGGTCAAAAGTAAATACATGAAACCTATGTCTACTTTTCTGACTCATGTGTAAATGAAATCCTCTGTCTACCTTTTTGATTTTCAGGAAAGCAAACCTCTTTCTGACTCATGTGGAAACTGATGTAATGGAATAACCTGTCACCCCCATGAGTGACTACACTCTCAGTAGTAAGTACCTATAAGTATCTGAAAGTCAACAGACTACAGAGACTAACTGGGATCTGTTGAGTACGACTCAAACTTACACAAGAGTTACCAACCTTCCAATGATAGCACTTCACTACTGGATTGACTTGCGATGACCTTGTGCATGACTGTTACCTTTATTCTTATTGCACTGTTTTTTTTACAATAAACCTTTACTTATTTTATCTACCTTGTTTTTCAATTATATATTGCTATTAGCACGGAATATAACAGAAACCAAGTTTATGTCTACATGTCTTATCAAAATGACAGAATTTGGAATTAGATAACCTGGAAACCAAACCAAACCATAATACCATTTTCCATGATGGTGACAATTCCTTAATTCTGTTCACCCTATCAGTTATGGTCAAGAATACATAAAACCAATATATACCTTTCTGATTCATGTGTAAGCCAAACCTTAGTCTTTTTGATTCTTATGCAAAGCAAAACTCTGTGAATCACATATAAACCAAACCTCTTTCAGTCTCACATGCAATCCAAACTTATCTATTCTTTATCAAAATGAAAAAAAATTAGCATTAGATAACCTGGAAAACAAATGAAACCAAACCAAACCATTATCCCATTTTCCATGTTGGTGATTCCCACAATGACCTAGAGCAGCTTTTCCCAAAGGTTTTTAGGCAAAACCATGAACCCAGATGTTTTCAGGTCTGCTGCTTCTCACAGCAGAAATATACATTTCAGAGTTTCTTCATTTAATACAATGAATTTTTCTTCATTTTAATTTAATAATCAATAAATTTTGATCATTCTTATATCGATAAAAGAAAAGAATGAAATGTAAAAGTTCATATAAATATATGATCATGGTCTATATATATATCAGAAGGAAGAAATGATCCATGCAATTATGTCGGCCATTTTTGAAGACAACAGTTCAATGTGAAGAGACTAGAATACTTCAAATGGTTTCATGCATTCATCAATGTTTTATAATTCAACATCATGATGTCAATATATTTGCACTATTTTTTAATTTTTTTTTCCATCTTTCATCATTGAAACCATGCTATAACTCTGAGGAACACAACCCAAGGTCATAATGGCTATGGCTTTTGGAACTACTGCTTTAATCAGTTCAACTACTTTGATTAACTTATGCTTTTTAATTTATCATATTAAAATTTATAAGATTCGAAAAAAGAATTAATAAATTATATTCCAAAATTGTGACCAAAATGGATTTGCATAAAATTTTATTTGTTTTTTGCTTTTATTCTGATCTTTGTTTTCCCCACAAAATCCTCATTTGAATCATTCATTTGGTAATCACTGATTTTGAATAATTAATATTGATCCTTGCTTATCTTATTTAAATTCAAATCATTTTGTTTTCAGATTTTATTGTCCTTGGCTTATTAATAAGTTGAACTTAATTAAACTTTGTGGATTTTGTAATGCATTCGCAACATGGATCAAGGCTGAAAATCATAATTTTTATCACAAGCTGTCATCACGTGTCTATGGGTGAGTTAGCCCACAATTAAGTGAGAAAGATAAATTAACAATTAATGTTGAAGGAAAGCTATATAAATTTGGCCAAGAAATAACTATGGCATCATTCCACCATTTTAAAGTATTGTTTAGTAGTCTAAGAAAATGTTCAAGAATTTTTTTCAACTATATTCTCCTATTTAAGAAATGATCGTAGCATTGTTTTAAAAACTGAAGAGATTGCTGTAAGAATTGTCCATTTTGAAACTGTTTGTTATTAACTATTTCTGAAACTTCCAGCGTTTCTCAAGTTCTTTAAGCAATGGCACACCTAGGAGCAAATTAAAATATCACAGCACTCTTAGCAAAAGATTCAAAAGGTATATATTGAAATGTTATCAAATAAAACCATAGATATTCAAATACACAGAAATATAAACATTTTCATATTATACACATTTCAGAGTAATATACTTTTGAAAATTGAAAAATTATAAAATCAAATGCTGACTAGTGCATAAGGGAAACTTTGAAAATATTAATTCCTAATTCAATATAACTTTGTAAAACTTTTGAATTAGACAAATCATGTTGAATAAAATTATATGAGAAAAAGGTTAATATGCAATATTTCAAATAAAGAAAAATTATAAAAAGTTAAATTAAAAAATAGATATGCTATTTAAAAAAAAGAATATTAAAGCAAATTACTTAAAATAATTGTAGAATAGGGAAAAGAATTATTTGGAAAAAGGTTAATAATTATTCATTTAAACAAATAACACTGTACCATTAGTATTTTCAGACACATATATGTATGCCATGGCAATAAATTGTTACACATTAACATGCCATGGCAAGGAGGTAGAGAATCACTGCCCTAAACTATATTGCAAGAAAGTCAGCAAGTCATACTGCCTGACATAACAGGACAACCCACATCCTCAGCTAGAAGGAGGTGAGGGAGTACATCAGAAGAGAAAGCAATGGAAGAGCTGAGAAAGAATATCAAAAGAGCAATGGAAAAGTTTGGTAGGAAGGTCTGAAGAGAAAGCAATGAAAGATTTGGAAAAGAAAGTCAGAAATGAAAGCAATGGAACAGTTGGGAAAGAAGATTGAAAGAGAAAGCAATAGAAGAATTAGAAAAAGACAGAAGTGAAAGCAATGGAAGATTATGGAAATGCAGATCAGAAAGGAAAGCAATGGAAGAGTTAGGAAAGGACGGAAGTGAAAGATTTTGGAAATGCAGATCAGAAAGGAAAGCAATGAAAGAGTTAGGAAAGGACGGAAGTGAAAGCAATGAAAGATTTTGGAAATGCAGATCAGAAAGGAAAGCAATGGAAGAGTTAGGAAAGTGTGTCAGGAGAGAAAGCAATGGAAAAGTTAGGAAAGTATTTCAGAAGAGAAAGCAATGAAAGATTTGTGGAAAGAAGGTCAGAAGAGAAAGCAATGGATGAGTTGGGTAAGCAGATCAGATTAGAAAGCTATTGAAGAATTTGTAAGGAAGATGAAAATAGAAGGCAATGGAAAATTTGATAAAGAATGTCAGAAAAGAAAGCAATGTAGGTGTGGAGAAAAAAAGGTCAGAAGAGAAAGCAAAAGTATATTTGGGAAAGAAGGTCAGAAGAAAAATTAATTGACATGTTGTTTTGCTTTATTTGTATATTAACTTTCTCTACATGAAATTGTAAAATAGTTTGAATATCTTTTTTAAGGCAATGAAATATGTTCTTTTGTGTCAGCAGTTTTCTGGATGTCAATGGCAACGTCATCCTACATTAACGATGTTTACGTCAATGAAAACGTGGCCTGTTCAACGAGGGTTAAGGAACATCTAGAGTGCTTTGGCTTGGTGTGCAAGGCCCCAGAGCCACTACAGGATGGAGTGAATGTACTTGGACTACACGTCAGTAGTGATGGAGAAAAACTTCACTGGAGGCGACGTAGTGATGTCCCGGAAGTCCCACCAGTGATCACCTGTCACAGTACCTTCTCCATGTGTGGGAAACTGGTAGGCCATTTTCCTGTATGCAGTTGGCTCAGAGTGACAGCAGCAGCCATAAAGCACAGCGTGACTTCTGTTTTGTCAGGATGGGACGATGAGGTGCATGACATTATCCTAAGATGCATGATAACTGAAACTATGGAGAGAGTGATGCAAGATGATCCCAAGTGAGGTGGCTGGTGCGTTAAGGGGAACGAGCTCACCGTTTGGGTGGATGCCAGCTCGTTGGCCATGGGTGTTGCCCTTGAGGATAATGGGTCCATCATAGAAGACGCCTGCTGGTTACGACCTGAAAATGATGCGCGACACATAAACCTGGCCGAACTAGACGCCACTCTGAAGGGGGTTAACCTGGCACTCCAATGGCAAGCAACAGTGCTACACATCATGCACTCAGTGTTGGATATCAGATGCACTTACCGGAAGAGCGTGACTGACCACCAAGGCATCGAGCGAGATGTTGATACAAAGGCAGCTCACCACGCTGATTGAAACTTATCAAAGAGTACAACCTGTCTGTGGATGCAGTGTTAGTTAAATCAGCAGTCAACAGATCAGATGCATTGACTCACGTTCTGCAGCATTGGTTGACTACTGCTCGGAAAGAGTCTGAACTTCTGCAGTCGTCGTGTATGGCTTCTGTGCTCAGTATGGACCTCAAGTGCATCATGAGCATACATGAACAGTGTGGGCATCCCAGGATTAAACAAACGCTCTACTTCTCAAAGATGGTCGACCCGGCAGTCAAAAAGGCAGATGTTAGGACAGTAGTGCAGAGGTGCAAGGCATGCCAGTCAATTGACCCAGCACCGGTGCAATGGCAAAAAGGAAATTTGAGTACTACCCATGTTTGGAACAGGCTGGGGATAGATGTTATGCATGTTGGCAGCCAGCACTATTTAACTATTACTGACTGTGGACCCTCTTGCTTTGCCATTTGGAGACTACTGCACCGGCAGGACACTGCCAGCATAATACGTCAATTGGAGTCCATCTTTTACAACCTGGGACCACCTGCAGAAATATTGACAGATAATGGTGCAGTGTTTTCTTCAGAGCAATTCTCGCAGTTCTTAAGGAAGTGGGGTGTGTGGCTTCAGTTCCAGTGTGCCTACATGCCGGCGGGAAACAGCATAGTAGAAAGGAGCCACCGGTCTATAAAAGTGATTGCAGCCAGGAAGTGATGTTCGTTCCCCGAAGCAGTCTATTGGTATAATGCGACGCCTAAAGACCGTGTTTCACCTACAACAGCACCAGCTAACATGGTGCACGCCTATCACTTATGGATGCAAGGCATTGACATCACAATGTCTCCAAGCGACATGCAAGCAAAATACAGAATTGGTGACACAGTGTGGGTTAAGACTTCGCACAGCAAGTCTACAGACAAGCTTAGAATGGGGCATGTTACTGAGATTATCAGCCCGCAGTGAGTGCAGGTCGATGGCACGCCTCGTCATGTTAAAGACTTGCGGCCAGTTGTAGAGTTAAAACCGTCATCAGATGATGAAAGTGACTCTGAAGATGGTGCGCGAGTGGTGTATTTAAAGTCGGATCCACTGAGTTTTACCTCAAACATTAGTACTCTACCTGCGGATGTCAATGTGGCCAGCTGTCCAGAGGTGGATGGCAGCTCAATGGATGAGAGTTCATCCGAAGATGAGGACCCTGTCATCCCGCTCAGAAGGAGTGCCCAACAGAAGAGGCCTTCCCTGAGTTGCACAGTGTGTGATCATGACAGCAAGACACGGGATAACACGAGTTACCGAGCTCTATGTAAAAGGCCGGAATGAGAAGGAGAGCAGTTTTTGTCTCATAAGTGGAGACTGTGCCCGTCACTATGACAGCAGGAGAGAAAGAGATGAAATCATTTATTTTTTCGTGACATATTCCAACACACCAACCTTACTCTGATCCTTATTCTCAGTGATATAAATCTTCAGTAATCCCTCTTTGGCCTAGTGAGGATCTGTAGCCTTATTCCACAACCTCTTAGTATTGATGCCTCAATAAAAATGCCCAACCTCCTGTGTTCATATTAATAGTAGTAGATACTCACCTATTATCCAGCTCACACTCAAAGCCTTAATGATTTAACTATCTTAATTTTTAGGTTATCTGACTAATCAAAGGCTGCAACTTCACATTATAAGAGCACTGGGTTGACAGTTCATTGGTTGCTTTATCTGATTCTTAGTAAGGAGTCTGAAATCTTTGGTAGTATTTAGAGAGACTGCTTTGATATAGTCACATAATATTGAAGTATTTGTAGTGCCATACCACACATGGGTTAGTGTCCTTGCATGTATTTGGTGGGTAGCCTTGATGCTATATTACACTCTAGTCTCTAGTTTTTATTCCAATGACGACAGTGATAAAACAATATATCTTTACACTTTACAAAACCAATTTAAACTCTTTCATTGCTACTTAGAATCCCTGTTAAGTAATATCCATATAACCCCTTCTATGGTTTCTGCTATAATCTCTAAGATTGATCCACACAAAGCATGTGAACCTGATGGCATTTCTTAAGAAATGTGCTCCTGGACTGGCTCCTGTTCTCTCGAGACTGTATAATAAATGCCTCACTGCCTTTTGCATCCTTGCTTGCTGGAAAAACTAGTCTGTCAGTTATCAGTTATCTCCTGTTAATTCTCCTCTCCAAGTTCTCCACTGCCTTAACCGGATATTGAACTCACACTTTTTGGGTCC
This sequence comes from Acanthosepion pharaonis, assembly GCA_903632075.3. NCBI lineage: Eukaryota > Metazoa > Mollusca > Cephalopoda > Sepiida > Sepiidae > Acanthosepion > Acanthosepion pharaonis. Next base: position 2,419,732 of record CAHIKZ030001702.1, read on the forward strand.
TGTCACTGGATCCAACCAATGCCTTTATCCACTATGCTATGTGTCCTTGAGGACACATGTCATAGTGGATAAAGTGGAGAGGGGAATTAACAGGAGATAACTGATATCCATTAGACATGGCACATGAAACTAGAACAGTCTACCCCAGTGAGCAAAATTCAATATTCCAACCACCTGAAGAAGGCCGGAGTGTACAATGGCCGAAATATTCTAATAAATATGGCAACAAATATGAGGACAAAAGTCCAAATAATATAAATAGTGAACACTGTTCCTATCTTCTTGTCTAATTCTACTGCATTCTCTATTCATAAGAATTTTGTGATATGGCTCATTACATTGTCTGATGAAGTTTATATTCATCTCTACCTGGTTTTTTAAACAGTGCTATGAAAATGGATCTACTTTGGTCTTCTGGTATATCACCACTGTTATATATTTAAGTTATTATGTCTGTAATCTTATTAATGCCAAAATCATCCAAAGCTGCCAGCATCTCTATTACAATTCCATGTGTTCTTTTGTTCTGTTTTAATTTCATCGGTGCTGATTTTACTATGGTTTTTAATATTTCTGATTCTTTGAGATTTCTTTGTATTGCAGGTTGTTCTCTATCATCAATGAAGATTTCTCCAATGTATTCATTTCATCTTTGATGTATTTTTTGGCATATCATTGTTCCATCCTTGATTTTATGCATGCTGTTGATGCACATGTCTTTTGTCTTCATTTGATCTTTTATTATTTTATGCATTCACTGCCATATAAAGGAGGATAGATACTTTATAATGCTCCACATTATATCATACTAAATAACTTATTTTAAGACTTTTTTATGTATATGCATTCTTTTTTATAGATACAAATATTTAAGTAAATGCTCTGTTTATAATAAACAGTATAAACAACATTTATCGGCCTGAATGTCTGAGAAATTGTCATAGAAAATATGTGTCCTCCGACAGGAATCAAACCTGTATCCTATACGGAACCGTCATATAAACTGATGTGCTTTCATCGATTTTGCCAGAGAGGAGAGTTTTGGTTAGCAAGGTCGATTTCACTGTTTTTAAACTACAATCTTCCATGATTTCTCACGAACATTCATATCTGCTTGATGAGTATCAAAATGAAAACAAATGATGTCACACATTATGAAATGAACAAAGTCTGACAATTATTTTAAGACATTTTTATACTTAGACATTCTTTTTTATAGATACAAATATTTAAGTAAATGCTCCGTTTATAATAAACAGTATTAACATTTACTGGCTTGAATGTCTGAGAACAAATATTTTCTATGAAAATTTCTCGGACATTCAGGACAATAAATGTTGTTAATACTGTTTATTATAAACAGAGCATTTACTTAAATATTTGTATCTATAAAAAAGAATGTCTAAGTATAAAAATGTCTTAAAATAACTGTCAGACTTTGTCCATTTCATAATAAATGACTTATATTTTTCTAAAAATAATGCTAAATATAGCATCTACTGCTGTTATTGCTTATCCAATTATCATTAATAGTTTACATTGGTTTATTTTCCTGCATGTGAATTTATTTAGGTTATTTAATATCCAATTTTTGTATAGAAAACCCTAAGAAGACTGAACTCATTACAAATTGCCAACCAGACTAGCCTTGCTAACCATTACATCATGCAGAAATGCCTAATAGTTACAGAGTAAGAAGATATATCATTTTCACTGTCTTTCCCCTAATATGTCATTAAGTTTGCTGAGGGCTCATATTATGAAGTGAAGCAAACTAACAAGGCAATGGACATGATTTGATACAAATTTTGATATCAGGGAACTGTTTTCACAGGGGATGGAAGTACATTGGGATAGTGAAAAAATGGCTTCCATAAGCGAAGCAAAGTATTCAAGAAAAAAACTGAGATGTTTATAAAAATGAAAGTTTTATTTAAAATATTCACAATAAAAATAATGAATGTTTTTTGTTTTTTTTATGGGAGTGGATGCTGGATAATCTCCTCAGGGATGAAGTAGAGACTTGAAGCATTATGTGGTTCTACAGAAGGATGTTGAGAATACTATGGACTGAACATAGGAACAAAAAGGACACTTATACTTAGAATCAACCATTTCTTTTATAGTTGAGTAATTCAAAAGGACAAAACAAGAAAAATGTGGTTCTACTGAATGATGCTGAGAATGCCATGGAGAGGACATGTGAGCAACGACAAAATTTCAGAGAGAATGGAAACAAAAATAACTTATATTTAACATCAGGAAGAGAAAGTTGAAACTTCTAGGACAATAATGAGGAAAGAGGGTTTGGAAAATATGATAATCACAGGATAGATTAAAGGCAAGAGAGATAGAGTAAAATCTTGAGTAAATGGATGTGGGATCAAAGTTTGCGAGATATAAAAAAAGGACAAAGTTTATTAAGAGCTACAAAGGACAGGAAATTGTGGAGAGCCATGATTGCCTACATTCTGAAGAGACACAGAAGATAGAATAAAAATAGAGCTGAAAATCTAGTCTTTTGTTCATTACAGTTCAGTTGTACTGAACTGTTATATAATATTAGTCCTCCAATGGCAGTGAATGATGGACAGTATCACAGATGAAAGGACTTGAGACAGCAGAAATGTAATTCTACAGAAAGATGCTGAGGATACCAAGGACTGAAAACATTTCAGAGTTTTATGGAAAATGGAACCAACAAAGACACTTACAGAGTCAGAAAGTGCTTAGAAATTTTGATACCAACAAGACATACTAGAAGCTACCTACCTATACAGCTTGTGTAAATGGTTGACAAAATAGGGATTAGGAGATACAGCAAAAAAACAAACAAATTTAGAGCTACAAAGGCAGGAAGTTGTAGAGAGGTTATGACCACTGCATCCTGAAGGGACACAGCATATAGATAAATGTATGCAAATAAGTTCAGTGCATGAAAAGGAAAAGTGAATTAAACATATAATGTTGTGAATTTTCATTTAAATTAGTCTTCTTGTAGTAAAACTATTCACTCAACATTTGTTTGCAAAATTAATGTCATTTTTGTAAAAAAATTATTTCACTCCAAGCAAGTCAGTAAAACTGCTAAGATGCAGGGGGTTACTGAGGGTGAAAGAAACTGAGGAAACATTGAGTAGGGAGGACAATTCAAGAATATGATGAAAAAATGTAGATGGTGATTGATGTTGAATTTAAATTTTTGAAGGACATATTTGAGAGGAAAGCAGGCCAGAAAAGTACCATAGGTAAGAATTGCAAAGGAAGAAACTTTCATCTAGCACATCCGAGGAACACTGCAGATTTTCATTTAGTACAACTGAGGAATACTGCAGACTGTCATTTAGCACAACCAAAGATATCTGTCTACATTTCTGAGATGAGGTATTATGTACACTATTTACATTTTTCAGACTATTGTCCTCATCTTTGTTGCCATACTAAGAACTTGGAGAGATAACTGACGACTAACATCCATTAAACATGGCACGCAGAACTAGAACAGTCTACCCCAGTGAGCCAAATAAAGAGTTCACTTCGACCTTCCAGCCACCTGAAGGAGGCTGGAGCATACAACGACTGAAACATTGTAATAAGTATGGGGATAAAGATGAGGACAATAGTCCGAATAATGTAAATGGTGTACACAACCGAGGAACACTTTAGACTCTCATTTAACACAACCGAGGAACACTTTAGACTCTCATTTAACACAACCGAGGAACACTTTAGACTTTCATTTAACACAACTGAGAAAAACTGCAGACTTGCATCTGGCTTAAATCTACAATATAAAATAATTTAGTCAAATATCATCCTTACTACAGATGATGACACCTCTCCACATATTTCTTTTCTTTATCATCAGTGAATTAGCATTCATAACTGGGAAAGATAGTGGAATGTTTTCTCACTACTTTCTCTATGTTTTAGAATTCAATGTTTTCCTTCTCTTACACTAATTACCCCAGAAGCCAAGTGAGCCCAGTCTACCATTCTATTTAACCCATAACTGGAGAAGAGAAGAAAATAATTCATGTACCTTGCTTAATTCCATATTATATATGTATGGTAAATGTGTATACTCCTCTGCGGAGTATATGACCACAGCATCACCACACTAGGTTTTGTTACTGTGTTTTCTGTATCAAGTAGGATTTAATGGGGTGGCTTTGTTAACCCCACGCCTGATTCCATAATAATGTAAATAGGGAGAAGTTTTATATGCTATTAATTGTTAGTGTTGTGAGTTGAAATAGCTTGAGAGTATTGGCATTCTTCTTTCTTCTATGTACTGTTTCTCTTCAAGACAGATCATGGCTCTCCCTAACTTCCTATCCTTTTTTAGCTCTTTATAATGTTTGTCTCTTTACTATTACTCCCAATCTCTGTTCTGCCATCCATTTACAAAAGCTCATTAGGTATGTAACTCAATATTACTCTCTGCTACTCTTGCCTTCAGTATGTCCTGTCAGTATCAAATTCTCCAAACCTTCCTTTCTCATTGTGCATCCTAGAAATTTGAGTTATCTCTGATTCTAAGTACAAATGTTAGCTTTGTTCCCATTGGGCCTTAAACTCAACCCGGACCTGAAGTGAAACTTGTACATATGATCTCTTATAAAGATGCACGAAAAATTATTGGTTCCTTGTGTCATTTCAGTAAGTACTTGGCTCCTTCTGCTACCCTCTATCTTTGTAAGAGTCAGACCAGGCCTAAAATGGAGTATTGCTTTCATATTTGGCCAGGAGCTTCCCAGTCCTCACTTTCCAGTCTCGTGTCCTAAAATACCTCCTCGTCCTTGTGGGTGACAAATTATTTTCCACGTTGCAACTCCTCTCTCACAGACAAAACGTAGCTTTTCACTACTCTATTGCTACTTAGTGCCACCAATTCACAGCTAGAACCTGCCATGCCACACACATTGTAGCAGACCTCCCACATTCCTTTGATGTGAACTAAGTTCTACTTGAACAGCTTCTACCCATGAAACACTGCTGTGTGGAACTAACTCCCAAGAGGATGTTTCCCTGATCAATACAATTTTAAACATTATCTTCCCGACTTATCCACGTAAACTGTGTGTCTTATTCTGTAACCCTATACTTCGAGTAGATCCTGAGCCTTGTATAGGGTGAACCTCACTGTAAAAAAAAAAAAAAAAAAAAATTCTTCCCCATTGCTCATGTTCAGACTATGGTATTCTCAGAATCCTTCTATAAAATCACATCCTTGTTGTCTCAAGTATTCTCTTCATCTGTGAGGAAATTATTCCAGAATTCACTTCTATATAGGAGGATTAATATTACAAAGTTTTCTTTTTTTTTGTTTCAAACAAAATTTTCCTGTTTTGTAATACTTTGCTTAGCTTTTGGAAGGTATGGATTCTTTAATAAGATTTAAATTGTGATTTCTCCATATGTGGATGTAGTTGAGTACACAATGAAAAATATTCTTATGGGTAATAGTCAGATTTTTAACTGCACCAGTAGCGATAAATGCCAAGAGATTTACCTTAAAGCTATTACACTCCCTGCTCATAGAGAAATAATTCTATTTCAATATTCCTTCATGCAATGCATACAGAAAGCAGTCATCATCCCTTCATCTATTTCTGCAGGAATTTTCAAACATCATGGCAGCAGTGACAGCTTCAACATGTCTGCCAAATATGGTACGGCCAATGAAAATCTCTCAACCATAAATAAGCATTCATGACAAAATGGCAAGCAATTTTCTCTCAAATATTTCCCAAACCACTTCCAGAGTTAATGTAATTCTTTAGAAACAGCCAATACATGAAAGGGAAGGGTTGGCTATCAAGGATGCTGTCCGTCCACTGTATATTAGCTAATCAATGACAAGGAAAGGGGGTGGCTAACATAATTGCTGGTTCACTTGGTCAAACTTCAGTTAATAAATATGAAAGACTCAGTGGATCAAAGAAAGCCTCTCTTTGGATCTGAAATTACTTCATTCAAGGCAATGAGTCATCAAATACGAACTAAAAATTAGGCAAAGATTATGAAGGAGAGGGGAAAGTGGACATGATACACTGTATTTCATAATGTGCCAGATTGGAGAATAAGAGTAACCCTTTGATTTCTGCCATACATCTTTGCTTTCCCAAAATGGTCTGGTTGCCAGGGTTACTGTGAAACCATATTATTTATCCATTGTGCTTTGATAGTTGCTCAAGGCATATATTTGTCCTTTAGATTTCTCCATTTCTCTGGTGTAGGAACTACTTAACTTTGCATGTAAAATATGTAAACACAGTAATAAAGGGGGCTAACAAAGAACATTAAACCTTAAAATCCTACCAATATTCCTATTCATTTCTGCTTAGAGCAAAGGGCTTTTCATGCAGATACAACAATAAGGAAGCCAATGGTAAGACTCTGAAGTATGGAAAACCAACATATACTATTAAAAAAAGGCTTGTAGCCATTATTTACATTATTCGGATTATTGTCCTCATCTTTGTCACCGTATTTATTACAACATTTCGGCCGTTTTACACTCTGGCCTTCTTTAGGTGGTTGGAATGTCGAAGTGTGAGTTCAATACCCAGTTAATGCAGTGGAGAACTTGGAGAGGGGAATTAACAGGAGATAACTGATAACTGACATCCATTAAACATGGCACATGGAACTAGAACAGTCTACCCCAGTGAGTGAAATAAAGGGTTCAGTTCGACATTCCAACCACCTGAAGAAGGCCGAAGCGTACAACGGCTGAAACATTGTAATAAATATGGCGACAAAGATGAGGACAATAGTCTGAATAATGTAAATAGTGTACATAATACCTCATCTCAGAAATATAGACAGATACTGAAGACTTATAGCCCTATCACATTGAAACACTGGTTCCCATATGATCACTGATGTTAAGCAACATTGTGAGTGACTGCTGAGAATACCAGGTGTTGTTTACAGCACTTAGTATTCTCAATGTAATGACTAATGACTTAGAATTGTTAATTGGAGAGCTGAGTTCCAATTCCAATTAGGTTTGCTATATTCACTTACAAACAAATACTCTTAGGAAAGATATGACTCTACCTTTTCTTCCCCCAGATATAGGTTAATTAGTAAGTCTTTTATCACTAAACCATTATTATCTCTAAAAAATATAATAAAATTGCATACAAAATTACATTTCGGCATTAAATAACCCATAGATGTTATGCCACTAAACAAAACCAACCAACCAACAAATACTATAAAAATAATATTTTAGTATCATTATGATAAGTTAGAATATATTTGGGGCAGAAAATTTAATAATTGTATCAAACAGAATAAATAAAAAGTAAAGGGAAAGTACAAAAAGCCACTCTATCTTCTATATGCCAGGGCCATTCAGGATCATGGCTCTCCACAACTTCCTATCATTTTACCATCCCTCCCATTTAAAACTTGCTCTACCATTCATTCACACAAACTCATCAGATAGGTGGTTATGCTTTTCTCTCATCCCTTTTAACTTTGATATGTCCTGTAAGTGTCAAATTCTCCTTCTTTTTCATTATGTGTCCAATTTCAGCTCTCTTCCTAATTCTGATAATAATTGTCCTTTTTGTTTCCATTTTCCAAAAGAAGTCTTCATTGCTTACACTTTCCGTCTATATTATTCTCCACATCCTACTATAGAACTACATTTCATACATTGCCCTTTTTTTCATCTGTGAGTAAACTGTCCATTATCCATTGCCATATAGGAGAATTGATATTACATTGCAGTTCAGTACTCTTTTGTCTCCAATGAAACCTTCCTTGTTCTTGAAAAAAAATCAAACAGGGTCCTACTTTATCAGGAATTAACAGAACTAAATGTTTATGGTATAAAAATACCCAAAATGGGAAAATAAATCAAGACAGATCTGGAATAATGAAAAGAAATATGTCCACATTAGCCATGAAACTCAGAGTTATAATTATAGATCAGCATTTCTGGTTATTATATGTAAGTCAAGAAAAATTCATTAGCCTTATTGTATGCATGAGAACTTCTGTGATGATAAAGGTCAACTAAACCAGGCATAACACAAAAATGCTACTCAGTAATAAACTCAAAAACAATAGCTTATGTGATGAGCAAACTAACCAAGTATCTGTTTTATAATATCAGATCTCTTGGTTAATAATATGAATAATATATAAAAGAAATTAAAATTGAATCTTTTATGGACAAATTTAGATTTATTGTATTAGCTTACCAGATTATCCAATAGAAAATAAAAATTAAAAAAATATTTTATAGAAATTTAAATAATTCATAAATTGTAGCAGAAAGTGAATAAAAACCTTTGAACAATGACAATTTTTTGTGGGGCATGTTCAATATATTTTTAAATAAATTGAAAAATAAGTAAAGAAAAACAATAAAATTTTGATTAAAAAATAAAATAAAATCTGTAAAATCAAATTAAAGACAACAGAATAAAAAACAATTGTCAGTTTTGCTTTATTCAAATTTGATTTTACTGATATTATAGCTGCCTTTCAGTGAAGGCTTCTTTTATACTAGCAGTAAGTTCTTTGTTATCAACTTGTGCAATCTGTTGATGTCCATATCAATCAATAATTGGTCAACTAAATTAGGCATGACACAAAAATGGTAGTCAGGAATAAACTCACTAGCAATAGCTTTTGAGATGAACAAACCAAACATCATTCCATGCCAACTTGAGGTACCAAGGAGGGAAGCTCATTTGAACAATTGCCATGAAAATATTTATAGAAAGGGCACTGAAAACAAATGTTACTCCATTGTGAAAGTGACTAAAGTTGAGATGCCAGGTCTAATAACATTATAAATCCTTCTTTGGATTTTGTCAAGAATTTCTAGATGTATAGCAGGGGCACCAGACCAGATAAGACATTAACATTCAATGCATGGACAAATGGAAGATTTTTTAAACGTTCAAGATGGATTCTAGAGAGAGAGATTCTCTGGCATGATATAAAAGATAGCTGAAAGGTAAAGTACTAAAACAAACCCTAATCTATCGTTTTATTTTTATGTGCCATGTCCTTTCAGGACATAGGAAAGCATGGCTCTCTACCTCCTCCCTCAATCTCTTGCAGCTCTTAACAATTTCCTTCAATCTGCCATTTCCCCAAGACCATGTTCTGTCATCCACTTGCTCAAGATCACTAGGTATGTCATGTGATATTTTCCTTTGTCTCTCTTTCCCTCATATCAGATTCTCCAGGCCTTCCATCCTCATTATGTATCCCAGAAATTTCAGCTGTCTCTTCCTGATGTTAAGTATAAGCCTCCTCCTTGTTTGCATCTTCTCTAAGACTTCATCATTGCTCACTCGCTCTGTCCATGATATCCTTAGCCTACAGAACCTGAAAAATGGTAATAGGAACCTATACCTTATCACAAATGAACAGTGCTCAGTGGCTACAGTATAAAGAAACCCGAAATGAGAAACCAAGCCAAGATAGAGCTGTAGTAATTAATAACTAGAAATAGGTCTAAAGACACTGATCTATAACTGTAACTTTATACCAAAACCACAATCCTCAACAAATTTTGATCCTCAGATCTCAATTTAGAGAGGAATGAAAAATGGTTATTTTCAATTTTCATTTAACTCTTTACTGTACCTAATTGATTTTATTCTTTCCTGTTTTTCATTTTAAAGAGTTCATTTTTAATGCAATTATTTAATGTTGATTATCTTAACATTATTAATTTTTTTATTATGACTTGTAATTTTCTTTCATTTTAATTTTTTAGTTGTTTACCATAAATTTATATGAAAGGTGTTCATAAGTTAGAATTAAAAATTCAATATGGCTACCTTTCATCTAAAAATAAAGATCCTTGTAACTATAACAATGAAGAGAGAATGAAAATTACTTTAGAATAAACCAGAACTCCAATCCTAAACATGAAACAAGGGATAAACCTCTACTCAGGTCCTTTGAACAGGACTAAAGGTTTATCCCTTTTTACCTGTTTAGGTTCCCAGTTCCTTCTAAAGTTTTTTCCTTCTCCTTTAGTCTCAGGAGCTCCTTACATCTTAATAGCATTATTGCCTTGTTTGGAGTGAATTGATTTAAAAAAAAAAAAAAAAAAAAAAAAAAAGATAAGGATATTAGGCATGGGCAGTGGAATGAGAACAATCTAACCCCATAGATGAAATAAAGGGTTCAGTTTGAAATTCCTTGAATCAATAAACACCTGATGATGAAGGCTAGTGGACCCAAACTCCTCATCCCAAAAATTCAGACGGAAAAATACAATAAGAACATACAAAAGACATTGTTCAAATGATTTCTATAGCTGACAAAACAGAGAAAAAGATGGAAATATTCGTACTGGATTTTCATTTTCATCTTGATCGTCATGAACACTTTCTATACTAAACAATAAGACATTTTATACAGCCACTGGAATTACTGTAATTCTCCTTGTATAATACACATTTTTTCTAAAAAATAAGCAAAATTATGCACAGCTACAAAAATATCTTTAAAAAATTGTCAAAATGACTACTCACCACAAATATATAACAATTTGACACTACTATTCAATGATTGTGATGCCATAAGGATGTAAAATACAATATGTACCTAAAAATACTTACAAATGTAAAATAAAATAAGAATTATAATAAAACTAAATTTGAATAATATTTTTCTATGTTTAAAACCATTTTTTGTGAAAAACTACATACAGATCCAGTAGATTGCACATTTTATCGAACAAAAACAGGTTAATGAGTCTGCGCAGTAGACACAATATAGGTATTTCAGTTTCCTTTTAGAATCGTGATGATCGGAAATTTTGATAAATATCTTCAATTACAGCTTGAATATGAGTAGGAAACACTGGCCATAATGAAATTGGATAGAAGAATTTATAGGATTTGATTACAAACCCTATAAAGGGTGCATATTATGCATGAGTAGAAGCATTTTCCCACATTTTCAGCACAATTTTAGGTGTGCCTATTATGGATGAATGCGTATTATACATGAGGAATTATGGTACTCATATCAGTTTTACAAAGGGAGAAAAGTAGGTGAGTTGGATACAGCTTAAAAGCAAAAGCCATATATAAACACTGTGAAAACTGTTACATACATATATATATATATATATATATATATATATATATATATATATATATATATGACCAATGAGAGAAGTTTACACAACCTATTATCTAACAATGCATTATACCTGTTGGCTTATTCTTGGTATCATTTTTAATCATTTTAATAGTAAATTTCTGAACTGTTGATTAATTGCTTTGTCTTAATTGTTATTCTAAGTAACCATATATATATATATAGTGGAACCTCTGATCCAAACAAAAAATATGACAAGTGACAAACATATAGGCTGGTGAGAATGTGAGTGCAGAGGAAATGCCTTCAGAAGAATTGATAGTAAATGAAGATGTTCCTAGTTCTTTAATCCATGAAATCTGTGCAAAATGGGATGATGGACAAAGCTTCATGGAATGATATCATCCTGATAAAGCAGGAGCAAGCTATGGCATAAACATTTTCAATGACTATGCCATGTCTCACTTTAGAAATATTTTCAAACGTAGACAAAAAAAGTGTCATTGGACAAATTTTTTAGTGAGACAGAGGCCCAATGAGCATCAAGTAGAGGCAGGTGGTTTTAAGAGACAGAAAAGAGAAAGTAGGGATCCAGAATTTATGACTAAAATAAGTCAGTTACTAATTACTATCCTTACTAATATGTTTCTTAAACCATTGTCTTATTTGTTTAAGCCTTTCTTTTGAGACATTCAGATACCTTTGTCAAATAAGGGATCATCTTGATTCAAAATGGTCTTGAGATCAGTTTTGTTATTCCATTGCTAATCTACTTTTTCTGTAAGAAATCAATAATTAAAATAATAACGAATAATAAAAATAAAGTCACTATGCAGTTAATTGGTTTATAATTGTAGGTTATCGGAAGTTAATCTGACCAATGAGAGATGTTTACACAATCTCTCTCTCTATATATATATATATATATAAGTAGTGGTACTCACTTGGAAAAAACCTTGGGTATTTTGGCTTGTAGTAGAACAAACCAGTACCCAAGGAAAAATGAGGAATAAAAAAAGAACTAAGAACATGAAATTGAGGCGACAACAATTGTCCAGAGTTCAAGCTCAGAGTCCAAAAAAAAAAAACCCTCCAAAACGAGTAAAAGCAACTATGTAAAGTGCTCAATACACTAAGTAGAGCAAACCTAATATAAACCTAAAGAGCCAGGCAAACCTACCTAGGTTTCACATAAACGGATCGTCAGGGTAAATATATATATATATATATATATATATATAGTGGAACCTCTGATCCAAACAAAAAAACATCACAAGTGACAAAAGCATAGGCTGGTGAGAATGTGAATGTGGAGGAAATGCCTTCAGAAGTAGTGATAGTAAGTGAGGATATTGTTCAAGCCTTTCTTTTGACATTCAGATACTTTTGTCAAATAAGGGATCATCTTGATTCAAAATGGTCTTGAGATCAGTTCTGTCATTCTATCTTTTTTCTGTAAGAAATCAATAAACAAAATAATAAAGAATAATAAAAATAACTACATTTTCCCATGATGCAAGTAGAACTGGAAAGGGTCTTTGTTCACTTGTGAAGTTTTATGATCCCATTTCCAGACAGGACAGAAGCTTTCTCTTTCCAGTGACATCATTCAGATGTGCCTTGCAGCCCTACTCATGAAGTAAGCAATTTGGTCATTCTAGATCAGTGCAAAGCTGACCTGACCATTTTAGCCATTGTTATCCTTACTTATTCTAGCTTACTTCTGAACCAAAAAAGAAAATGGAAATACCAAAGAGACATTGAGAACTTTATTTCATTACAGTCACCATAAAAAAATAAAAGGTCTGTAGTAGAATTCCAAGTTTTTGTATGCTTCTTACTTGTTTATTATATGTAAACATGTACATGACTAAAACACACACAAATATGCAACCTTTTAAATACTATATTTCTTTTAAGAGGTGTTTTCATTTTTGAGTCACTGTTATATTAAAATCAATGTTCTAACATGAAAAGATATTGTACAGAAAACAATTTATACAATACCAAGTAATCAATAGATCACAGGTACCAATGACTGTGTGAAAATATAAATATAAATTTTTTCTCAACAAATTAAATATAGCTTGATCTACACGATGTGCATAACCCTATGAAGAATGCCAAAAAAGTTCAGTTTAAAATTGGTATCGATTAATATTTCTGGTTAAAATGTTAAAGAAATTCTACAATTAGGACTATCATTAATTTTTGCAGTATCTAATAACTGAAGCCATAACTCAAAAGACATAATATATAGTGTACTCATGCATGACATGGAAAATGAAGGCTCTTTTATAACTGTGTGATTAAACCTTTCTTCTAATATACTCATATATGAAAGAATAGCAATTATAGGGATGATAACATACTTTATGCTATATATGACATACACCAGTCATTAAAGGGTTTATAATATACTTGTTCGATATATGATAATATCAATGCTACACCATTTTATGCCCTTTTATCTGAAACAAATCCCCTATTATTGAAACAATTATAAACATATTTAATTTCGTCCTATGCAATTACATAGAGCATTACACAAAAGATGTAATAAATATAAAATACACAATGGTAATTATTATATAGTGATAATTTCAACTTAACTTTTTATACAGAGCATGACACAAAAGATATAAGTACACAATGGTAATTATCATATAGTGTTGATTTTTTTATTATTTTATTCATTTAAATTATTTATTCATTAGTTTTGTCTATTTTTTATTATATATATTTTTCTTTAGTGCTATGAAAAAAGTTTATTAGATTTAGGTTATGGTTTATTCACTACATAATGAGGAAGTTGGCTTGAAGAATTTAACACTCACAGGACATATTGAAAGAAAGAGTGACGAAGGGAAAAATTTAATAGTTAACCATATGAGCATGTATAAATAGATGACAGAACAGGGACTGGGAGAGATGGTGAAAAGTCAAACCTTACTAAAAGGAAATTGTGGAGAGCTATGACTGCCCACATTCTGAAGAAACGTGGTACATACATGAAGTGACCAATATACTGGCCACCAAATGAGTAACGTCACTTGGTCTGAAGATTGCATTGTTAGTCACCATGCAATGTTGATTACTATGTCTACATTATCTATCTCTCTATATTTATATATATTTACATGTGTACACACACACACACACATATATATATATATATATATATATATATAAAAAACAGAAGATGTGTGCGTTTGTGTGTACGTATCTGTGTATGCTATTTACGCACATCCGTATTTCTTGACAGATTTCAATGAAATTGGACACACATGTTGAAAATTTACCAAGATAGGTCAAGACCAACTTTTCAATCTCCAGGCCCCTCAGGTTTGGGAGGAAAATCAATAAAACTGAAAGTGGATGTGATTTTTTGCAAAAACTAAGGCAAAGTTACATGCAAACAAAATTTTTACTGGATGAGCTGATGTTCTTTGTATTTAATGCAAAACATAGCACATGTTACAAGTTTTATGTAGAGTGCTTGACAGTTTTCCTGCGACATTGGCTTCACACAAAAAATTGCAAAAACTTTGAAAAAAATCACGTTTTTTGTACTACTTAAAATAAAAACTAATAACTTCCTCATTTTTTATCCGATTTTCTTCAAACATGTTGCAAAAATATTACCATCATGCAAGAAATAAGATAAAGTGTGGTTTTATTCTTGCTCCCTTCCTCAAGTCTAATGAAAATCCACAAAAAACTGCCAAAAAGCCATTTTTTTGGCCATAACTCAGTTTTTTTATCTGATGCTTTCTAAATTTGCCATGTAAATTACATATGACACACAAATTGTCTTACATGAATGTTTGGTTTAGATTATTTTAATTAAGTTGATGAAATCTACAACAAACTAGGTCAACAATCAGCTTCAGCCATTTAGCCAATAGTTTCTTTATATGATTCCATCCTAAATTGGCATTCGAACAACCTTTGATGCAAAGAATGTTTTAGAAGGGTTATTGATGTGTTAAAAGGGAAAAATTCCGAAAGACGCTCTTATTAATGCCAGCTATACAATAAACATTTGAAGAAGGGGGGGAGGCAACTGAATCAAGCACTGATGCTTCAATCTGTTTTTGGTTGATTATTAGATATGTGAACAGTGTCATACTATTTGAAAGTTATTTCAGCATAGGGAATTTATTGAATATCTAAAACATTGAAACAATTTAACCCTGATGACCACACAAGAAGGTTTTATCAATGGAATTAATTTATTAAGAACTTGTGAAGGACATACCTTAAGAAAGTTGAGGTAGGGCATAGCTTAGTATAACAACAGATATATATATATATATATATATATATATATATTTTTTTTTTTTTTTGAGTAAAAACAGATCACTTTAAGGTTCCATGTAATAAGTTATTTCACGACAACCCTTTTAAAGGGCTCTGGATCATCAGACTTTACTTCTAAAAGTTGAAATGAAAAATGAAAAGAAACTTACACATTTTTGATGGACCGCACCAAGCATATGTAAAATTAACGAAGTGAAGTGGGAGAGAATGAGTGAGTTAGATGTACCATTTTCAATTCCTTATCCTTAACCCCACTCTTTGTAGGCTAGATGCCGCTTAACTTAATGTATGCTATCTAGATATAGATGGGTAAGGGGTGAGGGAGAAGACCAACTTAAAGGGGGAAGATACATAGAATTATTTGAATTGGAATAAACGTTGATAATTAGAAAACAGTAACGAATTTAATTTATGAACAAGAATCAAACGAATAGATGTCAACTTAACAAGCTATAAGAAAAAAGTTTAGGAAAATAAAAAGGATTACTAGATATAAAATGGATTATTCTTTCAATGTACTTTCTATGATTTTTCCAATCGACTATTTCATAGAAAATACTCAAAACTCCAACAAACTTCAAATTAAATTCATCGTAGATTTTTTAGACATTTAGATTTATATCAAACTCTAACCCCCAAAGATATCCTTTAAAGTAATGCGAAATAACAGCGTCTAAGAATTTGAGTGAATCCTGATCTCAGGGACATGATTTATTATTTTATTTTTAATTCGTTAATTTCACATACGCTTGGTGCGGTCCGTCAAAAATGTGTAAGTTTCTTTTCCTTTTTCATTTCAACTTTTGGAAGTAAAGTCTGATGATCCAGAGCCCTTTAAAAGGGTTGTGGTGAAATAACTTATTACATGGAACCTTAAAGTGATCTGTTTTTATTCAAACATATTTGCTCTGAATTTACATTGCCTCCTAGGGTCTAACCCATACGGATTACCTAGTTTTGCATAAACTAACTAACTATATATATATATATATATATATATATATATATATATATAATGTAAATCTTATGTTTATCATATATTATTAAGAAGGTGATAAACATACATGCAACTAAAAGTTTCATGGTAGCAGAATCAATTGTCACATGCATTTCTTATTTATTAATACAACAGATATTATCACTTAAATGTTAGCAGATACTCATATTTGAGTATGTAGAGTTTGGTAGTGGCAACTGACAATACTCAACTGTAATAGAAGTTGAGTCTTACTGAGTAAGTGTAGAATTTGGTAATAGCAACAGACAGTACTCGAAAGTTGAGTCTGACTGACTAAGCCATCTGTCTAGGCAAGTTGGCAGCCTGGGAGATTCCATTCTGATACCCAGGAAAGCCTATTCTGCAAGTCCTGATTGGTTGCTGATTCCAGTGTGGATACTGTGCGCGATAAATATCCATCAGTAAACTGTAAATCTCTGGGAAATGTATTGAGTTACAACCCACTTTATTTTATCTGCCAACTGGACGCTAGTTGGGAACCTCCTTACTAGGAGGAGTCTCATATTCCTGAATCATCATTATTTACTTTGGTGATTTATTAACCATTAATAATATTTTCAACTATTCAGTATATGAAAATAAATATACTGTTTATATATATATATATATATATATATATATATATATATATATATATAAAGAACCGATTATCAACAAAACAGGTCTGGCTACTTTACATTTCTATATTTTCCTTATTTTTTCTCCCTTCTTCCTTTTCTTTATAGAAGAGGCTATCATGTGCCTTTCTTGCTCTTATTTTTTTTCTTCTTTTTCATGGGAAAAGAGGTTGTTAGTAAGTAAATATTAAAAATTGTAATAATCCTCATTTACTACTGATGAGATGTAATGATATGCATCTAAACATGAGTGCATTTATGTTGTGGATTTACACGTGTTCTAATGTAATATCCTATAATTAAGACAATAGTTCTACTATTGTATTAAGCCCTATTTTTAAATTAATGTTTTGAACGTTTGAATTTATATTTGTTCTCATTTCATTGGGATATATGTAAATACACAACACACATTATTAAAAAAAAAATGATGAAAACAATCATTTTTAATCCTAATTGTTACATGAGGGTGGTGAAAAGTTCTTGACCTGGCCCACTTCTCAAAATCAGTAATTTAATGCTCAAACATCAGAACACTGATTTTGTAAAGTTGTTTGGGCTATGAACATTCTAGACTTTCTAGCTAGACCCTTGTGTGTTATCAATTCACAAACAGTGAGCCTGGTTGATAAAAGAATTAAAAAACTACAACACTGATAATGGTTTCGAATTATCTCTAGGTGGAATGATTTGACAAAGTTAAACATACTAAAGGCAATTCTGATTGAGAAGATCTTCAAATTGAAAAAAATTTCTGAGAGAATGAAAAAATCAAAAATTTTGAAAAAAATGCACAGCAAGAAAAGAAGAAAAAAATAATGACAGTCATAAGAGCTAACTAATCAAGATGAAAGAAAAGGAAATAAAATAGTACAAATAAGAATGAGTTATGACCAAATGAAAATAGAAATGAGTTGAATGTAAATAGCAATACAAAAACAGAAAAGAATCAAAAGAGAAATGTTTGGAATGAAGAATGATGTAAAAAAGAAATGCATTGAAGAAGAGACAGACAGAAACAGAAATGCATTGAAGAAAAGACAGACAGAAACAGAAATGCATTGAAGCAGAGACAGACAGAAACAGAAATGCATTGAAGAAAAGACAGACAGAAACAGAAATGCATTGAAGAAAAGACAGACAGAAACAGAAATGCATTGAAGAAAAGACAGACAGAAACAGAAATGCATTGAAGCAGAGACAGACAGAAACAGAAATGCATTGAAAAAAAAGATGACAGAAAAAGAAATGCAGAAGAAAAGACAGACAGAAACCGAAATGCATTGAAGAAAAGACAGACAGAAACAGAAATGCATTAAATGAGAGACAGATAGAAACAGAAATGCATTGAAGAAAAGACAGACAGAAACAGAAATGCATTGAAGAAAAGACAGATAGAAAGAAAAAAGACAGAAGAAAGAAAATGCATGAAAGCAAGAGACAGATAAAAACAGAAATGCATTAAAGACACAGACAGAAACAGAAATGCATTGAAGAAAAAGACAGACAGAAACAGAAATGCATTAAAATGAGAGACAGAAAACAGAAAAAAAAGAAAAAAAAACAGAAATGCAAAGAAACAGAAATGCATTGAAGAAAAGACAAAAAAAGAGAAATGCAACCAAAGAGACAGATAAAAAAAAAAGACATTAAAAAGAGACAGAAAAACAAAATGCAGATGAAGAAAAGACAGAAAAAAAGAAATGCAAAAAGACAGAAATAAAAAACAAAATGCATTGAAGAAAAGACAGACAAAAAAAAAAATGCATTGAAAGAGACAGACAGAAACAGAAAGAAAAAGACAGACACAAACAAAATGCATGAAAGAAAAGAAACAGAAATGCAAAAAAGACAGAAAGAAACAGAAATGAAGATGACAGAAAAAACAGAAACATTGAAGAAAAGACAGACAGAAAAACAGAAATGCATTAAAGAAGAGACAGATGAAACAGAAATGCATTAAAGACAAAAAAGACAGATAGAAACAGAAATGCATTGAAGAAAAGACAGACAGAAAAAAAAGATTGAAGAAACAACAAAACAGAAATGCATTGAAGAAAGACAGACAGAAACAGAAATGCATTAAGAAAAAAGACAGATAGAAACAGAAATGCATTGAAGAAAAGACAGAAAGAAACAGAAGAAAAAGACAGACAGAAACAGAAATGCATTAAAGAAAAATGAGATAAAACAAATGCAAAGAAAAAGACAGAAAAAACCAAAATGCATTGAAGAAAAAGACAGACAGAAACAGAAATGCATTGAAACAAGAAAATAAGATGAAATGCATTAAAGAAAGACAGACAGAAACAGAAATGCATTGAAGAAAAACAGACAAAATGAAATGCATGAAAGAAAAGACAGACAGACAGAAATGCATTGAAAAAAAGACAGACAACAGAAATGCATTGAAGATGACAGACAGAAACAGAAATGCATTGAGAAAAAAGACAGAAACAAAAAATTGAAGAAAAGACAGATAGAAACAGAAATGCATTGAAGAAAAAGACAGATAAAAACAAAATGCATTGAAGAAAAAGACAGACAGAAAAAAATGCATTAAAGAAAAGACAAACAAAACAGAAATGCATTAAAAAAAGACAGAAAAAAACAGAAAAAACAAAAAAGAAAAGACAGAAAAAAACAGAAAGAAAAGAAAAGACAGAAAAAACAGAAATGAGATGAAGAAAAAGACAAACAGAAATGCATTAAGAAAAGACAGAAAAATGAAAGAAAAAAACAGACATGAAACATTAAAGAAAAAAAAGAAAGATGAAAGAAAACAGATAGAAACAGAAATGCATTGAAAGAAAAGACAGATAGAAACAGAAATGCATTGAAGAAAAGACAGAAAGAAACAAAATGCATTGAAGAAAAAGACAGAAACAGAAACAAAAATGAAAGAAACAGACAAAATGCATTGACAAAGACAACAGAAACAGAAATGCAAAGCAGAGAAGAAAGAAACAGAAATGAGATTGACAGAAAGACAGACAGAAACAGAAATGCAAACAAGAAAAGAGAGACAGAAAAGAAATGATTGAAAAAGAGACAGAAAAACCAAAATGCATTAAAGAAAAGACAGACAAAAAAATGCATTGAAGAAAAGACAGATGAGAAACAGAAATGCACAGAAAGAAAAGACAGAAAAACAGAAATGCATTGAAGAAAAAAAGACAGAAACAGAAAAATTGAAGAAGAAACAGATAGAAACAGATGACATTGAAAAAGACAGAAACAGAAAAAAGAAATTGCAAAATGAGACAGACAGAAAAGAAATGCATTGAAAAGAGACAGATAAAACAGAAATGCATTAAAGAAGACAAGAAAAGATAGAAACAAGAAATGCATTGAAGAAAAAGACAGACAGAAACAGAAATGCATTAAAAAGAGACAGATAGAAAAAGAAATGCATTGAAGAAAAGACAGAAACAAACAAAATTGAAGCAGAGACAGATAAAAACAGAAATGCATTAAAGAAGAGACAGACAGAAACAGAAATGCATTGAAGAAAAGACAGACAGAAACAGAAATGCATTAAAGAAGAGACAGATAGAAACAGAAATGCATTGAAGAAAAGACAGACAGAAACAGAAATGCATTAAAGAAGAGACAGATAGAAACAGAAATGCATTAAAAGAAGAGACAGATAAAACAGAAATGCATTGAAAAAGAAAAGAAAAAGATAGAAACACCAAAATGCATTGAAGAAAAGACAGACAGAAAAGAAATGCATTGAAAAAGAGAAGACAGAAATGCATTGAAGAAAAAGACAGATAGAAACAGAAATGCATTGAAGCAAAAAGACAGAAACAGAAATGCATTGAAGAAAAGACAGATAGAAAAAGAAATGCATTGAAGCAGAAACAGACAGAAGAAACAGAAATGCATTGAAGACAGAGACCGATAGAAACAAAATGCATTGAAGAAAAAGAAGACAGAAAAGAAACAACCAAAATGCATGAAGCAGAGACAGACAGAAACAAAGAAATGCATTGAAGAAAAGACAGACAGAAACAGAAATGCATTAAAGAAGAGACAGATAGAAACAGAAATGCATTGAAGAAAAGACAGACAGAAACAGAAATGCATTGAAGCAGAGACAGACAGAAACAGAAATGCATTGAAGAAAAAGACAGATAAAACAGAAATGCATTGAAGAAAAAGACAGACAGAAAACAGAAACAGAATTGAAGAAAAAGACAGATAGAAACAGAAAAAAGAAAAGACAGACAGAAACAGAAATGCAAAAAAGAAGAGACAGATAGAAACAGAAATGCATTGAAAGAAAGAGAAGACAGAAACAAAATGCATTGAAGAAAAGACAGACAGAAACAGAAATGCATTAAAGAAGAGACAGATAGAAACAGAAATGCATTGAAGAAAAGACAGACAGAAAAAGAAAAACATTAAAAAAGAAGACAGATAAAACAGAAATGAAAGAAAAGACAGACAGAAACAAAATGCATTGAAGAAAAAGACAGACAGAAACAGAAATGCATTGAAGCAGAGAAGACAGAAACAGAAATGCATTGAAGAAAAGACAGATAGAAACAGAAATGCATTGAAGAAAAGACAGATAGAAACAGAAATGCATTGAAGAAAAGACAGACAGAAAGAGAAATGCATTGAAGCAGAGACAGATAAAAACAGAAATGCATTAAAGAAGAGACAGATAAAAACAGAAATGCATTGAAGAAAAGACAGACAGAAACAGAAATGCATTGAAGCAGAGACAGATAAAAACAGAAATGCATTAAAGAAGAGACAGACAGAAACAGAAATGCATTGAAGACAGACAGAAACAGAAATGCATTAAAGAAGAGACAGATAGAAACAGAAATGCATTGAAGAAAAGACAGACAGAAACAGAAATGCATTAAAGAAGAGACAGATAGAAACAGAAATGCATTAAAGAAGAGACAGATAGAAACAGAAATGCATTGAAGAAAAGACAGATAGAAACAGAAATGCATTGAAGAAAAGACAGACAGAAACAGAAATGCATTGAAGCAGAGAAGACAGAAATGCATTGAAGAAAAGACAGACAGAAACAGAAATGCATTGAAGCAGAGAAGACAGAAACAGAAATGCATTGAAGAAAAGACAGATAGAAAGAGAAATGCATTGAAGCAGAGACAGACAGAAACAGAAATGCATTGAAGCAGAGACCGATAGAAACAGAAATGCATTGAAGAAAAGACAGACAGAAACAGAAATGCATTGAAGCAGAGACAGACAGAAACAGAAATGCATTGAAGAAAAGACAGATAGAAACAGAAATGCATTGAAGCAGAGACAGACAGAAACAGAAATGCATTGAAGAAAAGACAGACAGAAACAGAAATGCATTAAAGAAGAGACAGATAGAAACAGAAATGCATTGAAGAAAAGACAGACAGAAACAGAAATGCATTGAAGCAGAGACAGACAGAAACAGAAATGCATTGAAGCAGAGAAGACAGAAACAGAAATGCATTGAAGAAAAGACAGATAGAAACAGAAATGCATTGAAAAAAGACAGACAGAAAAAGAAATGCAGAAAAAGCAGACAGAAAGAAAAGACAGAAGAAAAGACAGACAGAAACAGAAATGCATTGAAAAGAGAAGACAGAAAAGAAATGCATTGAAGAAAAAGACAGATAGAAACAGAAATGCATTGAAGCAAGAGACAGACAGAAACAGAAATGCATTGAAGAAAGAGACAGATAGAAACAGAAATGCATTGAAGAAAAAGACAGACAGAAACAGAAATGCATTGAAAAAGACAGACAGACAGAAACAGAAATGAATTGAAGAAAAAAAAGACAGAAACAGAAAAATGCATTAAAGAAAGAGACAGATAGAAACAGAAATGCATTGAAGAAAAGACAGACAGAAAAGAAATGCATTGAAAAAGACAGACAGAAACAGAAATGCATTGAAGCAGAGACAGACAGAAACAGAAATGCATTGAAGAAAAGACAGATAGAAACAGAAATGCATTGAAGAAAAGACAGACAGAAACAGAAATGCATTGAAGAAAAGACAGATAGAAACAGAAATGCATTGAAGAAAAGACAGACAGAAAGAGAAATGCATTGAAGAAGAGACAGATAAAAACAGAAATGCATTAAAGAAGAGAAGACCAGAAAAACAGAAATGCATTGAAGAAAAAGACAGACAGAAACAGAAATGCATTGAAGCAGAGACAGATAAAAACAGAAATGCATTGAAGAATAGTGAGACAGAGACAAACAGAAATGTATTAAAGAAGAGACAGAAACAAAAATGCATTGAACATGAGCAAGCTAAAAAACAAGAATGAATGAACAAAAGGTGAAACCATTTAAAAAAATTAAATGTGTTTTACATGTATCACAAGGTAAGAATTGAAATGAGGTGAAGTATAAGAGGATGGAAAAAAAAACTGGAATTAGTTGAAGGAAAAAGAAAATCTGAAATGAGTTGAAAGAAATGTAAAGAAAATGTTTTAAAGGTGACTACATAAAAATGTGTTAAATGATGAGCTTAAATAAAAAAGATAAAAATGAATTGAAAAGAAAACTGATAGACAAAAGTGAATTGGGTAAAAGAGCAAATAAAAAAAAAATTAAAAAAATTAAAATGATTTAAACAAGGCCAAGTAACATAATGAGAATGATGCAGCAATAAAGAAACAAATTTGCAGAAGAATTATGCAAAGTGGGTTTATTTACTCTTGGGTTTTGATAATTAAAGATTAAGAAACTGGAGGAATTAAACATCATGTAGACAACAAGTACTAAAAAGAGAGAAAATTAAGAACAATTGCCATAAGGAAAAGAAGAAAGACTTTATATCATTTTATATTATACTAAGCCAGTGGGACAAAAATAGGAACACAAATTCTGCTCTAATTATCTTATATATAATAAATAGGATTATGTTACATTTGATTCCATTATCTTGTATTATGTAATTTTTCTGCCTTTCTTTTATTATTCATTGCAATGTCTGAAACATCTGAATTCAGCTCAGCCATTGAAAGAATTTCAAATCTGTTTTTAGATTCCTTACAAAAGATCAATTAGAAAATGAATATTGATTGCAGAATCAACATTGTTTTATTTTTTTTTTTTTTTTTTTTGGTCTTTCATTCTTCACTTTTTTTTCTTAATTTTCTTTCCTTTCTTGTTTGGTGGAAAAGCTGTTTTGTACCCCAAGACTGAAAGGGAATCAAGAACATTTATAGCACAATCTAATTGTCTTCTTTCTCTCTCTCTCTCACATATATATATATATATATATATATATATGTATATATATAAACATACACTATTCTTCCTTCTTTTCTCTCTTTTTCTCTCTACCTCACTTACATATGGCTTTTACTGACTTTCCCTTTTTACTTTCCTTTGTCTATCTACCTTACACATTGATTTTCACTTTTTCTTTTGTATTTCACTCAGTCCTTTTGCTTCTTTTTTTTTGTTGTTGTTGTTTTAATCTGCTCTCTTTAATTGTATTTCTTCTTAGCTGTTCCTTGTCTATATTTCCTTTGCTTTTATTTCTCTCGTTCCTGACTTCTTTCTTTTTTTTTCTCTCTCTCTATTGCTTTCTCTCCCATTATATACCTTTTATATTCTTTCACACAAACTTTTTTTTTTTTCTTTACCTTTTTAATCTTCTAATTTTATTCATATTTTCCTTCTCATCTTTGTTGTTCCTTGACTGTCTTTTGCTTTCACCTTTTCTTTCTCTCTTATATAGACCCTTTAAATGTTCCTTGCCTCTATCTTTTCTTTAACTTTCTTTTTTTCTGTCATTCATGCCTTTTACAGTCTCTATCTTGTTTTTTAGTTATTGTTCTTAGCTTCTTTACTTTGCCTCTTTTTCTCTCTTTCCACTTTGTTGTTCTACTCTTATTCATTTACATCTATTAAAATTGATAGCATAATTAATGTCCTGATTCTGTCTTCCTTTCTTTCTTTTCATTCACTTCTTAACTACCTTGCAGTTTTTTTTTCTTTTTCATTTCTTTTTCATTATCCAACTTGCTTTTTTCCCCTCTCCTTGTATGTTTTCATTTCCTTTTCATTATATCAAAAGAGAAAGTGCAGACAATCATTTTCCATTTTATCTTTCATAACTTCATCCTTCAATTCTTTTTCTTTCTCACTTTATCTTTCTTTTGTTACTTCATCTTTTCTTTGTCTCCCCAGCAACTCATTCAAACTTTATTTTCCATTCAGCTTTCTTTTAATCTATCTCTATTTTTGACTATTTATTATGTATTTATTATCTATTTTTTTAATCTATTTTTATCCAATTTTATCTTTTTATCATTATTTTTCTTTTTATCTATATTTTCCTTTTTATCTAATTTTATCTTTCTTTTTACCAATATTTTTCTTTTTATCTAATTTTATCTTTCGTTTTATCAATATTTTTCTTTTTATCTAATTTTATCTTTCGTTTTATCAATATTTTTCTTATCTTCCTATATTTGTACTTTTCTATCAATATCTTTTTATCTTTATTGTTTTTCTTCATTATTTTTTATATTTTACTTTTTATCTGAATACAAGGTTGGTATAGAAGGAATAAACTTCCAGTAACAAAAAACACTATTTTTTAAAAACTGCTCAATACAGAGTAGAGCGAATAATATTTATTTAAAAATTGTAACATATGTATGTTATAACATTACTACAAAAATAGCCATTTTGTTTCAACACTTCTGGTTTCTTGTCAAGTGACGGTGCTCCAAGTAAAATAAAAAGTTTTTTTAAAGAGTTCAAAACTAACCACTACCCCCACTGGGGGTCGGGATATTTTTACATAAGATGTAATGGCCAATCAAATTACAAGTATATGATAATTCAAATAATGCGATGACAGGACCTAGATACAATTTATTAAAGCTTGAAAATAAATATTAGGTTTTATATGAAATCAGGTAACTAATTAATTTCCAATTTATTATGTAAATGAAAAAAATAAAAGTTACAAATTTTAAACTCTAAATACTTCATTATCGATATTTATTATTTTTAACTTTGTACATTTTTAATTGTTTTTATCTTATGATATTTTGCGTTTTATCTCAACATTTTTGCTTTTAATCTAAACGTATTTTTCATTTTAGCTTTAGTTTTCTATTTACATTTTTCTTTTTATCTCTATTTCTTTATTATTTTAATTCTACAGGGTGCTCCCTAAAAAAACAGGAGATTTTAGATTTACTACATGTGGGTAAAAAATTAATTAACATATAAAAAATTTACTAATAAACTAAAAAAAATATTAGCTAACATGTAAATCTTTTAACTATTTGTTGTTCCAGAATGCCACAGTTATCAAATTTTCAACATGCGGTGATGGTTCTGTCGGAGTTAACTTTTCCTTTAGTTCGTTAACCCTTTCACCAGGGGTCTCTCTTCTCTGGTTATAAATAGCCGCTGACCCTTCACCTCTTTCTCTTTTTTTTCCTCAGGCCTTTGGGTCGCCACCTTGAGGTAAATCTCTCCTTTTCCTCAGGCTTCCAGCCTTACCACTTCGAAGATGTGAACGCTCACCAGAGATAGCATTTCCCAAAATGCTGGGAACACGCTAAGCACAATACGCACACACAAACGCACATATATAATATTCACACACACTTTGTCGTTTTGTAATTGTTTCTATGTAACCTGTTATTAATATATTTATTTGTATACATATGTTATCGGTCTTGTGTTTTGTTTGTTTTCTTTGCATTCTTTGGACTTAATTAAAAGTCCAACTTTCTTATGTAGTTGGACCAGCTAGCAGGAAAATCTGAACCCCACATGTTTCTTCTACTTCTACTCAACAACATTACAGCCACGGTCCACTACAGTTCTTTTTAAGAAAGAACATTCAACTTGGGGACTAAAAGAATGACAAACAATTTTGCCAGTGTTCTTTTGTTTGAACACCACATCAAATATTTGTGTTTTGTTCTGATTTAAGCTACTAAATTTCTATCCTTAGCTTTTGTTTCAAATAACTGTAACAAAAATTTCAACAATTAAATAAACTGTACCAAATTTCCTGTGTGTTTTTTTTTGTGGGGCACCCTGTTAAAACAAGGCTACAGAAATTTGGAAAGAAAAATATGTTAAAGAAAGAAAATCTATTAAACTGTAATACAGAGAAATATAAAAACAAATTTTTTTGTGAGGGCACCCTATATTTTCATTTTCTGTTGTTACTTTTATCTTCATATTTTCTTTTCATTATCCTTTTTCTCATTTTTCTTTCTATCTTTTTTCTTTTAATCTTTTTCATCATTTTTCTTCTTTTTTTTTTTTAGTCTTTTTCTTTTCATCTTTTTTCCTATCTATGTTTTTTAGATCACATTTTCTGCCTCCACTTCTAAATCTCTTCTTTTCTTATCCTCCTCTTCTTTATTCTTTACCCTCTCCTCCTTTCTTATATTCTGTTAATTCTCTTATACTCATTCTGTCTTTTCTCACTACATTCTCATTACATTTCCATCTCTCTTCATGACTCCCTCTTTCTTCTTTTCATCACTTTTCATTTTCCTTCCTACATTGTTTTATCTTCTCTCCCTCCCTACAAATTCTTTCCTCTTTCTTTCTTCTCCCAAAATTATCAAATTCCAATATGTTATAACAAATAAAAGACAGACATTAATATGTACAAAAGTAATCAGCATTTAACAAAATAATAAGACAATGAACCTCATAAGGAAAGCACAAATAAACACAATAAGCAATTTGAAAAAGAAGTTATTTTTACATTCAAAGTATATTTGCCCAAAAAGAAAAACATTAAATACCTACAACATAAAATAAAAGATACCTACAACACAACATAAAAAATACCTACAACATAAAATAAAAAATACCTGCAACATAAAATACTATTAAAATAGTATTACAAAACATAGGTAAACAAATAAATCAACCACAGATTTTAAAACTATGAACTTGATGCAAAATTACCCAACATCAACTTTTTGCATAATGTTAAGAAAATCTTAGAAATGTCTTTTATTGTCTTTTCATGTATACTTTTTATTTATGAAAAAAGATATAATCATTATTTTTTAATCATTTCCCCCCACCCAAGGAAAGTGGGAATGTCACTAGTATGCAGGCAGTTACAGGGAGTGAAAGTGAGGGAAAAAAACTAAGTATAGGGAGGATTGAGGAAAGGGCAAAATATGAACCAGATTTGAAAAGACTGAAGATGGCGATTCATGTTGCATTTAAATTTTTGAAGATTGTATTTATCAAGGAAGTAAGTAAGTAAACTGAAAAAATCATGGCTGAACATAAAATACATATTTGATACTGTTTATTTTCATGTTTAATCTGGGAAAAAAGCATAGCAGAAACAAACTGTGGTTTAGAGCAATTGTGCAATGGTTTGCTGATTTCAAAAATAAGGTTCTAAACTCTACAAAATATCAGAACTTGAAAAAATCTTTTGAAGGAATACATAGCACAGATAACATGTGAAGTTGTAAGGAAAAATTGGAGCAAAATCAGTCAAATTGCTTGTGTTTTAGAGTAAGAAAGTGATTTTGCTGTTGGGCAATACCTGGCCACATGTTGTAAATGAACCTGAAGTTGAGCCAGAAAGTTCCTTCACATGTAGCATATTTACCAAACCTATCATCTTCAGACAAATACTTTTTTACTTATCACTCCTTGTCTTTGCATATACATATATTTTTCTCCCAAAATTAAAGCAACTATACAAAGCTTAGAACATTTCATGATCAAACATAATAGACTTTGTCTGTTATATTTATATATATATATATATATATATATATATATATATATATTTATTTATTAGACATTTTTTTTCCTGAAATTACAGCTACTATAAAAGCTAAAAAATGGCTCATGATCAAACATAATAGACATTTGTTGTCTGTTATATTTAAAAATATATGTTTATATATATATATATATATATATATATATATATATATATATATATATATATATATATGTATTTATATAAATAGATAGATAATATTAGTGATATATATATATATATAAATATATGATTCAATGTAATAAATTATAACCATGGAATATTAGTGTTTGAACCTTTTATATATATATATATATATATATATAATATGTAAGTATGTATGTATGTCAATAAGTTATAAGCAATAAAAACTGTTTAAAAACTCAGAAATAAGTGACTCAAGTGTTTTTTTCACCTTCAAAATCTTCAATTTTTGTTAAAAAAACCTCAATTGGCCACTATAAACAATGACCGAATTTTTACAATTTTTCTCACAAGTAATTCGTAATTACAAGTCAAAAGGAGACAAAACTTAAGTCGGTAGTTTGTGATTTTTTAAATTGTTTTATCTCTTATAATTAAGTAATGTTATTATGTTGTTATAATGGCTTCGTTCCTCAAGGAGCTTCAAAACAAGAATAAATATGGGGGAATGAAAAGAATTCCAAAATACATTTACCATTTGTATTAAATACAATAATGTAAAACAATATAACATAAACATGTTACTTACACTCAATGAGGTTTGCACTTTACAAGATTAATACCTTTTGAGGTGAGGTGGTCTACTAATATTTATGAATATCTTTACTTTCAATGACATGATTCTGGACGTTCATTGCAACATACATGTTGCTCTAACCTCTTCTCTGGACTGGACTGATATCTAACTGTGAAAAGGGCCTTAATCTATTTTGGTTTCTCTTACTGTGCCATTAACTCATCTCACTTATCTACTCACTAGATGGAGTGGTCTATCTAAAACCCTATGATGTTATATTTCTGTAAGATTTATATAGGATCAGACTGAGCACTGTAAAATGTTGTGGTGGTGTGGTTGGTCCCCACCACTATTATTACTGTTTTTTAAATATATATAGTTATATATGTATATTATTAATTAAAGAATATCAAACACTTAAAATCCCATAGGTAATAATTTTTATTTCATGAGAGATCTTAAAAAAAAAAAAAAAAGTGGCTCTCACTTTTCAAGACCTGCAAACAAAGAAATCACAAATGAAATGGAAAAAGATATTCCAGGTTAAAATCAAGAGATATTGCTATTTTATTTAGAGAGTGGGGAAAAAGCAGAGAGTGTTGACCTATTTTTATATCCTTAACCTCAGTATGTCATTTGAGGATGGTGGAAGGGTTTCAATTATAGTTAGTCCAGGGTGAACAATCCCATCAATGCTGATATATTTCATTTAAAAATTATTTGCAATAATATTAAAAGAAGACATTTTTAAAGATTTTGAAATTAGCAAAAAATTTTTCTAGGTTTTTTATATAATTAACCAAGAAACTAAAATTAAAATACCTAAGAAATTGGAATTAAATGATTATTAATTATATTCAGAGAAACATATTTATAAAGCTTATATACCTAGAGTCTTGAACTTTTATATCTTAGATGTATTTATTAATATTTAGCAGAATATGAATGTACTTTAAACTAGGGAAAAGTTAGATCAGAGTTAATCCCCTGTATTTCATTCAACAAATTCATAAATAATGTTTAAAAAGTTTCTGTTTCAAAACATTTTTTTAAAAGTTTTCAAAATTAGTGAAAAAGAATTAAATGTAAATTAATATAAGCTTTTTGTGTCATTAACCAAGAAATTTAAGTTAAAAAATTTAAGAGATCTGAATTAAATGATTAATTATATTCAGAGAAACATATTTATAAAGGTTATATACCTAGAGTCATGAACTTTTATATCCTAGCTGTATTTATTAAGATTTAGCAGGATATGAATGTACTTCAATGTAAGGCAAATTTAGTTCGGGGTTAATCGCCTAGTGTATATTTATTAAGTTTATGATTTTTAGTTAAAGACATATTCCACATTAAGTTAAAGGAGATACATTTAACCAGATTACCACATACCATTTAACTTGGTCAAAAAATGCATATATATGCACATATATATTCTTTCTTCTTTTGACATAGAGATATCCCGGGATCTGTATCCTCCTGGAAATTACATACGGATTACCATATTGTCTCATTACTTATATATTAATGTAGTCTTATCATATTCGACATAGGAGGGTACAACATTTCAGTTCCTAAAATTGAACAGTCAAACTACCCCACACATGATTATAGTGATGAAGGCTTCTGCAGAATCATCCACATTTTTTGGAAGAACTAAATACAGAGAACTGGTGCACATAATATGCAACAAGGTCTCAAAACAACTTTCTTCAGGTTTTGAATTCAGAGTCATTATTCTCCTTGACTGACTGCCAGCCAATGCTAAAGAGTCCAGTCACTCATAATAATTAACCCATAGTCTGGGGGGAGAAGAAATGGATTCATACCTTTCCCAAGGGTAAATGCATATACGTGAATGTAAGGAACAGCTCTCTGATTCCTCATCCATATATAAGTTTCATTTAAGATGATGGACAAGGCATTGTGATTTAACTTTTTATTAAATTTTTCTTTAATTCTTCCATTTATATTCTTTTCTGGACAGAGTGTAAAAACTGTTCAAATGATCTGTGGATCTGAGCACTTTTGATTAATCTATCAGCCATTATCAAGGATGCTTTTTTATTTAACTGCATATGTAGATTTGTTTTATATGTATATGCATATATGGGGAAAAGCATGTATTTTTTTTAATTTCCAGAAATGGTCAGCACATATTGGCCATGTTCTTAGTTGATATTATTGAGAGTTGACTTGTTATTTTTATTATCAATGCTTCGATTATGTTTTACCATTTGCTTTACGTTTTTCAAATCATGGCTCCATTATGACGAATTTAAATACATATGGAGACATACCAACCTCTGTCCATGACATACTTGTGAAAAATAGAACCATAATAAGAAAAAAAGAAGAAGCCAACTCAAAATAATACCAATTTTGACACAGATACAATGTGCTGAACGTGTTTTTGAACACGGTTAGCACATTGTGTTAAAATCAATTCTCACCCCTATATATATATATATTTGTGCGTGTGTGTGTGTGAATAAAGACAAAAGGAAAACTTATCTTAGCCAATGCATTTCATTCTCTGTGGGAGGCAAGGCAAATGCAAGGATTTTATTTTGTAGCAAAAATGTTATTGGTTTTTCAAAATTTTTGAGTTTGGAATGCTCATCAATATTCATCAGGTTACCTGATACATCAAGCAAACTATGGGAGATGTGAAGTGATAAAATTTAATGTCTAATAAACAAAAATGAGTAAGTGATGTTTTGGAAATTTTTTTTCATCTAAAAATTTTGTACAAATTAGTATTTAAATATTTAATATTCAGTTAAACAAAAACACATTATAGTTCATGAGTAATACATTAGACTAAACCAGATCATTTGGACAGTTTTACTATGTACAGAAAAGAAACACTTGTATGAATGCAAGAAAAATTTAATCGAGCTTAATCGCAGTACCTTCCTACTGTCAGTTGGCTTTAATGAAACCTGTATAAAACAGGGATTGCTGCTCAAATACACATACACACACACACATCTATAATTTCTAAGAAATTTGATTTTTTTAAGTCCATTTCTCATTATTATAAGCCTTATATTCAGTGGATACATGTACTTGAGTAGACATCCCTCTTTTACATATTATTTATATTATTTGGACTATTGTCCTCATCTTTGTCGCCATATTTATTACAACGTTTCGGCCATTGTATGCTCCGAACTGAACCCTTTATTTCGCTCACTGGGGTAGACTGTTCTAGTTTCACGTGCCATGTTTTTAATGGATGTCAGATATCAGTTAACTTCTGTTAATTTTCTCTCTGAAAGTTCTCCACTACCTTAACTGGGTATTGAACTCACACTCTTTGGGTCGTGTCACTGGATCTAACTAACACCATTATCCACTGTGCCATGTGTCCTTGAGAACCTGAAGAAAGCCAGAGCGTACAACTGACAAAATGTTGTAATAAATATGGCGGCAAAGATGAGGACAATAGTCCGAATAATGTAAATAATGTACATAATACTTCATCTCAGAAATATAGACAGATACTGAAAGGCCGTAATGTTGTAATAAATATGGCGACAAAGATGAGGACAATAGTCCGAATAATGTAAATAGTGTACATAATACCTCATCTCAGAAATATAGACAGATCCCACTTTTATATACAGTGTAATTGATATCTACCAA
This sequence comes from Acanthosepion pharaonis, assembly GCA_903632075.3. Classification (NCBI taxonomy): domain Eukaryota; kingdom Metazoa; phylum Mollusca; class Cephalopoda; order Sepiida; family Sepiidae; genus Acanthosepion; species Acanthosepion pharaonis. Next base: position 2,452,940 of record CAHIKZ030001702.1, read on the forward strand.
CTTAGGCAATGAAAAATCTTAAGAAAGAAAATGTGACTGTCAGAAGTGATCAAACAGTTTTGTTTGTTTAGGGCATATCAACTCTTTATGATTCATTCAATGACGAAATTTAATTTTCTTTGAAGCATTAATAATTTTCTTTTCATCAATGTACTTTTGTTTTTCCTTTTTTTTTTTTTATAAAAATGTATTGCAGGTAATTTTTTTTTCAAAAATTTATTGCTAGTATTTTCACTATAAAAATGTATCTTAATACTTTCATAGTATTTGACTTTAGTTTGGGGGGGTTAACTATTTGCCCATGTCTGGGACCCTAACAGGTGCTACCACTCATGTCAGGGTGGACCTGGGAACAACAGCAATTAAGTGGTGGTTTCAGGCTCCTCAAAATCTCTATTCTCTTGATCAGAGGCCTTGTTGTTGGATGTAGTTTATCATCATGCTCGGGACAAGATCAAGAGATTTTTTTTTCTTTCTATGTGCCATGTCCTTTCAGGACGTAGGTGATCATGGCTCTCCACCTCCCTCTATCCCTTGCAGCTCTCAACAAGTTTCTTCCCTCTGCTTCCTCCCCCAGACCATGTTCTTAATGCCGCTAAGTAGTAACTGAGCCTTGCTTTGCTGTAAAGTCTCTCATGACTTAATAGTCTAAAGCACACCTAACTCAAAGGTGGTTTTTCCCAATATAAGGGAATAATACAAATGCAGAATGATGTGTACCTGTGCTTTATAGATTATGCAAAAGTACATCACAAAAAACTGTTGGAACTGTTAGGTAACCTTGACATATCTGGGAATGATGAAGAACCTATACTGAAACTTATGGATAGAAAATGAATTCAGTTAATATACAAAAATAGAAAGGGGCATAAGGCAAGGATGTGTCTTCTCACCAGACTTATTCAACATATACAGTGAGGGGATTTTAAGAGAATTAGAAGTCCTACCAGAATTTCTTATTTGTGGCCACAATATTAACATAGAATATGCAGATGACACAGTGTTGATATCAGTCATTGAAAGGAAACTACAGAAAATCCTACAGAAGGTAGTGAAGGAAAACAAGAAGAAAGGTCTAAACTTTAATTGAAAGAAAATATAATGCATGCTTGCTAGCAAAAAAGACAGTTTAACATGAAAACTTCAAATTGAAGATAGCAAAATTGAAGAAGTACATGAATTCAAGTATCTGGGAAATGTTTTAGCAGAAGATGGAAAGTGTGATAATAAAATCCAAAAGCGTATTCGGATAATAAAATATGCCTTCGAAAATCTAAGCAAACTATTAAGTAATAGAAAAATTTTGTTAGAAACAAAGAAAAGAGAACTGAAGTGTTACATAATGCTGAACAATCTCCTAAAAGATGAAGAAGAGACTTGAGTCAATAAAAATGTGGTTCTAGACAGACTTGAAGCAACAGAAACAGTAGGATTCTGAGAAATTAAAATTAAATTATTAGATCACATAATGAAGAAAGAGGGATTTCAAGGCTAGAAGATGTCAGTTATATTGTTTAAAAAACAAAGATATCTTCTCAGATGTATGTGTTTCCACTGATGATAATATTTTATAGTAATATCAATGCAGCTGATACTAAACTTAAAGAAAGCAACACATTAGGCCTTCTTGGCCTCACATTTTCCACTGACATGAAGCAGAGAGATGATATCAAATCCATAGATGCATCCAGAATTTTTTCTTGGCATAATCCATCTTACGAATCTACCATTCATCCGTGCATTTGTTGCCATACTGCTTTTTGACCCTTAGCTGCTCCATCACAGAGCATTAGCTGGGTCTAGCAAGGATATACAAGTGATTATTTAAAAATTAAAAAAAAGCAGTCATGGCTCTTGGGGCACTGTTTCAAAGTTATCTGAATACTTGGATGAGTATTGCTGTGGAACTGAGCGGCACTATATCGAGTCTGGTTTGTGTCTTCTTAATCACTGAGGCCCATGGTACAGTTGGTATGATGTTTGCATTGCATCGAAACGGTCCAGGTTCAATTCTCAGTAGTGGATGCACACTGCTGATGAGTCCCAGATAGAATGAAATAGCCATCCAATGCTTTCTGCATTCTGTTAAGGATTATTCTAGGCTCGACAAATTACTATATAAATAATATATATATATATATATATATATATATATATATATAGAGAGAGAGAGAGAGAGAGAGAAAGGCACAAGTAAAGGATTGGTATGAACAGAATAAAATTCCAGTAACCAAAAACACTATTCTTAAAAGAGTGCTCCATACAGAGTAGAGCAAATAGTATTTATTCAAAAATTATAACAAACATGTTATAACATGACTACAAAAATAGCCAGTTTGTTTCAACATTTCTGGTGTCTTATCAAGAGATGGTGTTGTTTTCAGAAGGGTTCTGCAATCAACACCATCACTTAATAAGACATCAGAAGTGTCGAAACAAAATGGATATTTTTGTAGTGATGGTATAACATGTTTATGTTATAATTTTTGAATAAATTATATACACAGGGTGTGATTGTTGCCATTTTAGATTTTTAATTTTTCGCATGTGCATTGTTTTTGATTTTGTCAGTATAGTAGGGTCAGTTGGGCATCATGTGTAAGAAAAAGAACACCATGACGCTATTCACTCTGCCAGAAATTTTAAAATGGCATTCACACTGGAAGCTCCAATACAAATATTTCAGAGTATTTGGATATAAATCTGAGGTCAGGGCAAAGGATTTGGAAAGAGGTGGATGATTCTAATGGTGATTACAAATGTATGACAGCTTGGAAAAACTCACTCTGATCATTCTGAAAAGAAAAGAACTCCCAAATTTATTAGTGAGTGCCTCAGACTCAACACTAAGATCTACATCAAGTCCCTTAAGGAGGTAGTGCTGCTGTGAGTCAAGAGGGCGGTTACTGGAAGTGTATATCTGACAACAGGATGCCGCACCATGCCACATAAGCAAAAGAACCCAGTCCTGGCTGTCAGACAATTTCTGCATTTACCAATTTAAACAAGGAGACCATCCAGAAGAGATGCAGGAGATTCTGAAGTTGTCTGGAGACCAATATTGAAGTCAATGGCAATTTTATTGAATAAATTACTCTTTAGCATTGCAACATATTTTTGTGTAATTTTGGTAAATATATCTGTTAAAATGAGATGTCAGTATATATATATATATATATATATATATATATATATATATATATATATATATACACACACACACCTTGTGAAATAAATTGTAACCAATGCACCCTTAATGTTGTCTTTTTTCTATTTAAATTGAACTAATAATTGCTCCGATTTGACATTGAGCTCTCTGGATTACATCCTCCTTGAGATTATATATATGGATTACCAAACTTTTCATTACTTAACTATATATATATATATATATATATATATATATAGTGAGAGAGAAAAATACAAGTGCATCAAGATAATTAGAAAGGATTATTGTGTAATATATATCTCTCTACACACACACAAGGCTACTGAAAAATTGTCACAATCAAGAAAATTTATTTGGTCAGTTTTTGAGAAGTTGCTTTAGCTAAGAACTTTTCAGCACTATTATATATATATATATATATATATATATATATATATATATATATATACACCCGCTGGTAGAGAGAGAAAACCAATTAGATTGAGACAGGAAGATAATTATATATGAAAAAATAAAATACCAGATAGTTGACTAGAATTATGACTACACAAGTGAAGTTAGAAAGCTCCATATAAATCAATGTGAATCAATAATGATAAAATCACTTGGTAAGCAAACATGTTTTTCTTTGTCGTCTATAAGCCAGGTTCCCTTCAGGATGCAGGTCAACATGGCCCTCAAAAATATCTTTGTAGCTCTTAGTAAGGTTTGTCTTTTTACCACCCCTCCCAATCCTTGTCTCACCATCGATTTACATAAGCTTGTTAGGTTACTTAGTGTTTCCCTCTGTACCTCTAGCCATCAGTATATCATGTGAGTGTCAAATTCTTCAAGCAACCTATCAATATATTGTGTATCCTAGAAATTCCACTCCCTCTCTGATTTTAGTATAATTGTCACTTTTCATTCCATTTTCATTAAAACTTCCTCTTTATTTACATGATTTGTCCATGGTATTCTCAAATATTTCTGTTCAAGTTTAGCACTTTCTTAGTTTTTAATGAAAATTTCATGTTCCTTAATGCTTAGCATAAATAATGTGTACACCATGCCATGTTTTTTTTTTTTATAGAAAGTTGATTTTCTTTGAAACAAAACATAGCAGTGTTTTATAATTTGAAAGCAAGAACAAAGGAATAAGCATTGATTGGAAGAAGACAATGTATGATTGTCAACAAGTGAAAAAAAAAAAAACAAGTTGCAAGCTCCAAATTGGAGATGTCAAAATCAAATACATAGAGAAGTTTCAATATGAAATAAATGATTTAACAGAAGATGGAAAATGTAACACTAAAATTCAAAGGCCTACAGGAATAGCAAAAGATGACTTCCATCAATGACAAATATTAACAAACAGGAACATTTCATCAGAAACAAGGAAAAGTGTGTTAA
>CAHIKZ030001702.1:2462500-2507500 GCA_903632075.3 Acanthosepion pharaonis
ACAGCAAATGGTAATGGTAATATTAGCCATTTCTTTATAAGGTAATATCCAGCATTCATTGACTGAGCAGCTGATGCTATCATTGGTTGAAATTTATAAGATCTTCCTAGTAAAACAATTTTTCAGGAACATAGGTTTCTCAAGTCCAGTAACTTATCACTCTTTCCAGTATTAATTGAGGTTTCTTTACTACTGTTTAGTTTAAAGTCATGTGGAATGTCAATATCTTGATTATATCATTTTCTTTTTAAGTTATATATATCCATTTTAGCTGTTCCTACTCTATATTTCCAAAGAAGTAATGGCAAATCATAGAGAATAAAGAAAATGAAGGTGTGGATAGTCAAGTTACCTTCATTCTGAAAGCACATGGTATTATAAAAATCTTTTTCTTTTGCTTAATACTGGTAAGTACTTGAAAAAGATAAAATTTTGAATAATTATGTAAGAGTCTAAAAAATAGATAGAAAAAAATACAAAATAATAAAGACAATGAAAAAAAAAAAGATTAATTTTTTTTTTTTTTCTTTACTATATCTGTTAACTGAAAAGAGAAATTAAGTGAAGAAAGTCAAAATCAGTTTTTATCACAAATCTTCCTCTTTTTTCTCCTTCTGACTTTGCTTGTTTTCTTTCTTTCTTTTCTGACCTTATATCATTAGTTTCTGTTATTTCATCTTTTTCATCATATTTTTCTTTATTCTTTCTTATTTCTTTATCACATTCATTCATTTTTTATTTATATTTTTCAAGCATTCTATCTTTATTTTGATTTTCTATTTCACCTTTATTTTTTTCTTTACATTATTTTTTACTTTTTGTTTTATATTTCACTTTTTCTTATTTAAATTTTCTTTCATCTCTTCTTGCATCATTTTTCCTTGTTTTTTTTTTTTTATTTATTTCACCATTTCTTTTTGCTTTCTTTCCGTCAGATTTTCCTTACTTGTTTTTCTTTATTTCTTTACAGATTTCATTCATTTTTGTCTGTTCTCATTCTTTCTATTTTTTTTATATTTCACATGTTTTGCCTTTATTATTTCATCACATCCTTCTTTCATTTTTTGTATTTCATTCCTTTTATTATTTTTTTATTATTTTCTTGATAGAATTTATTCCTCTTTACCTTTAGTTTCATCTTTTCTTTCTTTCACATCATTCTTTCTTTGATTTTCTGTTTATATTTCTTCCTTATTCCTTTACACTCTTTGTATCATTCTTTTCTTTCTTTTCCTTATTTATCTTTTTTTCATGTTCTTTTATGCCTTCATCTTTCATTTTATCTTCCTTCTTTTCACTTTGTTTTTTTTTCATGCAGACTATATTTCCTTCTCATTTGAATAATGTTTTGCTTCTCTTTTTCCTTTTTTTCATTCTTTTATCTTTTTATCTTATTTTCTATATTTTCTTTTCTAACTTCACTTCTTTCTTCTTACAATCCATCTTAGTTTTTCTCTTTCATTCCATTTCCTCTGCTCTTCCAGTTTCAATCCTTCCATTATCTCATTACATCATGTTTTAAATAGGAAAAAACATTTTCTTTTTTACTTTCCATTTTTTTAATTTTTCTATTCTCTCTTTTTCTTAATGGAATTTTTTCTTCCATTTTTCCCTTCCATTTTTGTATCTTCTTTCTACATAATTTTAAGAGAAAGGAACAAAAATAGTGACAATTTTGATCCAAAGAACTGTTAAGATAACTGGATAGCTATAAATAATCATAAAACAAAAAACTAGTTATTGTAAATAAATCAAGGAATGACAGAAAAAGAAATCTTTTTGCTTTTGATGTAGCTGCTGAATTTTCAATGAAATCTTTTTTACTTTATATTTTTTGTCTTAGAAATAAATATTCAACACATTTACAATATGATTCAACAGAATTTATACTTAGTTAACAAAGTAAACAGATAATATTCAAAAGATAAAAATATTCTAAAAGTTTTAGTTTATATTTATTTACTTTTACTTCACACACACTTCACTTTGCACACATATATATGTATATATGTCATGTGATTAATGTCAATAAATGTTTTTTCATACTGATTACATCTGTACTCTTTTGTTTGAGTTTGTTTTATTGACCAACTTATCTACTCTCTCTCTTTCTATATATATATATATATATATATATATATATATATATTATATATACACATATATACATACATATATATATATATATATATATATATATATACATACATACATACATAAAAGTCATACATACATATATATATATATCATACATACACATACATAAAACACACACACACATATACATACATACACATACATACAACACTATATTATTTAATATATATATATATATATATATATATATATATATACATACAGGGTCGCAATGGATAAATTGTTTAAATTACACAAAACTGAAAATAACACTGACATCTCATTTTAACAGATATTGGACAAAAATTGGACAAAAATATCTTGAAATACAAAAGAAATTTATTCAATAAAATCACCATTGCCTTCAACCATGGCTCCAGATGACTTTGTAATCTCCTGCAACACTTCTGGACAGTCTTCTTGTTTAAGTTGGTGAATGCTGCCATAATCCTTGTCTTCAGTTCATCTTTGGTCTTACAAGGAGTTTTGTTGGTCTCTTGCTCAACTGTGCCCCACACATAATAATCAAGGAGGTTGCAGTCTGAGAAATTAGGTGGCCAGATATAAGGGGTGATGTGGTCACAGAAATTGTCTAACAGCCATGACTGTGTACTCCTGTTTGTGTGGCATGGTGCAGAGTCCTTTTGTCAGACATAGGATCTTCCAGCAGCCATGCTCTTAACCCAAGGCAGCACTATCTCTTCAAGGCACTTGATGTATGCCTCCATGTTGATTCTGAAGCCCTCACCAACAAATTCAGGAGTTCTTTTCTTAGAATGATCAGAGTGAGATTTCCAAGTTGCTGTACATTTGTAATCACCATTAGACTCATCCAACTCTGTCTGAATCCCCTGCATTGTCTTCAGATTGACAATCAAACACTCCAAAATGTTCGTATTAGGACTTCCAGTGCAAATACCAAGCAGTTTCCAAATTTCTGGTTGAGTGAATTGCGTCATGGCATTCTTTTTTTTCACAGACAGTGCCCAACTGACCCTACTATATTGTGCAGTCAATAAAATCAACAACAAGCAACACACATGCTCAAAATTAAAAATATAAAATAAATGGTAATGATTTACCTATTACTCACAGTGTATATATGTATATATATATATATATATATGTTACTTTGCACGCATATACATACACATTTTACTGGACACACAGACATACATACATACATACACATTTTACTTGACACACACATTTTGACTTTCCATATGCATATTTTTACTTTCCATATGCAAATTTTTACTTTACATACATATTTTTACTTTACACACACACACACACACACACACACTTTATTTTGCACACATACATGCACATATGCTAGTCTAACTATGCTGTCAAAAATGACCCCTGGTCCTATCTTTGGTCCTACTTTGTTTTTAATTTTCATTATTGACCTTCCTGATGGCATCAGCTCTCGACTTGATATCTACAGAAAAGGATGGCTTGTTAATTTTGATAGCTCCAAAACTAAACTGCTTCCTATTAATCATCTGAGTGTCCACTTTCTGCCTTCCATCCGCACGGTTGATGCTAACCTTCTGGAAAGTGACTCGTTACGCCTTCTCAGACTAACAATCCTGACTGACATGAAGTGGAAAGATTATATTGAATTCCTTCAATTGCAAAGAAATTTGGTTCACTGTGTCATGCTAGACTTTTTCTCATTTTTCTCATCTGAATCTATCTTACCTATCTAAATGGCTATCATTCATCCATGCTTAGAATATTGCTGCCACATATTGTCTGGTTCTTCAGCTATATATCTAGAGATCTTTGATAAAATTCAAAGAAGAATCAGCAATATTACTGGTCCTGCTCTGGTGTCTTGGCTTCAGTCACTTTTCAAACATTGTAAAGTTGCTTCCCTGTGCCTTTTCTAAAAATACTTTCATGGGAACTGTTTGTATAAGCTTTGCACTATAGTACCAAGACTTTTTAAATTTAAGCTCAGTACTAGACTGGTGATGAAGTCTCACCAATTTACAGTTGAGTTGGTTAGATGTAACTGTAAGTTCTATGCTAATAGTTTATTTTCTCACACTTCTCACTTGTGGAACTCTCTTCTGGCTCCATGCTTTCCAGCCAACTTTAATCTTCAAAAATTTAAATGCAATGTCAATTGCTTTCTACTGTCTTTCTGATTACTCTTCATTTGATCTTGTTCCTTATTAACGTTTCTGTTTTCTATTTTGTCCACACTCAGTAAGCCCTTGTGTCTTAGTGGTTTTATTGCCTTGTTTGGGATGAAATCGATTAAAAGCAATATATATTTCCCAACAGTAAAACTAGGGTCAAAACACTATTCAAGTATAAAAATACATTTTTATAGTAAAACTACCAGCAATACATTTTCATAGTAAAAAAAAAATTATCAGCAATACAGTTTTGTTAAAGAAATTACTAATGCTTCCAAGAAAGTTAAATTTTAGCATTAAATGACCCCTAAGGAGTTGATATGCCACTAAACAAACAAAAAAATACAATAAGTTGAGTCATAAGTAATTTTCGTTTTTGTTAAAAAGTTGTAAAGACAAATAACTACTAATAATACAGAACAGTTAAGAATAAATTTGGATTACACTAATGTACCTTTGTTTTTGCCTAGTAGTGGCAGCATACACAGGGGATTAAAAGAAAAATGTTCTTCTCCTTGATGACAATACAAAACTGTATATAGCAAGAATACCAAGAATTTTGGAATTTGGCTGACCTGTTTTATTCCACCTGCCACATTCACCTGATCTTGTACCAACCAATTATTATTACCTTTTTTGATTGCTGCAAAATGCTTTGATGGGTCAAACTTTCCTTAATGAGAACCAGATTTAAGCAGCTATTGAAATCTATCTGCTCATGTGGATAGGCAGTGGCTTTTGCAGATGCCCACTCAGTCACATTTTTGTTTATTCAACACATGCAGAGCCTCTCTGTGGTTTATCCCTAAACTGGGCTGAGTAGATATTAATTATAATTTCTAGGAGAGAGCATATAATTTGGAATGATTAACAAGGCCATTATGCTCACATCTCAGTTGTGATAACTTGTGATGTCTTTCTTGCATAGCCATCCAGAGTTCCTTCTAACTTTACTGACAAGGATTGGGTCAACCCATGGTATAGCCTTCAGGCACATTCCAACAGTTCTGCAAATTGGGATCAGCTCTTCAGGCTGGTAACAAGTTACCTTGATGACTAATAAATCATGGTGAGATTTGAACTTGGGTTTCATACTAAAAATGCTCATGTTCTAGCCACATATCTATGCAGTTCTTTTATGACAATATAAGACAATAAAAAAATGAATATGAATTACAGTTTTGTATACATTAAGAAAAATTTAAAATCTTAAAGAAATTTCATTCAAAAAAGAAGAAAATTTCCAAGAAGGAATAACAACTTTCTTCAGGAATGAATAAAAAATAAAATTAATATTTATCAAGAAAGAAAAGCAAAATGGTTTTAAAAAAAATTAATTGACGACATTATCTGCCAAAAAAATATCCTTATGAAAAAATGATATTGATAAAATACTACCTTCATTCTATGACAGTTATTACAAGACGTACATATTTCATAACATTAATGTAATAATTATTATGGAATAGAAGTAGTAATAATTCTCTTTGAAAAAAAAAAATGAATGTCAAATTTGTTCAGGAATGAAAGAAAAAAAATGTGAAAGAATCGGGGCAAAGGAGAAAAATGTCAAATTTTGTGCAAAAAAATCTTGAAAGAAAAAGAAGTTATGAATTTCTTCAAGTTAAAAAGAAAGGATATTTCTCAAAAACGAAAAAAACAAAGGCACATCTCAAAAAAGAAAAAGAAAGGATATTTCTGAAAAAAGAAAAAAGAATATTTCTGAAAAAAGAAAAAAGGATATTTCTAAAAAATGAAAATAGGATATTTCTCCAAAAAGAAAAAAAAACAAATATATTTCTAAAAAAACGAAAAAAAGGATATTTTTCAACAAAGAAAAATAAGAATATTTCTCCAAGAAGAAAAAGTTAAGGTTATTTCTCCAAGAAGAAAAAATTAAGGATATTTCTCCAAGAAGAAACAAAAGGATATTTTGCCAAAAAGAAAAAATGAAGAATATTACTTCAAAAAGAAAAACATGAAGGATATTTCTCCAAAAAGAAAAACAAAACAAAAACAAGAGAACAACTTTCCACCAAATAAAGAAAAAAAACTTTTTCTCAATAAAACCGAAACTTTTTATTCTTGCAAGGTGTGTTTGTGGAGATGTAAGAAAGCCTGTCCTTTAACCAAAATTAAAGACATGTTCTCATACCACTGTGTGTTGTTTCTCAAAAGAAATCACATTCCTACTGCCTCTATATTTAATTGGGGGCCAAACATTGTATTCTCTTTCTTCCATACCTCTTCTACTCCAGCTCTGCCATTCATTTAATCATGGTCGAGGTTGAAAATGTCTACTAATAAACACCTTTACTCTTTTGGAAACACTCTTTGCTAACAACATGCCTGTGATCTACATGCTGAAACAGCCAAATGTCAGAATATGTACTTGTATCTCAGGGGTTCATAACCTGGGGCAGTTGCCTGATGGTTGAGGTTTAACAAAGGTTGAAAGTATTGGAAAAGGCTGGCAGGAATTGGGAGTGTGGTTTGAGGTGGTTGTTGCTGTACAGAAATACATGGCAGCAATTACAGATTCACTTTTCAGAATTGAATTTATGTTGCCCAGTCTTTGATACCGTAAACAGAAATTGGACATGATGTGGTTGCTTGTAGCTGGTTTGCACATCTGATTTAAAGGATCAATGTAAATATCAATAGGTCTTGTGTAATGGTCTTAGATTCAGAAAGTTATAATGGTTCAGCTTTAATAAGATGTTTTTCAAAAGAAATTAAAAAAAAAAAAGAAAGAAAGGAAGAGAGGAAATCTTACTTTCATACACCCTCTCAAATAAGCACAAAATCTCAAATAAGCCCAAAATCTCAAATAAGCACTAAAAAGATATTTCTAACTTTTAAAGGCTACTAAAAATCAGCATCAATATCATAATAAAAGAATTATTTACATTCTGACTCATGTCCTCATTTTTGTTATTATTATCATACTGTTTCGACCATAGTGTTCTCTACCTTCTTGAGTTTGTCCATCTGGGAATTTCAAACTGAATCCATTATTGTTCTCATTCAGCCTTTTTTTAATCATTTCACCCCAAGCAAGGCAGCAAAGTCACTAATACACAAGAGGTTACTTAGTGTGAAAGAATGTAAGAGAAGCATTAAGTTGCGAGAACAATAAAAGAACAAAAATTAAGAAGACAGATGTTAATGACTGTCACTGCATTTAAATTTTTGAAGATCAAATGTGACTGGAAAGCAAAAAGCTGGAAGAGAGTTCCACAATCGAGAAGTGCAAGTAAATAAACTGATATCCCAGAACTTACTAGCCATTTTGACTTTAAAACGATGAAATCTTTCAGCCATTCTAGTATCACACTTAGATTTATAAAGTCTAGGTACCATAAAGGAGAAAACAATTATGATAAACGTTTTTATAGATAAGGAAAACTACATTACAGCAGTAGCAAATCAACAGAAGCCGAAATGTCAGGAATGATGACATTGCAGATTCTTATTCTTCTATCAATATCTACAGATATCTTTTTGTGTCTTTTAGTCCAAATCAATTATTTGCTTATCCTGTTTCCATGGAATCTATGTCTATATCTATATACCTGACCCAGAGATTGAACTCACAATTACTACACCACCAATTTTGAAAACCAACACATTCATCCACTAGGTTCTTGTAATAAAAGAAATTTATAAAACATGAAAAATACTTCTTCAAAGGCTGGTGATGATCATAATATTGGTAAAACGATCAAGAAACAACAGAGACATCTTTACTTGAAATATTAATTTGGAAAATCTCTGGTGACCACAAATAATCATTATAATTTCTGTTGATTTGGAAAATCTTGACTGGTTACCAGTATCAGAGAGGAAAAACTATAGAGAAGAGAATAAAAAAACTACTCCATTACCTTTCCCTAAGAATAATTATGCCCTGGGTCAGCACTAGGATTGCTGGCACCACAGATAAACTGAACTTCGGCACCCTTACAAGTATAATTTTCACAAGGAGAAAATTTAGAAATGTAGAACGAGTTTATTACAATACACAACTTAACATGAGCTAAAGAAAACATTCATTATCCTACCTAAAACATTTTTTCTAGCCGTTAGCCGTAAATCTTTTCATGACTCTTTCTAAACGTAAATTCTTCACAAGATCATTTTCTATTGACAAAATTTAATCTGTCTTGAGTCATGGATGATTGCAAGTATGTTTTTATAAACTTTAATTTAGCTTCTCTCTCTGGCAACCACAAATAAACATTATAATGGTATTGTCTGTGCATTCATTTTTCTTTTATGGTGTTTCATCACCACCCCATAACAGAAAGAATTAATAAACAAATTCTCTAACATTTTACTCCACTCAAGTAATGTTATATTGTTTTTTATTTATTTCATTTGTTATTTTCACATGTTTTTCTTTTGTTTGAAAAATCCCAAACACATGACATAGCAACATGATGGCACCCTGACCTTGATGGTGACTGCCCAAGTTGCGAATATCTTGAGCCATCACTGATTATATCAATTCAAATTTTACAGAAAATAAGAAAAAAATTATTTATATTATTGTAACAGGTATCTTGAATCCAATAATATTCTTGTCTAATCTTAATTCTCCTTTCATACCATGTCTTTTCTCCAGAGACATGGCACGGAGAAAGAATTAAGATTATACAAGATTATTATTTAACATATTTCATACAATGCAAGCATAGACATTTTCATGAATTAATCTTCAAGAATTATTTAAGATTAATCAACATGGGACAATAGCAAAGTGGATTAAAGTATTGTTTTGTGAATTTGGTAACACAGTAATTGCCTGTTCAATCTCTGGCCTAGGCAGTGTGTACTTGGACTCAGTTGAAATAGGACGAGCAATAGCTGAATAGTAATAGATAAGAACTATATGAGATATGGCTGGACATGGACAATGAAATGAGACCAATCTTCCCATGTAGATTAAAGAATCAATTTTAAATTCCCTGAAGATTACTTGGATCAAAAATCCCCTGATGATGACCAGAGGGCATATCAGCCGAAACTTTGTGATAGCAACAACAAATATAATTACAATAATACACGTAAATAATGTAATTAGCAATCAATGCATTGTGCACACTCAAGTCAAAAAGTGGGCACTAGTCCAGCATGCACTTTTTTTTTTGTTTTTTTAAGCATTTCACCCCAAGCAAGGCAGGAAGCCACTAGGACGCAAGGGATTACAGAAAATTTAGAGCAAGATCAGATAGGAGTGATAGAAGAAAGGATGAGGGTAGTGGATAGATCAAGGCAACTGGAGATGTCAATTGACATTACACTTGAATAGCTGGAGATTATAGCTCACAGGAAAACAGGAATAGGGAAGGGAGTTCCACAGGCGAGAGGTGCAAGACATGAAGCTATTGGAGTAGAAGAGATGGATACATTTAGGAGTTTCGATAGTGAAGGGGTGAGAGCGGGATGCCAGCCTCATATGGCGCTTGAACTCATGACGTCTGGGAACCAGTGAATGCAGCTCCTCAGAGCAATTTTTATGAAAGTATTTGTAGAACAGACAGAGGGAGGCGACTGCGCATCTGTGAGAAAGTGACTGTAGACGAGACGCCAGAGCAGGGCCAACTACATTGCATATCCTCCTCTGGAGCCTATCAAGAACCCCGAGGCAAACATAAAGGGCACCAGACCATATATGGCAGCAATACTCCATGCAAGGGCGAATTGTTGATTTGTAGATCTGGAGGATCGACTCCGGGGAGAAAAACTTCCTGGCGTGGCTCAGGGAGCCAACTTTCCTTGCGGTAGACGAAGCAATTGACTCAATGTATTTATTCCATCTCAGGTCAGCAGTCAACGTGAGACCGAGATGCCATAGAGAGTTGCTCTCGAGAAGTTGAGCATCAGACATTCTAATGGAGGGAAGGGAAGGATCTCTGTGGTGATTAATAGAGAGCAGTTTTGTCTTAGAAGCGTTGAAGTTGACCAGCCAATTCTTGCCACAGTTCCCAATTGATTGGAGGTACTTTTCGAGATGCACGACCAGGTGAGTTTTGTCAGTGAAACTAGATTTGTTTTTGAGGCAGGAATAAATTGTGGTGTCATCCACATAGATGCCAACTTGGGAAGTTATGGCATCAGGAAGGTCATTTATGTAGATAAGGAATAGAGTGGGGCCTAAGATGGAGCCTTGAGGAACACTAAATCAAAAAGGTGAACACAAGTCTATTTTTTATGAGAGTCAAAAAGTAGACATTTTATATACGCAAGTCTGCAAGTATCCACCCAGAAAGTAATCCCTTTTATAAGGGTGGTTCTCACCACTTTGCAAAGGGCAAAAAAAAAAAGAAAATCTCTCTGGAGTATATAATAATTCCTACATTCTTTCAAGGTGCATTTCATTCTACTGTTGTAAGAATTCTTTTTTTTTATAAGCATTTCACACCAAGCAAGGCAGGAGTGTCATGAGTATGCAAGTGGTTACAGAGAGTGAAAATAAGAGAAAAGACTCAATATAGGCAGGGATGGGGAAAAGGATAAAATGAAGAACAGGGATCAAGGCAACAGAAGATGTCAATTGACATTACTATTAAATTTTTGAAGATTATAGTTATCAGGGAAGCAAGTAAGAGGAATGGAGTTTCACAGTCAGGAAGTGAGAGAGAAGAAGCTGTTGGAGTAGAAGAGGTGGTTACATTTAACTGCTTTGGCAGTAAAAGGGGTGGGAAGCCAACCTCGTAGCACACTTAAATTCATGCAATAGCAAATGTCATGAAAATGTCTGAAGAAAAAACATCTGTGAGGAAGTGACTAGAGGAATGGTCACAATGCATATCTGTCTTTAAATTTTGTCAAGAACCCCTAGATGAAAAGCAGGGGCACCAGACCATATATGGCAACAGTATTCCATGCTTGGATGAATAGTGAATTTGTAGATATGGAAGATGGACTCAGACAAGAAAAAGCTTCTGGTGTAACACAGAGAACCAATTTTCCTTGTGATATGTATGACTTAACTGAATGCTTTTAGAAGAATAGAAAAATTCTCTTTTCAGTTTCAACATTTAAAAAGTATCAATGTACAAACCATAGAAATGTTTACTTAAACACTGTTTTTGCTTACATCTTCCACTACTTCAGTACCACAAAACATAAGTCTGTGAAAACCAAGGTAAAAGATCATAAGGCAGAAAAAGCAGAATATTTTTCATGATCAATCAATGGAATTGGTATCTGAGACCAATATTTTTGTATGCAACAATTATTCTCTTACAAAAAAGATTTTATATAGAGTAGATGTAGACATGAAGCGGTGACTCAGTCTATATACAAGTGTATTAAAGAAATCTATTATTTGAATTTGGCAAGGAGTAAGAGGTAAAAAGAATTGATGAAGAAAAAAAAATAATGTCTTTATAAATAATCACAAAAATAGATGTAAATATGAGTTTAATACATAGAGATAAACAATGAATTAAGATGGATACAAACATAGATATAAAATCATTGAGATTCACAGCAAGATAGAATGACCAGACTATGAGAGAGAGAGAGAGAGATGAACTAAGAGTGAGAGAGAGAGATGAACTAAGAGAGAAAGAGATGAACTAAGAGTGAGAGAGAGATGAACTAAGAGTGAGAGAGAGATGAACTAAGAGTGAGAGAGAGATGAACTAAGAGTGAAAGAGAGATGAACTAAGAGAAAGAGAGATGAACTAAGAGAAAGAGAGATATGAACTAAGAGAGAGAGACGAAGAGAGAGAGATACGAACAGACTTTGTGAGAGAGAGAGAGATGTGAACAGATTTTGTGAGAGAGAGAGAGATATGTGAACAGACTTTGTGAGAGAGAGAGATGTGAACAGACTTTGTGAGAGAGAGAGATGTGAACAGACTTTGTGAGAGAGAGAGATGTGAACAGACTTTGTGAGAGAGAGAGATGTGAACAGACTTTGTGAGAGAGAGAGAGATGTGAAGACTTTTTGTGAGAGAGAGAGATGTGAACAGACTTTGTGAGAGAGAGAGAGATGTGAACAGACTTTGTGAGAGAGAGAGAGATGTGAACAGACTTTGTGAGAGAGAGAGAGAGATGTGAACAGACTTTGTGAGAGAGAGAGAGAGATGTGAACAGACTTTGTGAGAGAGAGAGAGAGAGAGATGTGAACAGACTTTGTGAGAGAGAGAAAGAGATGTGAACAGACTTTGTGAGAGAGAGAGATGTGAACAGACTTTGTGAGAGAGAGAGATGTGAACAGACTTTGTGAGAGAGAGAGAGAGAGAGATGTGAACAGACTTTGTGAGAGAGAGAGAAAAGAACAAACTGAGAATGAGAGAGATATGAAAAGACTGCAAGTGAAAGAGAGAGATATAAACAGGCTAACATACAAACCATAGAAGATATGAACAAAGAAAACACTTCGTGAGATATGAATAGACAAATAAAAAATCAGGATAAAAGCAAAGTTAGTAAGGTTATCTTAAATGTTGAATTCAGTATTTTCATTAGAAAAGTTTGTAAAGTACAAATAAAAATATTTTTAGTGATGGAGAAATGTCAAATGCATTTGTTACTCCATCAAACCATAAAAGATATGTTTATAATCTCCAAACTTAAAAAAAAAGACCCAAAGAATTTCAATTCCCCATCGTAGAAATCATTTCCTTGTATTTCATATCACTTTTAAAAATTATATATATATATATATATATATATGCACATGCATACATCTATATCTATATAATATTGCTTTTAAAAGTGATATGCCTACAGTCATTTGTGATCAGAGTAAGAAGAAATATCTTTCATTTCTGATGTGACAGAAATATTTCCTTTCATTAAATCTACGTGCATATATATGTGGAAGAAATCATCTTGTATGTCTCTCAACATAAACTCATGGTGTTTGTTTTTAATAAATTGTTAAACAGCACTTCAATAAACATTATGAAGTTGCTTGGATGCAAAAATAAGTCTTTATGTGCCAATGAATTATATATGCATGTAGAAATGTTGTTAACGTTAATGAAATATGAATAGGCTTATACAGGAAGATGATCATACAACCTCATTGAATATGTTGGCATTTCAAAGACATATACGAAATAGATAAAAGTGAAATATAGAATATGACTAATTTCTTATTATAAACCAGAATTGATAGGTAGACAGCCCCGAAACTGACGAAAGGGGGTAGACGGCTCCAAACATGATAACGGGGGTAGACAGCTCCAAATTTGACGACTGAAGGAGACAGCTCCAAACCTGACAACAGGAATAGACATTTCTAAACTAGATGAGATATCTCTAAATACAGGTAGTGGAATGAGAACAGTCTATCCTCTTAGATTAAATAAAGGGTTCAGTCTGGAATTCCCTTTAGGTCATCCAGATCACTATACACCTGATAAAGACCAGAGAGCACAAGGGTTGAAACATTGTCATAACAAATATGGTGACAATAGTTTGCATGTAAATAATATAAGTAACATCTTGATTCTATTATTAATTTTTTAAAATTACATTTGCTATCCATTTAAGTTGTTTCTGCTGTTGAAAGTCTTCAGGTGATGTCGTTTCTGTTATTTGATGTAGTTCTTTATTAATGATTCTATATGCGATGAGAGAGGGAAAGGAAAAAGCTATGTAGCCATGTTTTCTCTTATGTTTGAATGGCTTGGAGACAGTCATATCTCTGCTCCTGAAAGTTGAAATCTGTGGGTTTTCATAAGAAATTTTCCCAGGAAACCGGCTTGAGAAACACAGGGTTTGGGTTTTCTCTGATTAGTCAAATTATTCACATGGTGATGCTAATTTCTAACCTATAGATATTTTGATTTAAATGGTGTGTTGTATTATGGAATCTTTTTGGCATGTTTGTAATATCGTGCATTATTTGGTAAAAAAATAATGTTTGATCATGTTTTAATATGATATATACGTAGGTATGTAACTGTGTTGGAAATAGGGTTTATTTCCTATAAGAGAAAAGAAAATAATAATAGAATCAATGTGTTGATCTTCAACACTACTTTAAACAAAAGTTTAGGAAGGAAACTACCTTCAGTACTGGCAATAGCAATAATAGTTAAGGGACATGAGAAAACTGTTTAAGAGAAATATTTTTTTAACTTTTAACCAATAGTAATGTTAACTGTTCATACAATGAATGTCAAATGTTTCCTTATAAGGAAACCACTAATTATATCTTATGATTTTGGTGTTTTAACATTCCATTGTATTAATACATGCTAAATACAGAGATTTTTTTTTTAATAAGGAAAAGAAATATTATATTTTAAGAAATTCCCGTTCTAGTGCAATGAGGGCACAGCCTCGAGCAGCTGTTTCCCAGGGCTGGGTATGTCTCAGTATAAATTGCAACTCTGTCCTTTGATGTAGCCATCTCTGAGCAGACTCTGCCCAAAGACAGAGACGTAACTGAGAGATGATAAATAAACATGTTACAAATTACTTTATAGTAATTTACACACTATAAGCTCAATATCTGTATTATATATTATCTACTTCTAGGCAATATCACTTTTCAGGTTTAACTAATTTGCATATTGATTTTAAAAAAGCTTATTTCATTAATTAACTGTCCTTCATTAACATTCGTTTATTCAAGGATTGTTTTGATTCTCATATCAAAAATAGTTCTGTTTAGGAACATCATCTTATATAGGTGCAGAAAAGTGTTTGAAATTTGCATTTTATTTGGCCTTCAACAAGTTAGCATCTATTTGTAAAACTTTCCTTCACTATAACAAGCCAATTTCTGAATGAAATGTTCATTTAAAATTTTTGTTTCAAAGATTTCAAGTAGTGAATATATCTTACTTTGTCAAGTGATAGCGAGCAGGCAAAGCCTGCTTGTGCTGAATATTGAGAGTCTTTTTTAATAGGGAAAATTCTAGGTTTAATTTATAAACAAATTCTTGTCTGACAAGATATTATTCAAAGATATCAAAGAACTGCCTGTGGAAACACATCATTACAAAAAATGATGAATATATATAATTGAATATAATGTAGTTGGACTATTTTTTGAAGAATAAAGTAAATAAACTTGTGCTAATAGTTTATATATAATCTTTGTTCTAATTTATGAAAACAAAAGTAAAAAATGTTGCCATCACAAGATTACAATTATTTTAGTTTAGCAGGACTAGTTTTTTTTCAATTAACTCAAATCAACCATATTTTGTGTATTGCTCTTTAGAAGCAGCAACAAATTTCAAACAGAGGGAAACTTCCACAGAAAAAAAAACTATAACCTTGGAACCTTAATTGATATTGTTTCAATATCCTGGGCTATAGCTAATGATTTTATCCTTGGTTGATAAAAACTTCATATGTGAAGGTCAAAGGTCTATGTTCCCTGCAACTGATGCATCAAGGTAAGGGGTCATCCACAGACCCCTTACCTGTCAATTATTTTGGGAACAATGTTTCATTTTCTGATGAAATTTTTATTTGTTTTTAATATAGTAACTAAGAAACTTAAAAGTAACTGAGTAGTGGCTGACACATCCACCAGATGTACTATTGACAAATCGACTCATTTCTAGGTTCAGAAGGGCATAAAAAGAATCAAGATCAATGTAAAAACACTTCTATAGCAGGTTTTTGAATGTTATATTTTGGACATGTTTATTCAACCATGTCTGAAAAAGATGCTTTCAGGAAAAACGTATATACACGTCTATGACAGGGAAGGGGTTAAAAATAGTAATAAGTAAAATTTCTTAAATGTTCTGCTGTATTATATCAACTTGTTCAGATTTCTGCCAAAGTTCCTTGTAACTGATGCATTACGGTTTTAAATCAGTCATGGAAAAGTTTCTTAAATCTTCACATTATTTCTCTAAATGCTATTTTCTTAATTATTATTTAAATTGAGCATTATTCTTGAACTAAATAAGCCTTAATATATTGGAACTGAATATATTTTTAACCTATTATAAGGAAAAGCAAAAAAAAAAAAAAAAATTTCCATGTCAGATATATGTATGATTCATTCAATTTTAAGTGATTCAATCATTAATTTTTCTGGACTTAGATTCCTTATAATTTTTTTACTTATTTATTTTCTTTCTTTATATTCTTTTGTGGAAAAAGAATTTCATTTCAAATGGTGAGAGGCCACTTGATTCTCAGAGAGCGATATTCTCAAGAAACTTGAACTGGCTTTTAAATTAGGTCCAGTAATACAAGATGGATTATTTTATTGATTAAACCAGATTCCATTTCATCTACTTCCATCTTTTCTCATTTCTTTTGTATAGTTTTCTTTATGCCACAACCTCATATATCTATAGAGTTAATTGTGACTCAGCAAATCTTTGAGCGAATACTTGAGGAAAGTTAAAGAAGGCATACTAGTTGTATTGATAAGAAGATATATTAGAAAGAAATACAGTTGTAAGTACATAATAATTATATATATATATATATATATATATATATATATATATATATGTCATCCACAGACAGACTGTTTCACCCATCCTGGGTATGATGATAACCTCTTAATTGCTGATGTCCCTAGGTCCACCCTGACATGACCCCACAACCTGACTCAAAACAATATGAAAGTGTAAAAATAGATTTTAATACCAGAAATGCTTTTAAAAAAATTAGTATCAGCAATAGATAGAAAATATTACCAGAAATAAAAATCTTATCAGTATTAAATAACCCATTGAGGTTAATATGCCACAAAACAAAACAAACTATACATTTTTGAAAAAAATATTACCAGCTACACATTTCTAAAAAAAAAAAAAGAAAAAAAAAGGAAATTTTGTAGGCATTGTTACTCAGTTATATATAAAAAAAATAACATACAAAATATTGCCTCACTGAAATTGTCCTCCATTTTCTTACACAAAATATTGTTACTTCATTTATGCAATTTACAGACCACTAGGAAGCCATATTGGAGGTGTGGGTTATCCTTACATAGCTTTGCCAGTTTTGACAAGTCAGTCAGTGGCACTGATAATTATCTTCCTTCTTGCCTTCATCCTCTTCTGTCTTCCGCCCAGCAAGCTGTAGTGATGACATCATAGTACCTTGAGATATCTTTCCACTTAGTGACTGAACTTACACACAGACACAATTCCTAGCTTTTAATGCTTTCTTTTTCTTTTTGCATGCCTACTAGTTTATATTTTCTCTTTCTTGTTATACAAAAATATAAAATATCACCTCATTGAAATTGTCCTCCATTTTCTTACACAAAATACTGTTACTTCATTTATGCAATTTACAGACCACTAGGAAGCCATATTGGAGGTGTGGATTATCCTCACATAGCTTTGCCAGTTTTGACAAGTCAGTCAGTGGCACTGTTAATTATCTAGAAAAACAGGACACAAAAATATAAAATATCGCCTCATTGAAATTGTCCTCCATTTTCTTACACCCATCATTATATGCACAAAATATTGCTACCATTGCTTCTGGAACAAAGGCAAGAGGGACAGACGAATGTAGCACATAACTTTGCTAACAACCTTGTATAAAGATTTGTTAGAAAAAATATAAAATTTACTAAAGGTTACAAAGAACAGGAAATTGTGGAGAGCCACAATCATCCATGTCCTAAAAACACAACACATAGAAGACAATATGGAATGGATAGTAACTCAACAGTTACTGTCCGTGTCACTTGTAATGTTCATATGTTTCAATCAGCCCAGTGGGTACTTGCAATTTTCACACACTAATATTTGTCTGGAAATCACATATTCTTTATATCCAATTAATAAATGGTGCCTGAGAAAAACCAAGAGAATTTGGCACTAGAGTCTTTCTAATTAGTATAAACATTACAGTCCATCTGAAGTTATCATGCAAATCATCTGAAACACAATAAATAGAATTTGCTCTTGGAAGTTTTTGTAAAATTTTTAACAATTTGCATATCATAAAGCTTGAGTTAAATTTTTAGTCATGCCAGAAAATTTTTCTCATCTGAGTTCATCTTGCACATTTATAAATTTGTGCATTGCTGTGCCTTGAAAACTACTGCCATATCTGTTCTGGTGCTCCTGCTATTCATTTCGAAGTTCTTGACAAAATCCAAAGAAGGATCTGTAACGTAACTGATCAGGACTTGGCATCACAACTTCTGTCACTTTCTCACTGACACAATGTGGCTTCCCTCATTTTTTTCTACAAATGGCAATTGCTTTGAGGAACTTCTTCCCTGGTACCATGACCACATCAATTTAACAAAAAACATCATAATTCCTAGCTTTTATTGTCTTTTTCCTTTTGCATGCAACCTAGTGTATTTTCTCTCACTTGTTAATCAGTTAAAAATATGAAAATATAAAATGTTGTTGAAATTACTTTCTGTTTCTTTACAACTGTCATTTACATGTGCAAATATTTTTACCGCTGCTTTTAGTCAAACTAAACGTAATGCTACAATATTTGGTACAAGCAAGTTATATTCTGCAACAATAGCATTAAATAGAAATTGTATAAGTAGCTAGATGCTATTAGAAGCATAGTACATATATTCAGTTTTCATAAGTAGGTGTAAAAAAAATGTACATACTTGATAAATATGTAGATGGCGACCTTTACCTTTAAAGTGTAGTAATCTCTGTGTGTGTGTGTGTGTGTGTGTATATAGACACATATATATCTACACACATACACCATATATATATATATATATATACATATATATGCATACATAAATGCACGCACACACATACATATATATATGCACGCATACATATATATATACATATACACACATATAGACACACACACAAATATATACATATATACACACTTATATATAGACACACACACACAAATATATAGACACACACAAATTTATACACATACATATATAGACACAGACACACACACATATAGACACACACATACATACATACATATTGTTATAATATTTTATTATAATAAATTCCAATAAAAACATTTTACGTCACTACACAAAAACTTTCATGCTTTGATACTAAGATGGTAACTCTTCAGGTTATGTTACGTAAGTAATGATAAAAATGATTTATTAGGGAAATTTTTAAAAAAATTTTTTATCTCTTTTTGTAAGTTTTGTTTTTTAAATTTCCCTAATAAATCAATTTTATTATTAGTTATTTATCATTGCCTGAAAAGATACCATCTTAGTACTGAAACTGTGAAACTTTTGTGTAGTCATGTTATATGTTTTTATTGTAATTTATTATAATGAATTTTTTTTAATAATATTTTGGTCTACTTTGTATTGAGCACTTTTTTAAAAATAAATGCTATGAACTGTGTATTTTTACCCCATCTGTTCTTTCTCTCATTTGTGTGTGTGTGTGTGTGTGTATATATATATATATATATATATATATATATATATATTAATAAATATACATATACCTATATTTAAAGTGCAACTTTTGTTGTTCTACCAACTCATCAGGTATGAACTATTACACTTGATTTTTTTTTTTTTAAATATTGTTTTTTTGTTTTTAAACCAACCATAATAGTTCAGGCCTGATGAGTTGACAGAACCACAAATCTTTAAGTTGCACTTAAAACTTCAGGGTCTATGTTTATTTATTAATATATACTTCTCAGTTAACCACATTGAGCACAGTTTTGTTTACACCTAATTAATTGGTTCATATCCACATTTATACACACACACATTTATTTATATATATATATATATATATATAAAAGAGATGGTACAGTCACAAGTCATCTTTTAAATTAGAAAGTCCTAGGAATTGTACTAGATTTTTTTTTTTTTTTTTAAATAAAAAAAGATCTGATTGTAATTTGGAAAATTTTTAAACAAGTAAAACATTACAACAATCATAGTAATATCTGAAAATTTCTGTCAACAAAACAAGTTAGCCATAATAACATTTTCAGACTAAAGAACCTTTTGAATGAAAGATCAGAAATTATGTATACATACTAAAAAGTTCCTTTTGAGTTCATATGAAGAGGGGTGAAAAGAAAGTAAGTATATTTCATTTTACCCACCTCCCCCACCACTGATACACTTCCAATACACTTGCTTTTGTCCTCCTCACCTTCTACCACACCCCCACATTGTACACTTATTTATTTCTGAAAAAATTTCATATTCACAAAATTTAAAATTTTTTTTTTTTACAAATAAAGTGTTAGGAAATCAAACGGCTGAAATATTGAAAGGCGGAAACCAAAGTAGATGAATTGACTGATCTTGTAATTGTATGAGAAAAAAGATACATACATTTTCATACACCAGATCAATATAAGCATATTGATGACAAAGTGGAAAAACAGGCTTCAATGTCCACTCATATATATATATATATATATATATATATATAAAAACACACATAAAAAAATATGCACCCAAATACAATATGTACACCACTTCTTTATATGAACATATAAATATGAATTAAGTTTTATCTCTACAGTTAAATACATTTGTGTATCATTTATGTATAGTTGAATGTACAAATATATATGGAAAATCTGAAACTAAGATGTACTTAAATACATGAAAATAAACATTTTTGATAAGCTTGTATCAAGGTATCTTCATATAGATATTTTCTTCAGTGCATAGCATATAATTTGTCAGTGACTCATTATTTAAACCTTTTATCATACATAGGATAGTCAATTGACCCTTTTTTGAGTTTTTCTTCATTTCAAAGGAATTTCTTTATTTTAGATGAAAAATTCTAACAAAAGATGCCCAAAGCAAATATTAAATTCAGATTGCTTTTGATTACTCTTGGCCTTTTTTTTTTCAAGAAACTCAGTAGAATGTACAGTATGGCATCTGTATTATCAGCTTAAAATTTAAAATGAATCTGGATTTATGTATTATGACTATGAATTAGAATTTTAATATTACATACCTATTATGATCTTACAGTTTCAAGGCATTTTAAAATATACTCACGGAGATCAAAACAAATTTTATTGATAGTTGTTTGCCTTCTTTTTATATCATGAACCTCCAGGATGTGTAATCATTTTTTTACAGTTAGAGTGACAACTATTGTATTGTGAATCAAATTTGGATGGAAAATTATCAGGCGAACCGTATTAGATGCTTGCATATTGCACTTTGCTAAAATATGGCAGTGCAATATCCTTCAGAGAAATGTTGTTCTATAATTGCGGTATATACAGGGCTAGCTTAAGGTATTGACACCTTGGGCAGTCACCCAGGGTGCCTTCAAGGCTGATGGAACCAGGATCTTCCAAAATTAACGCTTATAAAAGATACTTAGTCATTTATGACTGAAGACAGATTAAATTCTTTGGGCATTTTGTCAATAGAAAATCATCTTGTAAAGAAAATAGGTGTAGAAAGTGCCATGAAAAACTTGCAGATCTAAAGGCTTGAAAAAATGTTTTAGGTAGGGTAATGAATATTTTATTTAGTTTGTATTAAGTTGTATATTGTAATAAACTCATTATCCTACATTTTCAGCTTTTCTCCTTATGAAAACTTAAAAAATTATTCTTGTAATGGTGGTGAAATTCAGCTTGCTCAGGGTGCCAGCAACTCTAGGACTGCCACTGTCTGTATATATATATATATATATATATATATATATATATATATATACACACACACACACACACACACACACACAGAAATATAGTTTTAAAGTGTGCTACATTATGGGATAAAGTGCTCAAAATCAGTGATAGATCATATATAAATATAAAAGTGAATATTGAAGTCAACACTCAGAGGCAACAGGCTGTTTCATGCTAGACACAATCGTCAGGCCATGAGGGTTAGATTTTTTTTGACTATTTATATACATAAAATACAAGTAAAAATAATCAATCTAAATAAATAAAGTAAACAATAAACAAATTAACAATCCAATAACCGATAGAATAGATTACAACAATCAATCCAAAAATTGAACAAGAAAATAGATATAACTGCTGTATAACGATAAAAAAAAGAAAAAATCGTAAACCAAATAGAGTAAATAAAAATATACAAAATAAAAAATAAGCAAATAAATAAGAAAAAATGATCACACTGGATAATGCGCTCTCTCCCAGAAACTGTAACTAAGGTCTGCTCAGCATAGCTGTAGTATAAAGCACAGGTGGGATTTGTGGGTGTTGAACAAACAAAAAATTTGCTTGAGCAGGCGTCTGCATTAGAGATTGGCAAGCCACCCTAATAATCGAGTATCCTTGAATATGAGTGGCCAGCTATCATATATATATAAAATTTTGATTTTATTATCATCAAAGTCAGATTTTCCTAAGAAAATTAGTACACAATCTTGATCTTTTGTATTGTGAATTTATGTGTAGAGAATTCTTATTAGTAATGATGAAGTTCAAAGATTCGAATTTTTTTGGTAGTAAAATGAAAAATGCATGAATATATAACGACAGAAGATTATTAACATGAACAATCTTCTGTAGTTATATATTTATATATTTTATTTTTCATCTTTTATGTTACTAGATTGCTTAAGTTTAAAGTAAAGTAAGTTAATTGCATTTTTGCTATGGTTTAAATCAGGATTATTTTGCATGTTACTCTGTAATGTAATTACAAAGATTTTGTTTAATATCAGATATTTTCTTATAGAAAATCCTTAGTTGAATAAATATTCTTCATTCTATTTAATACAAGATGTTTTATTGTGTGTATATAGAGATATTAAAAAAATATCTGTTAATATATAGCTAGGCATGTATAAGATATATAATTTCCCAGGTGAATAAAGATATAAATTATTCAAATATACATTTCAGATTATATCAACTTTAATTCTTGATTCATAAATTTATAATCTGCTTTTATATATATATATATATATATATAAAAACAAAAAATATTTAAGTATTGCGGGTATAAATATTTGCATTTGGCAGAAAATAAATTAATTTTTGTGCAGAAGGCTGTGTATGATCAAAGGTGTATGTGAACACTTTCAGTCATATAGGTATATGCACTTACAATGAATTGATATTCACACATATATATAAATAGATATACATATCTGTATAATTATATAAATATCTTCATATCTGGCTGTCAATCATTCTGTATGTGGTGGTGTGCATCTCTGAATTTGAATGTATGATGGGCTACCAAAATTTCTGGTAATCTGAGCATCACTCATGTTACTCTATGTCTCATCATATATTTCACACATCTCTCTTAATCACTTCCACAGGGAATATTAAAGTTTATTTTACATCAATATTTTCTTTTTCAAGCAACTTATTACATGACTTTAGTTCACCAAACTTTTGGCTATCACCATATCTATATATATATATTTTTAAGAATCTGTTGTTTTCCATGTTGACAAAATGATGTAACGACATATTTTGTATAATTTTTTATATGAACAAACAGTATTTAGAAAAATAAGACAAACTGGAAAGGTTTTTTGTGACATGTTTTATCATCACAAAAAATCCTTTCCAGTTTGTCATTTTTCTGAACATATATATTTTAAAGAGAAGAGAGAAGTCGCAAACGTTTTTGGTTGTAATGTAGATTTTTTTAAATATATATATCTTGTTTATTTTTCATATTTTTTGATACAAATGTTTCGGGTCTTGCAACCTTCATCAGCTGAAGAATGGTTATTTCCACATAGTATTTAAAGGAAATAATTTTTCCTTATGCTTCCTCACATTTAACCAAGCATCTGCATGTGTGTGTATATATATATATATATATATATATATATATACACACACATTACATTACATTATATATATATGTGTGTGTGTGTGTGTGTGTGTACACGTACACACACATCCACATAATGGGTAAGGTGATATATTAAAATCTTAAATATATTAAAAGGGTTCCAAAATATAATAATAGCAATTAAAATGGACATGTTAACAGAAAAAAATTAACAATAAAAGTTTTACATTACTCTAACATGGTAATATCTAAGTACAAGAAATTAGCAAAAATTAGCTTAACTGGTTGCTTGATCCTCTTTCCTCAGCTCAATCACAGACAAGAAATGTGCACAATGACTGAAATGAAATACCAAAGAATGGATGTTATATAATAGATAGAAAGCATTAAAGGCTAATTATACTTAAGTCTAAGAGCCACTCCCAACTACAGAGGGATGGCTGGCAGGACTTAATATAAATTAACTACACCATAAGGTGAAAATAAGAGTGAGCCTTTCTCAGTATGAACAACATATCTAAGTTGTAGGAAGGACATATTGATAGATATTTAATATACATATAATTTATATATAAAATTAATTTGTTCATTTATCTATCTCTACACTTGAGTTTTGCTAAATTGCATCCACTCTTCAAGAGACTTGATGGCAAATTGGATTTGTTTTCAAAAATCTTACTTTCCTTACAAGTATTATGATGCAAACTTATTTCTATTTGATATTAATGTGACAGATCATAGCTAAAATTTAAATACTTGACTACACATAATTCCCCTCAGAAGCTGCATTAATATATCAATTCCAATTATATGAAGTCTGATCAAAAAGTATGCTCTGCTAATGGAACTAAAGTCTGCAGAATGAAGCCACTTGGTGCAGATAAACCTTGAGCATTGCCATGCATGCACATTAAGTTATAACATTCTAACTTGCTTTTATTGTTTACAGCAATTACTTAAAAGGAGAGTGTGTAGAGTGTGCTCATCTCACGACACCACAGAGATTCCATCAGTGACCATTGCATGTGCAGCAGTTTTTGGTCAAGGACAACATTACCCCGTTATAACCACCACCATATTCTTCAGATCTTGCTCCTTGTGATTTTTTTCCTCTTTCCAAAAATCAAATCCCACTTGAAAGCAACAAAATTTCAAGACCTTGAGAAAATCTAAGAGAATGTGATGAGGTAACTGCTTGCTATCAACAAAAGGGAGTTCCAGGAACGTTTCCATCAATGGAAACAATACTGAATGATAATGTGTGTGGCTTCAGAAGGGAACTATTTCAAAGGAGATAAAATGCTGAATTGATATGTGTTATAGTTTTCTTTTTATAGCACCAGGTCTGATACTTTTTGATCAGCACTATGATAACGATTATCTAATATACATAACCAAACAAATTCAAAAAAAGTTTACACCATGAAATAATGCCTTCTAAGGAAAATATAATTTTGGAAAATAAATCCTATTATCAAGTACAATAATTACAATTACTGCTTGCCTTAAAATCATTATCAACAATTTTTTTGTAAAATACAACATTTGTTATTGTTATATCGGGAAAAGATATATAGATTTTTACAATTTTAAGAAAATCTATGACAAAGTGAAAGAAAGATCGATTTTTAACAGCTAAAACATTCCTATAAAATCCAGATCAGACCAAAAAAGATGTATTGCTGCCATATCTAGACTGGAGCTGCCCAGTTTTTACTTTCAAGCCTTAATGCTGTTCAAAAGTGTATACATGGCCTTGTGGGTGATTATTTTTCAACCTACAGCCCCTTTTTCATAGGTAAAATGTTGTTGCTCTCTTCCTGTTTTCTTGATAGTTCCTTCCACCAGTCCATACTTTCACAGCTAGTATCTGCCATGCCACATACACAGGATTGATACATTGGTAAGAAAGAAGTTCCACTCAAACAGCTTCTTCCCTAGCATTGTCACCTGTTACTTCAAAAAGAATCCTTCCCTAATCTAGGGTCAACAGTTTTCTATATATCCTCATTATATTCACCTCATACTCACTCCTTGTAGACACTTATAACAACTTCATTTAGTAACCCTCTACCTTGAGTAGCTCCTGGGCCTTGCATTGAGTAATACAATAGTATCACATAAAAAAAAATCATTATATATGAAGGGTAAATATCTGGCTACATTCACAGTGTCAGAGATTTTTTTCTTTTTGGAAAAAGGAATGAAAAATAAAATTTCTCAATCAGGAGAAATTTTTTTCATCATTTCACCCCAAACAGAGCAATAATGCCACTAAGATACAAGAAGTTAACTAATGTGAAAAAAAATAAAAAAAAAAAAAAAAAAAATTAAGGAAACATAACAATAAAAAAAGAGGAATTAAGACAAAAGATAACGATTGGCATTGCATTTAAATTTTTAAAGATCCAAGTTAGTTGACTGAAAACATGGAAGAGAGTTCCTGAAATGTGAGAGAAGAAAACATTAGCATAGAACTTGTGGTTACATGTAACAATTTCAATAGTATAATGATGAGACCTAACTTCCAATCTAGTACTGTGCTTAAATTTATAAAATCAAGGTATCAACAAAGGAAGCTCATCAGAACAAAAATGCATGATGGAAGCTATGTTATTAGTTGCTCAATCAATAAATGCCAGATGTTTCCTTATAAGGAAATATCTAATATTACTATTAAAGATGAGAAGAACAGATACCACACTTTGATCCCATCCTGATGACCAGTGAGTGAAGAAAAGAATAATTCAAGTTGCACTGGCTGCATGGTCAGTGAATGCCAAATGCTCCCTTATAAGTAATTAGACAATATTACTATTACCATTTATACTCAGATAAGTACAGTTAACATTGACATATTTTTATGCATGTAATCATAATGGTGGAGTAATGGATAGCACCTCAGATTGAGGAATCGGAAAGCCAATTCCAGTTGAATTCATTCCATTCACTTATGTGCTAATACCCTTGGGAAAGGTATGAATCCTCTTCTTCACCCAACAGCTATGGGTAAATAGCAGGACAAACCGGGTTGTATAGACTTGGTTGGAAACTGATCTACCACAGTAAGAAATGGCAACCTACTGCAGGAAAAAATCTGCCTCATCAGTCATGTATCAAAAGATACATGATTGCCTAAGCATGTATCTCGCATGAAACATAACTGTTCAGTGTGCATACCTTCTAAGGTAGCTTTTAAGCAAATGAAAACTTTACATATATAAAGGTCAATATATATATATATATATATATATAGTGGGTATCAAAAATACTTTTACTGACTTTGGGAGCAGGTTCCTCACACCTAAACAAGGACAAAAGTCCACATTAAAGAAAGTTTATAGTAGATGTCGCTGTTGTCATGTAACTTAGGTTACATTTGTCATTTGTGTACCTTTGTCTTTAGTTTTTCCTCACACCAAAACTAAGACAAAAGTCCATATAAACATATATCCATAAATCCTTCATTTTTGAGTCATTAAGTTTAAAGTTTATGGAAGACACTGTCTCCATGGCAACACAGTGCCACTTACTGTAAACTTTCTTTAAACTTAATAATTCAAAAATGAAGGATTTGTAGACATATGTTTATATTGACTTTTGTTCTTGTTTTGGTGTGAGGAACCTGCCCCTAAAGTTTGTCAAAGTATTTTTAATACATCCTGCATATTTTGTTTGGAACAATTTTCTACATTACTGGAAGAGCTGATCACAAAGATAGGCAAATTTGCTTGTCTCAATTTAGTTGAGGTCATGTTTCCAAAATAGAACTTTCTGTTCAGCTTGATGTTAGGTTGGTTAATTTAATGTTATATCGACTCTTGCTGGGTTATTTAACGTTGATTATTAGTTTTATGCGACAAAAATCATGATGAATTCCTAGATAAGTACAGGTTACAATACAATCAAAATGGTAGACATTGGTCAAATTTAAACCAGTCTGCAAGAATCTATCCAGATGATTGGAGGAGCTTTTCCCTCTTTGCAGTGAATGCTATTCATATGCAAAAACTGGATGTAAACTCCATAATTATTTTGTGCTGAATAGCAAATTAGTCATCAATTCTGGTGGAAAAAATATTTTTTTAATTTTACAAACTTATGTGTGCAAAGTCATTTTTAGATTTATACAAAAAAATAAAGTCGTTGTGAAAGGCAATTAACCTACCGCCATTTAGTGAAAGTTTAGGCTGATGTAGCAGGAAACGAAATTTAAGCTTCACTGTAATCATTCAATTTTGTGTTGGAAAAAAATGTTTTTATTTTATAAACAAATATCATATATATTTATATGTTTAACCATGACAAATGAAATCACTTTGAATGGATTATCACATCCCAGCCATCTAAAAATGCCAAAATTTAGTCAGTCTTGGTTATGCTGATGACACTCGTTATTGACAATGACTGATAGTTGAAAGTACTTGAATACAAACAAGAAAAAAACGAATTTTAGACAATTTATACATAACTTTGATCCTGATATACAACACCTCATTCAGAAATTGGAA
The DNA here is from genome assembly GCA_903632075.3 of Acanthosepion pharaonis. Lineage (NCBI taxonomy): Eukaryota > Metazoa > Mollusca > Cephalopoda > Sepiida > Sepiidae > Acanthosepion > Acanthosepion pharaonis. The sequence goes on from CAHIKZ030001702.1 coordinate 2,490,991, forward strand.
AGATAAAAACTTGAACAGACAGACTTTGTTGTTGGAATTTGATAAAACATGTTTGCATGTATATATATATATATATATATATATATAATTATAATAATATTTTTTGTTTAAAAATATGATTCCTTCGCTACATAAGAGTTCTCATGTTTCAAAAACGAGAGCCGAAATATCCAAATAATTATTAAAATTAAGTTGCAAAGTTGCAAACATTAGCCTTGAAATAGATACCCTACTCAACCTTAGCAAAACCTCTTAGAAGATGATGAATCTATTGATAAGAATTAACTTTCTGACCACTTAACGAAGGAAAATAGTCTAGCCACTCCCACAATAACGAATTCTGTAACGGACCGTGCCTAAAAATACATGTAAACCGACAGATAGCTTATTCCTAAAATTTCGCTTGAAGATGAAATGGAACTAAACACCACAATCCAACTTAATTTTAATAATTATTTAGACATTTCGGCTCTCGTTTTGAAACATGAGAACTCTTATGTAGTGAAGGAATCATATTTTTAAACAAAAAATATTATAATATAAGCTCTACTTCTTTATGGAGCACTGTCTTCTTAAAAATAAAAACAAAAATACGAAGGAACCCCGGATTATGCACCCAACGTGTTCTTTTCTATTTTCTGCATACCTATGCACTTAATATATATATATATATATATATATATATATATATATCATTATTTTTTAGAAATATGATTCCATCACTACATAAGAGTTCTCATATTTCAAAAACAGAAGCTAAAAGACAGTTGTTTCATCCTCAAGTGAATTTTGGAATAACTAATTTTGAAATTATATGCTTATAAAGTTCCGTAAATTTCAAGATTAGTTATTCCAAAATTCACTTGAGGATGAAACAGAGTTGGTTTTTTAGCTTCTGTTTTTGAAACATGAGAACGCTTATGTAGCGATGGAATCTTATTTTTAAAACAATTATAATTTCAGCTCTACTTTTGTATTGAGCACTGTTTTTTTTAAAAAAAAAATTAAAAAATACTAAAGAACTTTGGATTAATAACTTAAAGGTTCTTTTGTATTTTTCTATATTTGCACACATACACACACACACATGATACTTATTATAAAACCCAGGTTGTGTGTGTGTGTGTGTGTGAGTGTTTGTTTATATATTGGATTGGATTTCCTACATTTTTCAACCGATTTCAACAAAACTTTACAGGACTACGTAAAATTACCTTGCGGTGGTTCTGACAGTATGAAAAATTGGAAAAAATTGTTTTTGCATGAAATCAATTTGAAAACATGATTAAGAGGCATCGCTGTTGTGAGAATGAAAGGGGGACCACTCATATCGAGTTATACTTATAAAACCCAGGCTGTGTGTGTTCATTTATATATGGGATCGGATTTCCTACATTTTTCAACTGATTTCAACAAAACTTCACTTTTTTGGGGGCAGGTAGTGTTTCTGATTGTCTTGTACACTTTTTTTCTTTATTTTTACATTCAGAATGCTTTAAAAATTCCATTTACAAGACAATTGTTTATAATAAAATTCTATTCAATCGGTAGACTCATAACGATTGAAAACAATGTTTTTGCTTGAGTTTGGGTTTGACCAATTAAAAAAAAAAAAAAAAAAAAAAAAAAAAACAAATTATGACATGCGTGTCTGTCAACCTTAAACAATAATCTTTGTCAATTTTATTTTTCGGTCTTTATGATGGTCGATACTTGATCTATCTCTTACTGTTAGATCCCTGGGCAATGTCGGGCTCTAATGCTAGTACATTATATATTTTCAGTTATATGGATATGAGTTTGTGCCCATGGGTTTCACACTTTTGTGATCATCAAAGAAATTCTGATTTTGTCTTATGATTCCAGGGTCACAAACTCATATCCATACAACTGAATATGTTAGCTCTTTCATTGATATTGAGTACTTTCCACTAAGTACTGCACATATAATATATAGAAAAAGTTGCAAATTAAAAAAATAATGTTTTTTTATGAAAGTATTTATTTATTGATATATATATTTGATATTTCAGATTGACCTCAATCTTTCTTCAGAAATAACTGTTTGTTCACAAGTAGCGTCTGTCGCGAGACATGGATGACACGTGATATGGAATGCCACTGTGTTCGAATATTCCTAACATAAATCTAACTGTAATAATATTTTAGATGTTGTTTAAAAAAAAAAAAAAAAATTTAACTATATCTAAAAAAATGTTTAACGATTGAAATATTTATAAAGATTTAAAATACCCAAGTCTTTATTTAACCCTAGTTTATATGTATTTAATTTTAATATATATATATATATATATATATATATATATATATATATCCAAATGAGAGAAAGAACAGATGGAGTAAACATCCACTGTTTGTAGAATTTACTTTTAAAGAAAGTGATCAATACAAAGTAGAGTACTATATTATAATTATATTTTTATTATAAGAGATTATAATAAAAACATTTTGAAATCACTACACAAGAGATTTCATGTTTCAATACTATGATTGTACTTCTTCAGGCAATGGTAAGTACAATCATAGTACTGAAAAAATGCTTTTGTGTAGTGATTTGAAAATGTTTTTCTTATAATCTCTTATAATAAAAATATAATAATAATATCTCTCTATCTATCTATATATATATATATATAATTATCATGAAAACAAAGACTTTAAAAGATCATGGTAATATTTATTTCATTAAAATTGAAGTTTCGGTTTCAACTCATCACACCAAACATTACACAAATAAATGGAGAAAGATGTTAGCAGGCTTAAAAAATAATCTGAACCTAAATTATGTTTAAATATGCAGATTCAAAATTAGGGGAGAGGACAAAAGGGTATGTATTCAGATAGGGAGAAGTTAATGGAGAGAAGTGGGGAAGGAAGAGGTATTCAAAGCTTTTAAGGGAAAGAAAGAGGGCCATATCTAAGTCTGTTTAAAAAGATATGTTGAGGCTGTAGACATGTTGAGCTAATTTTGGGGATGTGCACAGTGAAGTAGAAAGACATCCTCAATATTTGGTAATCCTTTAGAATTATCCATATGGATTACCAAATATTATCATTATATATATATATATATATATATATATATATATATATATATATATATATATATAGTATATTCAGATAGTGTGTGTCTTTAAAGGAACAAAATGAATAAAAGACACATTGCCTTGATAAAGTCTTTCAGAGGATAAAACATGTCAGCTAAGAATATTTTTCCTCTTGTCTTTTTTTTTGTGTGTGTGTAGCTAAATGAACCCTCAAATATCAATGAAAATATGTAAATGTAGAAATAAAACAGCCGTGTCAATGTTTGTATGTGGCATCGAAGATAAACTTTAAGAAGAGGAAAAGAAAGAAATATCTCCTGAAACTAATTGGATAATTTTTAAAAAATTAAAAATTATTAGCCAGGTTTGGATGTTTATCATTTGTACCAGAAAGAAAAATTTACAAATAATACTGTTTGATGATAAAAAAAAAAATGTATTCAATAAAAATAGCAAAATAACATCAAAATGCAGACATGCACAAAAGGTTTGTGATGTGATGTCAAGCTTCAAACATGGCTAAAAAAAAAAAAAAAAAAAAAAAAGAGTAAGTATGCAAATTTATAAGACTAAACAATTTAACTGCTCAAATGTATAGAATGTAAGATTGTGATTTTTTCCACAAGCAGGTTGAAGAGTTATAAAATGACTTTTTTATAGACTTCATTTCTTATAGTTTATGGAGTTTTATATATATATATATATATATATATAAAATGGACATTGACATCAATACTTAACAGTGGTGACAGCCTGTTTTATGCAATCTTCACGCCATTGTATGTAAGCATGAAACAATGTTGCCACTAGGCACTGACCTCAATGTCCACTTTTTTATATATTTATATATATTGACACTGAGTACTTTGATAAATATATAATACCTTGATATATATATATATATACCCAAGTATAGGATTGGTGTATACAGAATAAATTCCACTAACCAAAAATACTATTCTTAAAAGAGTGCTCAATACAGAGTAAAGCAAATATAATTTATTTGAAAATTATAACATAAATATGTTATAAAATCACTACAAAAATAGCCATTTCGTTTCAACATTTCTGGTGTTGAAACGAAATGGCTATTTTTGTAGTGATTTTATAACATTTTTATGCTATAATTTTCAAATATTTATATATATATATATATATATATATATATATAGTGGACTCTCCCATCACTTTCAATATATGAGGTACAAGGTGCTCAGTTTTTAAAATCAACAGCCAAACTAACCATATATATCATCTGATTATAGTGGTGAACACTTCTGCAGATCCAAATAGAGAAAATGGGTCTACAGTATGCCACAACATCCCAAAAACATCCTGCCACAGATTATATTCATATATTCCAATATATACATATATATTTATATATAGTCTGTTTTATAATATCTTCAGCACAGTATTATAATCAATGCTTGTGTTTATGTCTCCCATTCCATCTTCTACACAAGTTTCAGTTTGACGAAATCCTTTTAGAGGACAATTGTATTGATTAATTCATTCATTTTCTACAGTTTGTCATGTTATTTAAGGTCAGAAAATAATTTTAGATTGCAAGTATCTTTTTCTATTTTTGGAGATAATGATTTAGTAATATAAGTCTTACTAATTAACTCATAGCTGGAGGAGAGGAGGTGGATTCAAACATAAGTTAATATAACAAACCTAATGAGAACTGGAACTCATTTTTCCGATTAACAATTCTGAGCCGTTATCCATCTTACCACCCCTACATCCAACTTACAGCACCTGGTATTCCCAAATGGTCACATTGCAACTTTGTTGTTATCATTGCTTTTCTCTGGCACTCCTTATTACTGGTTCCCATATTGTTTTTATTTCTATGCTTGGTCGGCTCAGGAGATTTTTGTAGCCTAGCATATGTGCTGATTCCTTAAGTTTACAAATTTTCCAATGGTGTTCCCTGTCTATGATCTCAACATGTTCCCACAGAGGGTGATGATCTCCCTTCTCTCTCCATATGTGGTTAGCCACACCTGATTTTTTCACTTCCCCTCAGGTTACAGCTTTCCAGTGTTCTTGAAGCCTTACCTTAAGGGGGCGGCTTATCTCTCCTTTATATTCCTTTCTGCAGCTGCACAGGATAGCATACACACAGTCTTTAGTCATATTCTCTTCTATGGTGGGTCTTACTTGGGAGAAATATCTGCGGTGTTGTCAAGCTTTTGAAGGTTGTCCTGATGTTATATGGACTGCAGATTCTTTGTATTTTCTCTGATAATCCCTAAAAGGATCGGACGAAATGTTGTGATAAATATGGCGACAATAGTCTAAATAATGTAAATAATGTAGAATTTTCTGTTATTTTAAACCTCATAATTCAATGAGCATAATTCACTTTTAATATTTAGGGTGTAATGGACATGAAGAAGAAAATAAAAAACAAATACAGTTTTCATATACGAAATATATAATTGCAAAATTATTTCAATATTTTCTGATTTTTCAAGTCAACTTTATTTATGAAAATAAAGTCAAGTAGTAAGTAAATCTTTATTTATGAAATTACATAATAACGTCCACATACAAAATTACCTTCTTATATATATCTGCAAATACACTATTTTTGTGATGTTCACTTATGTGAATACATATGCTATGCATTTTTGCTTATAAGTATCTGTATATTTCTTCTTGTAATGAAATATTAATAACAAGATTATTTCAATCATAGCTCTTCCTGCTTCAATAATATTACTGACTCTTTAGAATTAACTGGATCCAGATAATGGTAATTGTGTCTGAAATACATTGTGTAATCTTATTTGATAGCAGAAATGATACATGCAGCATGAATGGAATGGGCTTGCATCTCTTCAGATGCCTTGCTTTCAAACTTGGCAAAGCATTAGCAGATTTTGGAAATATTATGGATGACTATTTACACTTCTGTCTAATACAATACAAAAATCTAGGAATGCAGAATAAGAAGACATCTTGTAGGTAAAACAATGTTTTTGGATATCAAATCCCGAAGTTAGAAGTGAGTTATATTAGAACTGTTTAGAAATTCTAGAAGCTAGAATTGTTTAAAAGTTCTAGAACTGTTTAGATGGAAAATTATCAATTCTGTTTAGGAAGAGTTAATTTGGGTAATAAATGTAAAAATTCAATAAACATCTTAAACACTTTCATTAGGATATGAACAGAAAGGCTTTGGACAGAAAGAGTGCAAGGATATGGGCAGAAAGAATGTAAGGATGTGAGCGGAAAGACTTTGGCCAGAAAGTGTCCATGGGATGTGAACGGAAAGACTTTGGCCAGAAAGTGTCCATGGGATGTGAACGGAAAGACTTTGGTCAGAAAGTGTCCATGGGATGTGAACGGAAAGACTTTGGCCAGAAAGTGTCCATGGGATGTGAACGGAAAGACTTTGGCCAGAAAGTGTCCATGGGATGTGAACGGAAAGACTTTGGCCAGAAAGTGTCCATGGGATGTGAACGGAAAGACTTTGGCCAGAAAGTGTCCATGGGATGTGAACGGAAAGGCTTTGGCCAGAAAGTGTCCATGGGATGTGAACGGAAAGGCTTTGGTCAGAAAGTGTCCATGGGATGTGAACGGAAAGACTTTGGCCAGAAAGTGTCCATGGGATGTGAACGGAAAGGCTTTGGTCAGAAAGTGTCCATGGGATGTGAACGGAAAGGCTTTGGCCAGAAAGTGTCCATGGGATGTGAACGGAAAGGCTTTGGTCAGAAAGTGTCCATGGGATGTGAACGGAAAGACTTTGACCCGAAAGTGTCCATGGGATGTGAACGGAAAGACTTTGACCAGAAAGTGTCCATAGGATGTGAACAGAAACACTTTGAGTAGAAAGCACACATGTATGTGAATAAAAATGCTTTGGGCAGACAGCACACAAAGGAAAACAAAATATTTTGTTGACTTGATATCTCTTTGCTCCAAACAAACATAACTTCTGGTAGCCAAAGAATGTGTTTGCTTTGTACTTTGATTAAAACTCATAAGAATGTGAGAAAAAGAGATTTGAGAATAAAAAGTGTCGTAAGCCAGAAAATTAGATTGACTTGTAAGAAAATATATGAAGTAATTGGTATTGCATGTATAAACAGAGAAATTAAGAATATTAAGTACATTGGCTAAAGACATGAAAGGATCTGAATTACTACCTTTAGGTAAACATCACAAAGATAAACATACAAGTTAGGCAAAGAAGTACAGATAACTGATTCTCAAAAGCTATTTTCAGTTATCAATTTGGAGCTAGTATTATATGCAGTAAAATTTCAGGTCCATCCATGGATGACATTAGGATTAAATCAAAGAATTCTTAGACAAGATGCCTTTTGAATGCTACAAGTCATAATCAAGAAAAATTGTAAAACAAATTGTGTTGTCTTATAAAACTGCTTCTTCACATAGTACAAATTTAAATATTGCCAAAATAGTTTTCTAATTATTAAAATGAGCACTAACATCTCCAGATAATCAACCTAATAGAAGACTTGTAGCCTATCATTAAAAAGAAAAAATATGTGTATTAGAATGGACAATGATATTCAAGTAAATAAAATCTCTGGAAAGCAATCAAATTTCTTACAAATCCCATTAAAATGGACACAAAAGAAGAATTAATAAAATCACTATATAAAAACCTAATGAATTATACAGAATGTTCAAGTGCCTATATAAAAATGTAAAATTATTTTTTGGTATATGAGAGATTTTGAGAATGAAAATCATGTTTCTTTTTGCCTATATATTTTCCATTTATTTAAAAATGACATTACATAGAAATAGAATCATAAAGAATAACCCCCCCTAAATAAGTTATTCTTGTTTTTTTTATATATATATATATATATATATATATATATATATATATATTATTTTTACAGTAAGGTTAACTCTGTACAAAACCAGGAGGCCACTCAACATAGCAGGTTACATTAAGGGGTAATAATATTTGGATAGAAGGATATGTGGATGGTTTGCTACAATGTAAGTGGCATGGTGGGTCCTAGCAGTGAAGGTCAGACTTGGCAGAACTAAGGAATGCAAACAAAGATAAAATGAAAACAACAAATACTGTTGGTGAGGCAGTTGGTAGATTTAGTTTAGCAGCATATCAACCTCTATGGATTATCTAATGCAAAATCTAAATATTTTCTATTTTATGGCTTCAATGACATAATTTCAACACAATCTCCTGCTTTCATGGTAAATGTATGTTTTTTGATGTATCATTAGTAGATGATAAAATGTGTTGTTGGTATTTTTCTTATAAAAATATACTTTTATACTTTGTTAGTGTTGTATTGTTTGTAATTTTGCTATCAAAATCTATTGTTTTATAATTGTTGATATTTTACAGATGCTACCATTCCAGTGAAATGGGAAGCAAAGGAAATATGATATGTTAAAATAAAATTCTCTGCATTGCAAGTTAGAATGTCTCTTTGTGGGTGAGGGAAGCAACCTGGAGGATGGAGGAGTCAGTAATGCTTGCTGTTAAACCTTGTCAGGTCAGCTGACTGGGGCCCATTAGTGAAATCTACACCTCCCTGTCTACTGCATTGAGTGTCACAAGCAGGTGCTTTTAAGCAGTCAGGATGGGTACATGGTTTATGATGTTGCTCTAGCAGCAATGGCAATGATTGGCTTTGATGTTTAAATTGTATTTTATATTTTTGAGGAATTTATTTTGTGAACCAGATGTGATGCTCACATCCCCTGTGCAGTGTGCTTTTTTTTAATTATTTTTTATTTTATTTTCCTAGTGTTGACATTCTGATGTGAGGTGAATCAGAAAGAGATCTAATTTGAAACAGAGTATGACATTATGATATGGATAAATATTACAATATTTTCTTATATTACGTACTCTGTTTTAAATTTTTTTTTAAAGAGTTTTTTCATACACATAAAAATAATAATAAATGAAACAAATTTTATTTTTATGTGTTCAGAAAAGAGATAGAAATTTCTTTAGGCTGGCTTTCAGAGCTAAGTGCTTTATTTAACTTTTTATTTGTTATACTGTTTTTATATTTTATTATACTTATATTTATTTATGTTATATTATATTTATATAAATATACTTTATTAAATGAAATTCAAAAAATAAGCAACAAAAAGGTCAGAATTACAAATAATCTGAAAGCATTAGCTCTACACACAAGCTGGCAAAAACTAATTTCAATCTTTCCATAAGCCCCTCAAGTGGGATATATCCTATATAATGACAAATATTCCATGATCTGATGTTTACATAGGGCATGAAACTGTCACTCACAATGCAATGTTGATTTGTATGTCTTTCCTGATTACATTTACATACATTATGCCTGATATTAACAATACTCCTATAAAAAGAGCCAATTTTAAACCTGTCCCCCTAGCACTGGCAACTATGCACATTCAAAGTCATTTAAAACACCTTTTTTTTCCCCATACTAATTCAGCAGATCACCTAAGCCTGTTTAAATGCTTACAACCATTAAATTACTACTACATCATTTGTTCACATGTACTGAAGTGGACAGTAAGTATATATATATATATATATATATATATATATGTATATATGTATATATATAAATGCACATGTACTTAAGTGGACAGTATGTGTATATATATATATATATATTAAGACATTTCTTATGTTTATATGTTCTTTTTATAGATACAAATATTTAAGTAAATGCTCTGTTTATGATAAACAGAATTAACAACATTTACCAGCCTGAATGTCCAAGAAATTTTCATAGAAAATATGCATTCTCAGAAAGGAATTGAACCTGTATCCTATATGGAACTGTCATATAGCCTGACGTGCTTTTACCAATTGAGCCACAGAGGATTGTTTCGGTTAGCAAGGTTGATTTTACTGTTTTTAAACTACAATTCCCCATGATTTACTCTAATCATTTATATCTGTTTGATGCATATCCAAATCTAAACAGATATAAATATGTCTTAAAATAATTGTCAGACTTTTCCATTCCATTATATATATATATATATATATATATATATATATATATATATATATATATATATATAAAAAAAGAAAGAACAAACAGAAAAGAATCCACTATTCTTAGGATTTACTTTTTTTTTTTTACAAAGTGCTCAATACAACTTTTTTAAGAGAGTTCATAAGTATAAAAACTTTTTTCATAACAAAACTTGTAACTCCTCATAAATAACTTTTTGTAAAATATAATTCCATATCTACTTTACTGTATCTTAACATTAGTTTTGCAACAGTATGTCTGCAGTAGACATGCATAAAGTGTCATTTCATCTAGACTTGAGGAAATAACCCACCTATCCACACCTTCTGACCTTATTTTCCATTTTAGCTTTGATCTGTCTTTTGATTGGTTAATCAAGACATGACCACAAATGTTTTTTTAATTTTGAATGTTTGATTTTCCCCACTCCTTTTTAACTCCCAAATAAGCTACCAATTTGTTTTCTGATTTGCCAAGTAAATCATTTTCATCTTAAGTTATCCAACATCGCCTGACAAGAGACAAATTTTACAATTCCAAAACAGAAATTTTTGTGTAGCAATGTAATATATATATATATATATATATATATATATATATGTATGTATAAATGTGTCGGAGTTAACTCCTCCTTCAGTCCGTTAACCCTTTCACCAGGGGTCTCTCTTCCCTGGCTATAAATAGCCGCTGACTCTTCGCCTCTATCTCTTCTTTTTCCTTCAGGATTTCAGCTATCAACCTCGAAATGTAGGCGCTAACAAGGGATAGCGTGGAAACACGCTAAGCACACACGCACGCACATACAGAATATTCACACACGCACGCACATACAGAATATTCACACACACTTCGTCCTTTGTACTGTTTCCATGTATTGTAACTTGTTATTAATATATATTTGTATATACATATATTATCGGTCTTGTTTTGTTTGCTTTCTTTGCCTTCTTCTTTATGTGAGTTGGGCTGAACCTTACATGCGTTTCTTCTACGTCTGACTTCTATCAACAACAGCTAACAGCCACGCCATGAACCCTCAACAAGTGGTAACCGCCATTCCCACTACAAGTGGTAACCGCAACGGCCCCACTACAAATGTATAAATCCTTGAAAACTAATGTAATAACCTTTGAAAATACTCAGAAAAGTAAAAAAAGAATTTTGTCAGATTTATTGATAACATGAAACAACTAATTCAGAAATTTGAAAAAATTATCTTGTGAGTGAGGGAGGGAGAGACTGAAGAGGGGAAGAGAGAGAGGAGGCAGAAGGGAGGAGAGAGGGAGAGTGAGAGTGTATATTTATTTATATAGTTACATATAAATATGTCTGATAAATTAAGGTATTGAAATTTTGGCAATGTTTAACATATGTATCTGCAAAAACTGGTTTTTCCAAAAGAATGTGTTTTCTTCTTCACATCACTATTACTGTGTCATCCCTCAGCAAATTTTATAAAACCCAAACATAAGACTGGATTTATGCATTCTTTTTTTTCACAGGAATTGATGACAAAAGTATTAAACAATATTCTTGTAAATAAACAGCCTAACAAAAAAATGGGGTCTAACATTCATTTTTGTTGTTAATTCTCTATAGAAAAAATTTATAAATACAGATGCTCACAAAATCTTTTAATGAATTTATGCAGTCAGAGCAACTGTAAGAATAAACTGGAGAATGCATAAGTGAACATCACAAAAAAAGCGTGTTTGCAGGTATATATAAGAAGGTAATTTTGTATGTGGACATTATTATGTAGTTTCATAAATAAAGATTTACTTACTAGTTAATTTGGGAAGTCAGAAAATATTGAAATAATTTTGCAATTATTTATTTTGTCTACAAAAACTGTATTTGTTTTTTTTATTTTTTCTTCCTGTCCATTACACCCTGAATATTAAAAGTGAATTAGGCTCATTGAATTATGAGGCTCAAAATAACAGAAAATTTTAATTCTACTGCATCATAACACGATAGACAAATTACTGTTTATTTTAAATATTTTTGTAGAGGACATAAATATTGATCACTGAAGTTAAGCAACATCAAGCCTGGTCAGTATCTACATGGATGACCATTTGGGAATACTAGGGGAATGCATTTTTTTCAAAATTTGTAATTTCACTTCCTCGCAGCTATGTGTTGATTTAAAATTTCATGTTCTCTTATTCAGATATATTTATAAAATCATGAATAAAATTTGTTTTCATAGTTATTTCTTTATAATATGATTTTTTTTTTTTTGGTGGCTATGGTGGGACTGCCACCCCTGGCACCACCAGCAGCATTTACCACCAGGCAGGGTATGAAGATAAGCTAATTGATCATTCCTTTAAGTAAATTCTATCCGTAATGAAATTTTCCTGAACAGGTATGCCATTATTGACGCGCTTTTAAAAATCATTATTGATGACCACGCAAATATTTCACTTGTGCATGTTAGGTTATGATGTTGCGCGCATTTTATTTGCTTGTTTTGATCTCAACCAAATCCAACTTGACGCATGTTGAACAGTTTTTTGAATGTGATGCGAAACGTTTTTCAACCAACGGTCAGTGCTGCCTATGTTTGAAAGGAAGGAAATGACCAAATGTCCCAGAAATCCACGACACCCAATCTCAATAGGGATCACGTTACACATCCAACCATTTTCCATACATTTGGCACACAGTGACTTGTACCGGTTTTTCTTTAGTTCGGGCACCTCCACCCTCCCTATTCTCTTCCCAAGGGACTGTTAACTCTATTAGGAAGACAATCTTTTTTGAGTCAGACCACAGCACAATGTCGGGACGCTTGCCTGTCTGTGCAACGTGTATTGGAAATTTTAAGGATGTCATTGGATCCACTGAAACCTTCCAATCACTAGCATCACTCAGCAGCTTTATATTGGGGGGCTGTTTGTTTTTTCTTTGCAGGACATTCCCCTTTCTTTATTTTCATCAATTTGTAAATAAGCAATCTAATAAATTGTATTTATGAATTTCTAGAGAAAAGAAAGTACATAACCACAGTTTCTCATGTTTGCATTTTTTTTTTTATTTCTTCATGTGCTGTGTACCTTCAGGACATAGGTGATCATGGATCTCCACTTCCTCCTATCCCTTGTAGCTCTCAATAAGTTTCATGCCTCTGTTAACTCCCCTAGACCACATTCTTTCATCCACTTGCTTAAGCCTGTCAGGTATGTCATGCATTTTCTTTCCCTTTGATCTCTTTCCCTCTATTCAACTTCTGAGTATCAGATTCTCCAAGCTCTCCTTTCTCATTATGTGTCCCAAAAATTTCAGCTGCCTCTTCCTGATGTTAAGTATAAGCTTCCGTTCTTGTTTGCATCCTCTCCAAAATCTCATCGTTGCTCACGTGCTCGGTCCATGATAACTTTAGCATCCTTTTGTAGAACCATATCTCCCTTGCCTTGAGGAGGCCATCAAAGGAGAACAGATACCATGTAGCAGTTCAGTACTCTTTTCTTTGTTAGCAAAGAGATCCTTCTCTTGTAATACTCTGCCCAGCTTTTGGAATGTGTCCTTGGCCATCCCAATACGTCTCAGCATCACAATTACTGTGCTCCATCAAAACACTTCCCAGATATTTAAACTTCTGCACCTGCTTGATTTTAGTGTTTCTGACCTGCAAATTGCATTTCAGGCTGATCCTTATACTGATGACCATGCATTCTTTGTCTTCTTGTAGTTTATGCTTAGTCCCTTCATCTTGCTCTCCTTCATTACCTTCTGTAGGAGGTTTTGTAATTTATTTTCTGTGTTTGCTATTAGTACTGTATCATCTGCATATCTTATTAAAATTCTAAAAATAGTTTTTAAAACAATAAAACTGCTGAGAGAGTATACAATCATAGCAGTGTCAAAAGAAAAAAAAAACATTCTTTTGTTACACCGTTTTTTTTTGTGGGTGCAAATGTCAAAATTTGCTTAAATTTTACATAAGATTTTTAAAATTAAATCTTCAGAAACATGAAATATTCAAGTTTCCCAAAACAGATCTAATGTAAAAATAGAACAAAAAGTTTCCATGCCAAACAATTGCGGACAAAATCATAAAATTCTCTTCTCAGAAATTAGTGAAGACGTAACAGCCAAAGTAATCATAATAATAGCCAATTACAATAAAACATGTCAAAAACAGAATTCACAATATTATATGACCAGCTCTATTGTTAATAAGAAAGATTGAAGTACATATTATTATACCACAAGGCATGAGCAAAGGAAATGTTTCTGATGTAATGGTTAATGACATCGAAAATGGAATTGGCAAAGTGGGTTCAAATTTCAACCAGAACAAAAATTAATATTAAAACTAATAAAATAGGAAATGATCTTTATCACCAAAACATCTAATGTAGCAACATTTGAAAGTACTCAGAAAAAAAATAATTTGTCAGATTACTGATAACATGAAACAACTAATTTGGAAGAAAGGGAAAGGGAGATAGGGCAGTGATAGGGAGAGGAGAAAGGGTAGGAAAGAGTGGGGGAGGAGAGAAGGGATGAGAGAGAAAGAAGGGATGAGAGAGAGGAGGGAAGCGATGAGAGAGAGGAGGGAAAGGATGAGAGAAGTGGGGAAGAGAGAAGGGATGAAAGAGAGGGGGGAAGAGAGAAGGATGAGAGAGGGGGAAGAGAGTGAGCTTTTAACTTTATTCTTCTAAAGGATTTTAGGTCCCTTGCCAACATGTCTTTATCAAAGCTTGAGGAACTATGGTAAAAGCTTAGTTCTTTATTTACTAAATTGAATGTGTCAAGTGAGAATTTACTGTTACTTAGATTTATTACTCTTCCACATAGGTCATGTCTGTATTTGCAAGCATAATGGAGTTCTTTTTTAAAGGCTCGGAAGTTTGCAACATGTTCTTTATTCGGGATGCTATAACAGCTTCCAAATTATCTTGGTTGGAGGCTTATTCTGTTTTTTGAAGCTTGAGTGTGTTTTCTATTTATTGTCTATCAAGGGCTAATCTGGGTGGTCTGGGATGTTTAGTGGGGATATGTGTTCTATCTGAGGGCCACTGTGTTTTGGTTTGTCTATTTTTGTATGGCACCTTAAGGATGTTCATTTAAGTTCGTGGTTTGTTTTGTGTGTGCATTCATTTTGAGGTTCCAGCTGTCATTGGTGGTTGTGGTGTTGATGGTTGTATGCTGGTGTATGTGCGTCATTTGTTTTGTGTTTGCATTTGTTATGTTGTAGTTGGTGTGGTTGTAAATGAAATGGTCTAAGTCCAATAATTATCAATATATTTTCTGTTTATACGTTATTATTAGATACAATTAATTTAAGTAATTTCTCTGTTTATTTAATTAAACAATATTACATTTACCAGCCTGAATGTTTGAGAAATTTTGTAGAAAATATGCTTTCTCCAGCAGGAATCTAATCTGTGTTCCTATATAGAAACTGTCATTTGAATTAATCCATTTCATTATATATTGTCATTGTTTATGTTAAGATATGTGTCATGGGCACAGATGATTGATCGAGAAAAATCAATGAAGATTGTGCTTGAAAGCAGTAATTTGGACTTTGTTAACCAGGTGCTTCTCTGTAGTTAAATGGTATAGCACGTCAGGTCAAATTATGGTTTCCATATAAGAATACAGGTTTCTTTCCTGTCAGGAAGTGCATACTTTCTATGAAATTTCTCAAACATTCAGGCCATTAAAATATATATATATATATGATATTATATGAAAAGATTACTTAACTTTTAAATATCAATTTCATCCTGTCATCAATGTTTCTTGGTAACATTTTCAGTATTCAAGGGTTGTGGTTTCCAATGTTTTTCATTTTTACAAAAAAAAAAAAAACATTGAAAAAAAATGAAAAAAAAAAAAAAAATGAATATACCATTTAAAACCACAACACCTGAAGACTGGAAATTTTATCAAGAAACATCGATGTCAAGGTGAAATTGAAATTTAAAATTTAAGTAATGTTTTCATATGATATCATTAATGCTCTATTTTTAATATTATTTTAACATTTTTAATATTGAGCACTATATATAAAAATATCTGCTGTTTCTTTAATCTTAAATTTATATATATATATATATATATATATATATCTATATGTATAAGATTGGCTTGGAAGTTAGTGTAGTGTTTATTGGTAGCAAATGTATAACCAGAGAGCCAAGTTTAAATGCTGACCAAGTCTGTTATATTTGCTTTGCACTAATACTTTTGGGAAAGGCATGAATCCATTTCTTCTTCTCAGTGAAATTAGCAAGACAAACTGAAATTGATAGCCCTGGGTCGAGTAGCATGTTTTGTCAAAGGATAATTCAAAATTCAAAACTGTAGAGAAAGCAATGAGAAACCATTTTATTCTCCACCCCCACAAAGAACTCACGCATATTTAAAGAAAAGGAAACTGCAGATGGCCATGACTGCCTACATTCT
>CAHIKZ030001702.1:2512500-2525084 GCA_903632075.3 Acanthosepion pharaonis
GCTTCTCTTACAGTTATAGTCTTCAAATATTCAAATGGAATGTCAATTGACATCCTCTGATGCCGTAATCTAATTCCCCTTCCTTTACCCTTTTCTTTAATCAAATCTATTTACTCTTGTTCCCATTCTCTGTAATTCCTTACATGCTAGTGGCACTCTTGCCTTGCTTGGGGTGAAATGCTTTAAAAAAAAAAAAAAAAAAATGGGGAGAGGCTCAAACTGAAATGAAAATTGTCGGTGTCCTGTAGGTGAAGAATTATTTTCTACCCTACAAACAGTACCACATAGATGAAACTTTGCAAGTCTTTTGCTGCGCTATTGCTATTTCCATGGAAGGTTTTCAGAAGAACTATATTCCTTAGTTCCGCTTGATTTAACCTTTACAGCTAAGACCAGCCATGCCATGCACATTGTAGGAAAACACCCACATTCCCTTTGTATTCCATTGATGAGATGTAAGATTCACTTGAGTAGCTTCCTTCCCCAAACCACTACTTTGTGGCACCAACTCCCAAACCCTTTAATCACTAATCTTAACCTGTTCAAGTCTAGGGTTAACCGTTATCTTCCCCATATATCTGCATAAACTGTGCATCTTACTCTGTAACACTCTTGAGTGGCTCCTAGAAAAAAAAAAAAACCTCTGTAGGAGTTCCTGTAGTTTTCTTTCTATGTCTGCTATCAACACTATGTCATCAGCATATCTTGTGTTGTTAAAATTGTGGTTGCCAATAATGAAACTTGAAAGGACTTTTAACTCTCTCAAAATTGCCTCACTGTATAGGTTTTGGATTATTCTAATATCCTTCCCTAATATATAAAGCTTCCCTAACACTTTCAACAGTTCTTTGTGATAATGAATGTAAGAAAAAGCTAAAAAATAAAAAGAAACATTGGATTGCACAAAGTCAGAATTTATGAGATTTTGTGAGATGGTTCTTTAAAAAATTCCAACATTTCTTAACTGGTATGTTCATATATAATAATTTCAGTTTTTTTTTGTGGGACTGCTAGAATTTTAAAGCTGTGAATGGCTGATTGTTCTGAAAAGAGGTGTTTAAATTTTTGCTAGGGTTTTTGTCTATTGCAGGAAATAACAGGTTCCATTGGATTGTGCATTTTTTGTCTCAGCATCTTTGGATGATATTTTTTAATTGTAACCAGGTTTTGCCTTCATTTTTCTTTTTGATTGATTGCTTGAAGTTTTCTCTCCTTATTGATTTTGTGTTTTATTAATTTTGTTCATTAACACGAGTATCATTTAACATAGATTCTATCTCTTCATTGCCAGCACAGGCATTCACAATCATAGTATCCCCACATTATCTAAGTAGGTGATGGTTAGCTTTTTATATTTCAATAGCATATGTAGTGCATGTAATGGGTAAGCTTCTAAGTTAGCATTGGCAGCGTGCTGTGTTCTAAGATGGCATTGGCTGCATGCTGCATTCTAAGATAGCAACAGCAGGGAGTATAAAAACAAAGAATTAAACAACATTTAACAAATAATAGTAATAATAGACAAATGTATTAAAAAAACAAGGCAGTGTAATTTTTTTTATAAAGATAAATTAAATGCAATCAAAGCAGATGCAATCCATCAGCCTTGTAAGGGCAGGCCATCTAGAAGAAGGGACACTTACCAAGGAAAACTGACTACAAAACTTCTACAGTCTTACAGCTACACCCAGTTATAGAAAACCATTACTGCATATAATCGGTCAATATGTTTTTTTTTAGACACAGTCTTTAAAAGGCAGACTGTCATTGTATATTGTTTGATCAGTATTTAGGTATGTGGTCATTTGGGAATACCAGGTATTGTGAACTTAAACTGAGCATGTAAATGCAGCTGGTCAGCCTCGGAATGCACTCAATCAAAAAAAAGGAAAACGGATTTCAAATCTCTGTTGCTTTACAACCAGATACAATCCTGTGAAAGGTTTTACAGGTAAATAATGAGGATACATACATGTATTTTGCCAGACAGCCACTCAGCTGCTAAGGAAAAGGAATCAAAAGGTAGAAAGGCTCAACCTTTAAAATCATAACAACATCTACCTTTAACATATTGTGTCAACATATTAAAATAGCAGGCATTACTTTTGGAAAGACACTCACAGATACATTGAGTGCAAAATGTATCCAATACATTGTCAAGTTTCAAGTGCATATATTGCTTCAAAATCAAGAGAATTTGAATCAAAACAGAAATGCAATTAAATATACTTTGAAAGAAGACTGAAAAGTTTGTTTTATAAGGATTTTTGTTTTTTTACAGGGATGTTCACTTTGTACAAGATCCTGTGGTCACTAGAGGTAGGGTGTCACAGCTTAAGAGATACAGCATATGTGGATATGTGTCAAAGATAACGGTTAACCCTAGACTTGAATAGGTTAAGATTGGAGTGATCGGGAAGTAACTTCTATGGAGTCCATTCCACATGGCAGAAGTTTGTGTAAAGAAGCTGCTTGAGCGGAACTTACATCTCACTAGGGGGGATATGAACAGATTGAGGGTTACAAACAAAATCTTGGTCAAATTCTGTCCATTCTGAAGCTGTATCAATTAACATTTTGGGGGAACTACTAAAATATAATGGTCCACTCATAAAAAATAGGGAAAAATTTTGTGCGGAAATAATTTTTGTAGATTAACATTTATTGTCAGAAATGAAAAATATTGATTTTTTTTTTTTTTTTTTTTTTTTTTTTTAATCGATTTAAAAGTGGTTTGGTTTGTTTTATGGCATATAAACCACAATGGGTTATTTAATACCGATAAGATTTTTATTGCTGGAAATAATTTTGTTCAAAAATGTATTACTGGTAAATTATTTTCCAAAGATTTACTGCTGGTAATATATATATATATATATATATATATATTATTTAAAAGTGTAATGATTTTTTTTCTTCAAAAATTCATTGCTGGTAATAATTTTTTACAAAAATGTATTGCTGGTATTAAAGCCTATTTTTACACTTTTATAGTGTTTTGATCCCAGTTTGGGGTTAACTATTTGCCCATAGCTGGGACCCTAACAAGAGCTACCACCCCAGGTCAGGGTGTACCTGGGAACACCAGTAATTAAGATGTCAAATGTAGTTTATGATTTTACCCAGGACAATTTAGAAGTGGGATCCTGTTCATAATAATGAGACAGTGTAAAATCAATCCCTGACTTTTTACAGAATTATCTGTACTTGATTGTTATTTAGAAATCTCAAGTTTGATACTGTATGAATACATCATTGATATCTGATAATGGTAACTCAAACACATGTTGTGGTTACAAAAGGGACTGTCATAGCATATGTTTATTAATTAGTGTACATGTGCAGTTGTACATAAAAGGTAGATTGACGTTCTGCAAATCGCAACAAAATAGTAGGCACTATTACAATAGTATTCTTATATTCAAGGTCATCAACAGTCGCTTTTCCTCTTACTAAATAAATAGATCTGCAATTGTTTCAGCCAGGCTCTTTTCTTATAAGGGACTAACTCTAATTAGAAAGTTGTGAAGTGTAGTTTTTTAATATAGCACTCCACCCTGATGTTTTTTATCCATTGATCTGAGCAAAAATGCCATTTTCCTTTGATCTTGTCCTGGTTATGACAATAAACTACATCCAGCAGTAAGTCTTCCAATTGGGAAATTGGAAGTTTTGAGGATTGTGGAACCACCTCTTAGCTGCTGCTGTTTCTGGGTCCACCCTGACGTGAGTAGCACCAATTATGGTCCCAGCTATGGACAAATAGCAAACATATAAACAAAAACAAAACATTAAGAAAAATTTTTAAAAATACATTTTTATCATAAAAATACCAAGATACATATTTCTAGTAGAATTACCAACAACACATTTTATCTTTAGTTGAAGGCATAGAAATACATACAAAATATGTTTAGTTGAAGGCATAGAAATACATACAAAATATGTTTAGTTGAAGGCATAGAAATACATACAAAATATGTTTAGTTTAAGCCATAAAATTGTGTTGAAAATATTTTAGATTTCATTATTGAATAGCCCATAGAGATGTTGATAAACAAAATCAAACAAACATCCCTTTGAACTAAATCAAAATGATTACAATTACTATTTATTGTTCTGATAAGAAACATTTCTGATGATATTTTTACTGATTATTTTAAGATAAATTGCTAAATAGATTGTTGAATTGATTTTATGCCTAGATTTACAAGGAAGATGCAGGGAGAATCATTGCAGCAAAAAAGGAAAAAAAAAAGACAGATTGACAGCGGGTGCCAAAAATGTTGAATGCATTTAAAAAAAACAACTCTACTTAAGACTGGTCCACTTGTAGGAAATATTTTTTTTAGAAAGAAATTTTGTAGATTAGCAATTATTAGACCTTTTTCAAGGTGTGACATTCATTAGAATAAAAATATATTAATTCTTTATCATTTTTGAGGTGGGGTCCTGCTTGTATACAATGTAAAATCAATCCCTGATTTTTACAGTTATCTGGACTTCATATACAATATACATTTTGAAAAGATTTGACACCCTACCTGTATTGGCCCCAAGGACTTGTACAAAGTGAACACCACTGTAAAACAACCACCGAAAAGAATAAACTTTCAGTCTTCTTTTAATGTATTTTTAGTTGCATTTCTGTTTTGGTTCAAATTCTCTTGGTTTTGAAGCAATATATGCACTTGAAACTTGGCAATGTATTGGATACATTTTGCACTCAATGTCTCTGTGAGTGTTTTTCCAAAAGTAATGCCTGCCATTTTAATATGCTGACATAATATGTTAAAGGTAGATGCTGTTATTATGGCTTTAAAGTTTGAACCTTCCTTTTGATTCCTTATGGGACCATAACTGGTACTACTCAGATGCATACATGCATCACACAACATCATATGGTAGCAGCGAGAGTGGATAATACAATAAACAATTCTACCACATCACAGCACAAAAAAAAAAAAAAAACAGTGAGTACAAACAGTAGTACATTATTTTTTTTGACTCTTTATGTTCCAAGAATTCTCACTCACTTGTGCCATGCTTACAAGATGAGCACAGCTAACTGGCAGATATCATGGCTACAGTGTCAGTACAAGTACCTATTCTTGACTGGAGCTCACCAAACCTTTCCAAGTCATTCAAACTATTTTGAAAAAGCTCTACTTCATTGTCAAGGCAAAAAAACACAAAAACAAGGTGCTGTTTATTCTCCTCACAACTATCAAAGATGGCCTATGCCACTACAACAGTTGGTTGATAACAGACAATGACCACAAGGACTCTCAAAAAATATTCTCTTCAACCAATCACTGCATCTGTAGGCTTCAATTTAGCAAATATCAACAAAAGCCAACAGAAACAATGACCATCTTCATTAACAGATATTGACTGTTAGCAAAGAAATGTGACTTCACAGCTGACGAAATAAATGAATGTTTAGTTGAGTTACTAATTGCTAGCATGACCATACCTGAAATACAAAAGGAACTTTTGAACAGACCAAAGCACTAGTCTGAACACATGAAACATTAGCAATATATGTCAGCCAACTTCACCAACTACAGGGATCATCATTACAGATAGACACCATAAATCATAGTACTCACAGAATACAAAGACAAGCATGAAAAAATTGTGGACGTGATCACCATTTTGGCAGAGGACATTGTCCTGCTAAGAAAGACACATGCAACATATGTGGCAAAGTCTGGACTACAGTCAGTATCTCAGTGAAACAAAAGACCAAGAAACAGAAAGGGAAATCCTGGTTCAACAGTCATAAAGAGTTAAGACAACATGAGCTTAGCAGGAATGTCGACAGCATCGCTAAATATGACATCAAAGCCATTGTCAAAAAGATGCAGTGATGAAAAACCCCACTTTCAGCTCCATCAAAACAAAACCACAAAATATGAAAGGGCCCCAAAACAAAACATTTGTTGACTTAATCAGTTTGACAGATCACCCAGCTAATCATAATTTTAACCTGAACTGGGGTACACACAAACATGTATATCTATGTATGCAGCAAGATGTTCCCTACTAGTGTAGACAAAGCTGGAAATCTAATACTTGGATCACTCATTTTAACACATTGCCTATTAACAGCCTATAATATTCCCAAGATAAACTGTCATGGCACCACAAATATTAAGGGCAAATACAAGAACTCTCTATGGCTTGATACTCAATTCTACTTGGTTGATGTTCCAGGACTAGCCATACTGGGTCTGCCAACATCGATAACACTTAAAGTCATGACAATGAACTGCACTATATCAGTCCAGCAACAATCCATCAACACTGGAGTTGATCTAATGCTCCTCTACCCTGACTATATTTGCAGACTCTAGAGGACTCACACATTTGCTGTTAACCTGGAGCATGTAGTATAGATGATTACATCACTATATATGGGTCAACAGAATACGAGCATAAACAAAACCTAAGGCATTTTATAGAGATCGCTACACAAGAGGCCCTTACCCTGAAATCAAAAAAAATGAAAACTCACAACTCTTTGGGTCTAGTCACTGGATCTAACCAACGTCTTTATCTACTGGGCCTCAAGGCTACATGGTCAAGTGGATAAAGATATTGGTTAGATCCAGTGACTAGATCCAAAGAATTGAGTTCAGTACCAGGCCACAGCAGTGGTGAACCAAAACTTGGAGAGTTGAGTTAAAGGGAAATAACTGAGACATCCATAAGAGGCATGGCACATGGAACTAGAACATTCTACCCAGGTGGACACAATAAAGGGTTTGGTTAAAAATTCCAGTCACCTGAAAAAAGGCCATTGTGAATATGAAGATGAGTATAACAGTCTGAATAATGTAAATAATGCAAGTAATCATAATACCTCATCTCAGAGATATAGACAGATATTAAAAAAATAAAATGCTAAGAAATCTCCTCCTTTGGATACTTGTCTCGATATGAGACATTTTCTGTTTGTCTGTTGGTAATCTGAATTTCTTTCTTGAATAGCTAAGGAAATATTTTGAGAATATTTAACATTGAACATGAGGAAAAATTAATTATTTTTAATAATATGTGGAAATCTCCACTTTTACCTGAAGACGGTCGCGAGACCAGAAACACGTGTTGTAAAATTATGTAAAACAAAGCATAATATTTTTTCTAAATAAATCCACATTACAACCAAAAAACGTTTGCTGCACCTCTCTTCTCTTCTTTTAATATACATACTTTTCTCTCGTTGGAACCACTACATTATATTTCTTTTTTTTTATATATATATATATATATATATATATATATATATATATTCGCACCTCAAGCATGGAAATTGTTTTTTTTTTTTTTTTAGTATATCCAGGTAATAGTGGGCACGAAAAATTAAATGCGTATCAAAATATGTTTTTGTTAGAAAAGTGTTATTATTATTGGATAAAAACTTATTGAGCATGCAGTTGTAACGCTAAGGTTGAATTTTTTGAAAATTTAAGAGTGCATTTTTTTTACTAATATGGTAATTTGAGAATATTTTTCTTGTAGGAGGTTTTTTTTTCAGTCAATGTGGCATGAACTAAATTGTTCAATAAATAGTGTAATGTCACAGCTGTTATCCCAAAAATTTGCAATCTTAGCAAAACAATTTCCATGCTTGAGGATGGCTGAATGTACAGCCGAAAGTACTAGCAGAATAAAAAAACCTTATACAACTTGAAGGTATTAAAAACAAGGATCATAACATTCATTGAGTGGTTCGTAGGTTAATGTAACTTTAATAGATTTGTTTGCGAAGATGTTTTTCGCCATTTATATCATTAACTTTACTAATCTACATTTTGTGTGAATGATTCATGTAATATAAATTGAACTATATAAAATAATATTGTCCTTATCTTTGTCGCCATGTTTATCACAACGTTTTGGTCGTTGTACACTTCAGCCTGATTCAGGTGGTTGGAATGTCGAACTGAACCCTTTATTTCACTCACTGGGGTAGACTGTTCTAGTTCTAATGGATGTCAGTTATTTCCTGTTAATTTCTCTTATTCACTGCCTTAACCAGGAATTGAACTCACACTCTTTGGGTCCTGTCACTGGATCTAATTAACACCTTTATCCACTGTCCTTGAGGACATCTGTGCATGAATTTCTGCGTATTATAAACCTAATGTATTCAGCAACCATTTTTTTTACCAGTGCTCATATTGCAATATTTGCTGTTACTATTGCATGTTTTTTAATCAGAACTCATATTGCAATTTTTGTTGTTATTATCACTTTTCTCTGGCACTCCTTATTACTGGTTCCCATATTGTATTCATTTCTATGCTCGGTCGGCTCAGATTTTTGTGGCCTAGCATATGTGCTGATTCCTTAAGTTTACGAATTTTCCAATGATGTTCTTTGTCTATGATTTCAACCTGATCCTATGGAGGGTGGTGATCTCCCTTTTCTATCCATATGTGGTCAGCCATGCCTGATTTTTCCACTTCCCCTCGTGTTACAGCTTTCTGGTGTTCTTGAAGTCTTACCTTAAGGGGGCAGCCTGTCTCCCCTTTATATTTCTTTCTGCAGCTGCATGGGATAGCACACACACATAGTCTTTAGTCATGTTTTAATCATCTAGGGGGAAATAAGGAGAGATATCTGCAAAAGTATATAGTGTCCCGCTTTTGAAGGTTGTCCTGATGTTATATGGACCACAGATCCTTTGTATTTTCTCTGATAAGATAACCCCTTCACATAAGGTAGGCAGACTGTTTGCTGAGTTTTGTTGTCCTCCTCTTGTACCCGACTATTCCATTTTTTTGGAGCTGCTGTTATGTAACCAGAGTAGTTGTTACGTTGTAGGGTACTTCTTATACTGACCAATTCTTTATCTAATGTCTCTGGGTCGCCACTTATGACTTTTACTCAATGTTGTAAGCAGTGGACAATCCTTTCTTTACTCTTTATGGATGGTGGGAGTTGAAATTGAGTTACTGTTCAGTAAATGTCAGTTTTCTGGTATATGGATGTCTTGAACCCATGCTCTGTTCGAGATATTAGAACATCCAGAAATGGGAGTGTGTTTTTACTTTCTTTCTCCATCATGAACTGTATCAAAGGTCTTATTGAGTTCACATGGTCCAGTAGAATCTGAACATCTTCCTGGTGTGGCCAGAGTATGAAGGTGTCATCTACGTACCTTAACCATAGAGTTGGCTTTAGAGATATAGATTCTAATGCCATTTCCTCAAAGTATTCCATGTATATATTCATCATTGCTGGTGATAATGGCAAGCCCATTGCTAAGCCCTCCTCTTGTCGATATATGTGTGATTTCATTCCGAAGTATGTTGTTTGTGTACAGAAAGTCAACATCTCCATCAGATTATCTACTGGAATACTAGTCCATTCTTCTAGGAATGAGTCATAGGCCAATCTGTCTCTGACTACTGAGAGTGCCTCCTCCGTGGGTACCTTGGTGAACAAACTCACCATGTCCAAGCTCACCATCTGCTTGGATAGGATGGGAGCATGTTAATGGTGGATTTTACAATTTTATTATCTGCTCTACACATTCAATTTTTATAATTCTGTATTGAGTACTTTCTTAAAATATCCATCTTCTGGTCTGACTTTGGTCTGGCCAAATACTTTTATATTCTTATATATTTCAGTTTCTGAATCCAGGCATATGCGATGTGTGTGCCTGGATTCAGAAACTAATAAGCCATAAAATCAATACTCATTGGGTACCCAGAGTAATGTGGCCTTGTACCAAAATTTTATATATGAAGTCCTTTCAGAATGTTGGCAATCATAATACTTCTCAACTTCATGTTTTTGTCGCTCTCAGAATTTTTGACTCTTTACCATTGCTCTTTCTTGCTTTCCCTCCCAAGGCCAATGTACTGATACTGAGGGTGGGGAGCTATGCTGATGACACAGGCATTTGGGAGAAGACTGATGTTGAACAAAAAAAAAAGTGTTATAAGAAATATACTTGTGCAAAAGAGAAACTATGATCTATAATCAGAGCAAAAACAATGACAACACATACACTGAATCCAACAAAAATTTAGGATGTACAATTAGTAAATACAAAAAATGGTGTATGTATCAGTTATAAAAAAAATTGTAGAAGACAAAGAAATAGAGTAGAGCTTGTGCTAAGGATAGTTTTTCCTATCACAACAGTTACAAACCAAAGCATTAACCTAAAAAATTGAGTCATATTCTCAGATCAAAATTTTCATTTGGATACCATGCATATTTCCAAACTCATTCAGAAATATCTAAATTGTCAACTCTATACAACGACGCCCAGACCGATTAAAAAATGCATTTGAATGAATGAACCTGTCTTCTTTGAACTTCATGAAGTCGGCACTATAAAATCACGAAAGTACTGTACCAACCCGGACAAACTACACCCATTAATACATAACAGTCAACAACTAAAATGGATAGCACTTTTGCAGTAAAAAAGCGGTAAATAATGACATAATTAAAATTTTGATGTTCAACACAACTTCAAATAAAATGTTAGAAAGGAAACCCATTTTAATGACCTCAGGTCATAACAGTTTTTGAAAATGATCATTTTTATTTTTCCTGAAAAGCTATTTAATGAGAAAGATTTTATGAATGTTAACTATGTTTTATAAATTAGAATATACAAATACTTAAAGTGTATTTTTAATTTTTGACAATTGGAAACATTCATAAAAATATATTTGTTTAGAAATATATCCAATAATGCAATTCATCATTTAAGGCTTCATTTGATCTGAAAGTTAAAGTGTAAGAATAAAAAGCATATATGTGTATGTTTAAATAATGAAATCTTATTTTTCCCTAAGCTGGCATTTCTCATCATTAAAAAAGAAAGAAAAAAAAATTGTTAATATTTATTTTCTTTACTCTCAGTTTGAGTCAAAAGATATAATCTTTCAGAATGGGTAAAAGTAAAATTATATATATATATATAAAAATTTAATTTAAAAAAAAAAACAGACAATATTAAGGTTCCATGGTTATAATTTATTTCCCCAGGGAGTTTCTTTACTTCCAAGGATGAAAAAATTCGAATTTAAATTTACCGAATATTTTTTTTACACTTTTGAGGGGTTGATGTAAAGTGATATGTGAGTGCGTGGTGAGAGATGTATATGACAGACATGGTTGAAATTAGATTCTAGGAGAAAAAATCATTTGGTAAGATTTTTTGAAAAACGGTCGAATGAAGGGGATCGTTTAGATCGCTTCATATTTACTAAAACCACACACACAAATGATATAGAGACAAAAACACACACATATATATGTATATATATGGAATTAGTAGACACGAAGGAAAGAAAGGAATATAAACAGACTGCCTTCATTTAAGATTGAACTAGTGTTTAGTCACCAATTTGGAAAATGCTCTATTCCTAATTTGAAAAATTTTGATTTTTCAGTTGATGTTTAATATAATTTTTATCATATATATTCTCCACAAACTATATATATATATATAAATATATATATATATATATAAATATAAATAAAAAATTAATATATTTTTAATATATATATATATATACACACATATATATATATAGTTACATATATACATATATATGCAATTATATACCTGCACTCCATGTATAATATATATATATATATATATATATATGCATCATATGTTATATATATATAGCTACTTATATATATATATATTTTATTATGGTATGTTATTCACAAATAGTTGATTGTTCTTCATAATATACCATATATATATATATATATATATATATATATATCTTGGTTAAATCCGAAATTTTTTATATTTTTTTCCTATGGACGATTATTTTTTGAAAAAAAAATGAAAAAATTTTATAAAAAAAAAAAAATATCTGCCCTCCTTCTTCACATATTTGCTGTAATGCTGAGATTAGGAAGAGGTTCTTTGGGAATTTTTTCCTTTTAATGCATCAATAATGATTCTCAAACAATCTTTTGATGAAAGGTTGTTTGAATGCATTTAGGATGGAATCATATGAAGAAATTATTGGCTAAATGGCAAAAACCTATTTTGGGCCTAGTTTGTCACAGATGTTGTCCACTTGAATGAAATAATCTAAACCAAACATTCATGCAAGACAATTTGTGTATCATATGTAATTTACATGGCAAATTTGGAAAGCATCAGATGAAAAACCAGATAGTTTGGGCTGAAAAACAGGCTTTTGGAACAGTTTTTTGTGGCTTTTCATTATACACAGGGAAGCAAGCAAGACTAAAACAACACTGTTTTATTTCTTGCATGATGGCAAAATCTTTGCAACATTTGAAGAAAATCGGATAAAAAATGAGAAAGTTATTCATGTTTTTATTTTAAGTGGTACAAAATATCCAATTTTTTTCATGTTTTTTTGCAATTTTTTGTGTGAAGCCAATGTCACAGGAAAACTATCAAGCACTCCACATAAACCTTGTAGCATGAGCTATGTTTTGCATTAAGTGCAAGAACATCAGGTCATCTAGTAACAACTTTGTTCATTTGTAACTTGTTTTCTTTTCAAAAATTTTACAGTTTTATCAATTTTCCCAAAACCAGGGGCCTAGGA
>CAHIKZ030001703.1:0-70000 GCA_903632075.3 Acanthosepion pharaonis
CAGGATGGTGACTTCTTTTGTGTTATCAGCCTGTATAGATAATTATACACACCTTGTCTTTAATCAAAATATGTTTGCGTAACATTTACATTAGAAAATCTAGATTATCAACAAACAAGTGAAAATTTTAATTGATTAATTTAAACAAACATTGAAAAAGGTTTTTTTTTTCTGGTTGGACATAACGATAAGACCATGTGTAAAAAAAAAACAAATTCCTGGACAAGAATTTTAGAACAAGTCAGTGTGCTCATAACTTCAGGCGGGTAGACATCTACGTAGCTCATTTCTATATTAAATTTCAGAATTTAAAATGGCTATCGGTAAAATTTTAACACAGTTGGCACAGGGCAAGATTGTTGAACTTCAAAAGACGTGGTCTTTCGTAACGAGCTATTGCAAATGAAATTGGCCGTAGCAGAACTGGCAATGCTAAGTTCATTAAAAATCCGAATGCGTATGCTACTAAATAAAATTAAGCGGTCGACCCAATAAAATCTCACCATCTCTAGAGAGACGCATTAGGCGAGAAGTTAAGAGATATTCAAGCCTAACATTAAATCAGATAAAAACAATTCGACGGCATATCAATGAGAAACTGGTTTAAGAACTTGAAATGGCTGCAGAGGGCCTGCCTTCTTCGCCATAAAACCTCCCGTTTACAATTTGCTTTAGATTATCAAACTTGGGATGTTGATAAATGGGAGAATGTGTTGTTTTCAAACGAGAAGAAATTCAGTCTTGATGGCCACGACGGTTTTCAGCGTTACTAGCATGCAAAAGATGTCCCAAAAGAAATTTTCTCAAAACGAAACAACGAAGTTTGATCAATTATGGTCCAGGGTTCATTTTCGTACAATGGAATTCTTGAATTACATGAGGTAAAAGATCGTCAAACAGCTCCTAGTTACACCGATATGTTAAGAAAGGCATAGCTAATTACTGAAGACCCTCATCTATGTGGAGAAATCTGGATTTTACAGCAGGACAATGCTGCAATCCACAACGCTCTCCAGATCGAAATACAATCAAGAATGTTTGGTGATGGATGCCGAAGGACGTTTATAAACATAGATCACAATTTGAAACTGTGGATTCTCTTTGTGCTGCAGTTTTTGCATTCTGGACGAGAATCCAAAGCACCCTCCTGCAGAAGTTAATAATGAGTATGCCAGAGCGAATTTTCGAAAAAATTCGCAAAAGTTGAGGATATGCTGAGAAGTAAATTGTCGTTGTGACGTATTTGTTCTGTATTTGCTATTTTTTTTATTTACATCGTCTTATCTTTATGACCAACCAAAAAATTCCTTTTTTCAATATTTGTTTAAATTAATGAATTAAAAGCTTAAAAATTGCACTTGTTTTTTGATAAACTATATTTTCTAATTAAGTGTAAATGTTTCGCAAATATATTTTAATTTTTATTACAGTATTTTATAATTTTTTAACCCTTTTGTATCTGGTCTTAAAATTTTGACAAGGGCTGTATTTGGGAAGTGCCTGAAACCCATACTACGAGTTGAAGATCAGGTGCTGTAAGTTCGTGTGGTGGGGGAGTAATATATAATGGATCTGAATTGGAAAGCCTTGTGAATGAATTTGGACAGACGGAACTATTTTGGTCCCGTTGATGGTTCAGCAAGACATCATGACTGGGGATTTGAGCTTACTGGCCTTGTTTTGACTGTTGCTCACACCAGATAATACGCACTCTCGTAGAAACTGTATCTTAGGTCCGTGCAGCAAAGATGCAGAATAAACCACAGGTGACCTCTGAGGAACAAACACAATTGTGCTTGAGTAGGCGTCTACAATAGGTATTAGTTTACCCCCCCCTAGTGGCCAGCTATCACTTTACTCTAATCGATAATGATAAGTTTTTGTTTACTTATAAATATCATGAAACTCATTATTTTCTTGCAAGTGGAAGGTATTCTGTGTTCCATAACAGTAACAAATAAACTAAATTTTGTCTACAAATGAGTATGAATAAAAATATTTAACACCTCCACAGAATTCAGCGATGTTTTTTACCTAACACATACTCCTAAGCATATTCAACGAGTTAAATTACGTGACAGTGATTCTCTGTTTGTATATGCCATGTTTATACAGGACATTGTCGGCCATGGCTCTCCACATTTTTCTGTCTTTTGTAACAATTGTTTTTGTCTTTTTGCCATTTCTGCCGAAACCTGCTTCAACATCCATTTACTCAATCTCGATAGGTAGGTTGTTTTCCTCTGTCCCTCTTACCTTTAATCTGTTTTGTGAGTATTAAATTTTCTAATCCCTCTTTCCTCATTATGCAACCTAGATATTTTCTTGATGTTAAGTATAAGAGTCTTCTTTGTTGCCATTGTTTCTAGAACTTCAAAGTTGCTCATATGTTAAGTCCATGGTATTCTCAGCATCCTTCTGTAGAACCATATTTCTCTTGCTCCAAGTTTCTTATTCCTCAATGTGGAGATTTTTCAACATTCACTGCTATATAGGAAGACTGGTATTACATCTTATTCGTTTTTAACGATACTTTCGCAGGTCATTGAATGTAGACACAAAAGCAGCTATTTCTCAACCCAGTAGCAAGTGAAGTCGAATAATAAAGGATTAGTCCTTAATCTTAAGGAAACATTGAATGGCTACCAACAAGCAGGGTAGTCGGATTTTCCAGCTACAAATAGTAGACGTTAAAAAAATGAATGGGAATTTAACTACGTCGAAAATCTTACAACAGATATCGGAAGAAGCATTGGAATAGCGAAAGAAGTCGTACAAAAACCAGAAATTGTATTAAGTAACAGAAAAAAAACCTCGATGGAAACAAATGTTAAAAGGCTCTATTGTAACAATGATTTCTAGACAAAATCCTCACAGATAAAGAAGCAAATTAAGGAAAATGGTGTTTCTAAATATTCAGAAAACCATGGATAAAACGTGATAGCAATGCAGAATTTGTAAACAAAATAAACACGAAATGACACTTTTATTTAGAATTACAAAGCTGAAAATTGTATGCCCCATATTTGAAAAGGAATGCTTGTAATTTTTGTTAATTGATTCGTTTTTATGTCTTATCAACTTTTTGAAGGGAATTTAAAGACAGAAAATATTTTTAGATTGTAAGAATTTTTTTTAAGGTAATAATGATTTTAATGATACTACTCTTACTAATTAACTCGTAACTCAGTGGATAAGAGGGGAGATCATAATTTTACCAAGGGTATTTACGGCTATGTCAATATACCGAACACAACGGGATTTGGAACTCGGCTCTCCAATTAAAAATTCCGGGACATTATCCGTTACACCACGTACACTTCTAAGCTGAATTCACGTGATATTTCCAAGCGGTTAACCATCTAGGTTTTGACCAGGCTCAAATTTGCTTAACTTCGGTGATCATGCGGGAACAGGTATTTCAACGTGATGTTTTCGTAATCCTTAGGAACGCTTGGGAAATTTGACGTATTGAATATAGGAGGGATATATGGAAAAAGAGCAATCTATTTAAGAAGTTGGTGCAAATGATTGGCAGAAGAGGCGATGGTGGCATGTTTAAAATAATTTTTTTTTTAAAGTACTTCGTAAAATCTATTGGATGTTTTGAATCAGCTTGATATTTCCCATTATGGCATTTAAAGGCGAATCAAAGAGATTAAAAACCTTATTTATTTCAAATAACATAAGTGAAATAAAAGTAGTTTTCCTGGAAGGACACTTTTTGTGCCTGTAACATTGTTTTCGGTTTATAATCATCTGAATGGTTTCCGCGCAACTTCAGTTCTTCTATCTATCACTGCAGTTTCCTTGACAAAAGATTCTGCTAGAACAGTTTATTTTATTAAATTCCCGTGTGATTATACATTAAAACCATGTTTCTCTATGTAGAATATAGAAAACAAAGTAGCAGAACTTTGTGTATCAGTGTACGACTACAAAAACTGCAATTGCTAAAGTAATCTCCCGTCGGTACAAAAGTAAAAGTAATGACGTCTTTTCGTTATGTTGGAACACTACTTCTTGGACGATCACCGAAATTAAGAAAAGACACTGGATGATCTATTGCGAATATCAGACGGTGTAAGCTGGTTTGTGCGGATGGATTAGTGGATAAGGGATCAGAATTGGATATCGGAAAGCCGAGTCCCATTTCCAGTATGGTTCGTTTATACAGTATCGGTGGCATTTCCTACTGAAATGAGGTATTATGTACAATATTTACAGTATTCGGACTATTGTCCTCATCTTTGTCGCCATATTTATCAAAACGTTTCGGCCGTTTTACGCTACGGTCTTCTTCAGGTGGTTGGAACGTCGAACTGAACCCTTTACTTCGCACCCTGGGGTAGAGTGTTCTAGTTCTACGTGCCATGTTTAATGGATGTCAGTTATCAGTCATCTCCTGTTAATTACCCTCTCCGAGTTCTCCACGGCCTTAAAAGTGTATGAGTTCAATACCCGGTTAAGGCCGGTTAAGGTTTTATATATATATATATATATATATATATATATATATTTGACACTTAGCGGACTGAGGTCATTTCAGCATGTCGATTCTAGATTTTCGTACATAAATAGGCGTTTACTAATTATTTTAGCATTTTTTTTATATTGAGTTGAAAACGTATTTATGAAATTACCATTGGTGGAAGGTCGATTCTCTTCTTTCATTCTGTATGCGTATATATGTCCGCGCGCATGCTCGTAGAATGCTATCCTTAGGTTATTTCTGCTTTCCGTCGTTTTTATTTTCTTATATATATATATATATATATATAATCGGGCGTCTCGAGGAGGTGTTAGCTTGATCCTCACTGGGTGCTCCTTACCTTCGTCCGTGTGCCACATCCAAGCTACGCTTCGAAAATCACTATATATAATTAAAATGAATTATAGCTTATGGTAATATCACGTGGATACAGCTGTAACCGATTGGGAATAACTGGTCGTGTAATGAACAACGGCTCTTAATTGGAAATCGGGGAAATCTAGTTGTTCCTGGAGTTTGTAGTTTGTGAACATTTAGGCTAAAAATATTGAATATTTTTATAGAGATATTGTTCTTTTGTCTAACCTTTTAGCATGGATACCAGAGCAACGAGTAATAGATTTGTTATTATCAGCACTAATTCTAATGAGTAATAGATGTACTATCATCAGCACTAATTCTAATGAGTAAAAGATGTATTATCATCAGCACCAAATCTAATGAGTAATAGATGTATTATCATCAGCACTAATTCTAATGAGTAATATATGTGCTATCATCAACACTAATTCTAATGAGTAATAGATGTACTATTATCAGCACTAATTCTAAAAGCTAGATATAGTATCAAGAAACAGGAGTATCTCATTAGAAACAAAAGTAAGGAATTGTTACGTAATATTCCACCTTCTATAACGCATTGAACTGACTTAAAGTAAGAGTAATATGGTTCTACAGAAAGATGCTGAATACAAAATATTGAACCTGTAACGTGGAAGTTTTAGAGAATATTGAAATAAAAAGGACACTTGAGCATAGAATCAGAAAAAAATAAACAATTAAAAATGGAGGTGCAGCACTCTTTTCTCAATTTTTACTAACAGAATTTTTCCAAACTTATTTCTCTTCATTTGGTCACGTGTTATTCTTGTATTAATTTTGTAAATATTCATTGGTTGATTCGTTATAGGTTATTATTTTTGCGATAATGGTTCGTGAATAAAATTCTTATTAATTAACCCACAGCTGCGGGAGAAATAGTGTGTACATATCTTTCTCAATGTTATTTACGGCTAAGTTAATATAACGAATCCAACGGGTATTGGAACTAGGATCTCCAAATAAGAATTCCATGGCATTATCCCATTCGCCACTCGCACATCTAAGTTTACCGAACTTGGTATTCCCAAACTGTCACCCATCGAAGTCCCGACCAGTATCGACGTTGCTTAATTTCAGTGATCGTACGGTGTATTGTAGTCGGTTTTTTAATGTGATATGGCCATAAGCCCTTTAAATATCATCAGTTAGTTAACTGACTTAATATCGTATTTTGTGTTTTATTAATATATTATAACATCACCAAGTTTTTGATAAGAGGTTTCTGGATATTTTCTATCTGGAACTCAATATTGATGGATTATTATTTGTTTGATTTCAAACAGTTTATCGGGATGACAACAGCAATTGACATAAATTGATCTGTAAGTTTACAGCCTCTACTCGATATACATAAATTATGAAGTCGTTTTCACATTTTCTCCTTTTTATTTTAGTAACCATATTATTCTGCCCAAAATTAGTTTTGATGATTCGCTATCTCGGCAATAAATCAAATACAGAAAGTCTTAATTAACATTGAACAATTTATTCTTCACACATCGTCACACATTCACAGACAGAATAAAATATACAGTAATATTAAGATAAGGTTGAAAGTTGCAGTGCAGAATCTAATAATACAATTAAGGCAATTAATTAGATTACATCGGCCTAATAACTAAATGATATTGTAGAAAAAATATCTTAAAAAGTAATTGTTCTCAGAGGAAACAAGCAGATGTTTTACTGTTGCTAATTCATACGTTTAGAAACCAATAAAAAGGATGTAGACAAATTATGCACTTTATCGTGGCAACTATTTTGTGGGCCAATTATGAAATCACTCGCAACGTTTTCACTTTCGACATATATTGATTTCTTCACAAAGAATCAACTGGATTAAAGTAGAACATCTTTTGTAGCTTACATGTCGATGTACACATGTGAATAAATGGCAAATAAAAATATCACGAACATTTGACTGATGTAGACATTGCTTTGAAGGTAAAGCCAATGGATGTAACGTATTTCCATTTAAAGAATCATTTAAATGAATAAAGCAATATCATTTTAAAACAAAGAGCTATAAGTTACAAAGTATGTTTAATTAGAGACTATAACGAAATACAATATGATGAAGTGATATTACACTTAGATACTCTTTTTATGGCCGAAGATTGTACATCTTTTCATATACTAGATCAAAGTTAGGATAATTGAATAACAATAAGCGAAATCTTGATTGAGGAATTTACTCGATCATAATTGCCACAAGAAATACGTTAGAGAAATCACTAGGAATTTAAATAAAAGGCTATAGGAACATAAAAGTGATATTTTAGAAAACAACTAAAGAATATCATTCTTATCAGTAAGACTTTACATGTAACGTTTTACGTCAGGAGTTGGACGATCATGGATTTACGTTACTTGCTATACCCTCGTTGCACTTAGCAGTATTTCTGCCTTTGCCGAACCTCTCGCCCACATTCTGCCATCCATTTCCACAAGCGCGACACTTAGTTTGCCCCCACCTGCCTTCCTCTATCTATCTTGTCCTAATTATACCCTGTAAAGGTAACGGTTTCCAAGCCCTCCTTCATTATCTGCGCAATAAATTTCTGCTGTCTCTTTCTGATCCTGAATATGTTTTTTTTCTTACCATTTTCTTTAAGATTTCCTCTTTGCTTACTCACTATGTCCATAGAATTCTCAGTAACCTTCTGTAGAAACAGATTTCTGTTCCGCCTTGTTTCTGCTTCATCTGTGTCGAGATTGCAAGTAATCACTGCTATACAAGAGGATTGATATCTCTTAGAATACCAGTACTCTTTTCTCGGTTTCTAATGAAAATTTCCAGTTTCATATTACTTTGCTTAGCTTTTGGAAAGTATATTTCACTAATCCGATATGCCTTTGGGATTTCTCTTATCGCGTAAAGTAACCATAAAGAAATAATTTATCCATGTCGTTCTCACTAGTCCAAGATGTAACATTTTGTTGGGGTGGTGAATAAAAACAATAACAACAGTTAAAAATTTAACCCCAAAGATATTTATAATAAATAAAATTATTTATTGAACCAAGGAAAAATAACTGTCAGAATTAGAAGCCCCGTCCCTCAATATGATGAAATCCAAATAAAAAAAAATGTGTTATGTTATTGGTCCTGACCTGGTATCTCGGTCCTTTTCGCACCATCGTAAAATAGCTCCCGTGAGCCTTTCTGATAAAGATTTCCAAGGTAATTGTTCTGATTAATTATGCTACCTAAGCGTTATGAATTTAAGCGCAGTACTAGACTGGTGGCAAGGTATCATCATTTTATACTAGAAATGCCTAGATATAACCATATGTTCTAAGCTTAACCGTTTTCTTTCTATCGATTGTGGAACTCCCTTTCGGCTTCTTGTTTCAGAGTCCGCTTTGATCTTCAGAAATTTAAAGGCAATGTCAATCCTTATCTTTTGTCTTAATTAATCTCCTTTTATTGTTCTCTCTCCTTAATAGTAGTTTTTTTTCCCATATTCTCTAAAACTCAGTAACCTCTTGCGTCCTCGTGGCTTTATTGCTTTGCCTGAAGTGAAATGATTAAAGAAAGGAAATATAAATACAAAAAAATACTTAGAATCAAAAGGTAGTCTGCTGCTATTACAATGCTGCTATCTCTGTCACCTATTGGGGAAAGCGATGAGGAATTAAAGTAAAGAAAAAGAATACAAGAATAAACGGACCGAAGAGCAAACATAATTTAAAAGGATTGATTAAATCTATTCTATTCAAACTTAGTCTAGACTGGGATGAAATGAATCAATTTACAGTATCAACATCCTCACGTCAAACTGACGTTTAAATGCCACTCAAAATAAGCACGACACAAAGGCACAACATTCACACAACGTTGGCTAAATAACGAAGAAAAAAGCGTATTCTTTCGCGTCTTAATCGTGACTTGAATCATATGCTTCATGCACAAGATCAATTGGTAAGTGAATATATTTTCTACTTGATGAAATGCCTCCTGTCTTGTCGTCCATATCACGACTCATAAAACCGGCTACACAGAAGAACAAAGAGTTCATTTTTTCCAGTGCCAGTCCACATTGCTACGGACAGCTTGCCTTGATGGAAATAAATGTTTGCTCCTTGTTAGGAATGGTCTTCGGTCAGCCTGCAAAACGAGCGTGCGCGGCTTCATTGGAGGAAAAACACCATGGACTACACCCACTCAAGCAGCTCGCACGTTCTGGCGAAATTGCCAGATTCGCTGTGCAAAGTTTCTTAGCGACCTAGATGGTATGTAGACAAAATACTTAGACAAAATAGATAGGCCTCATCATTACTGAGTCATTTCAATACTGCGCTTTAGGCTATGCGGAAATATAGTCCTGCTTTATCAGACCGAGCTCGTCCATCAGATCATCAAGAAAGATCCCATTAAGATACGACACAGTACATATATATATATATATATATATATATATATATATATATATATATATATATATGTGTGTGTGTGTGTTTGTGTTTAATTTGTCGAATTAAAAATAACAACGGTATATAATCATTTTTGGTTTTTTACGGCTTATCAACACATTGAAGGTTATTTCAAGCCAGAACATATATATTTTTAGATTGCAACAATTTTTTTAGATAATGATTTTGATGGTACATGTCATAGCTGATGGAAATAAAAGAGATGAATTTATACTTTTTCTCAATGGTATTTGCGCGTAAGTGAATATAGCGATGTCAACTGAAATCGAAATCGGCCCTCCGATTAACAATTCTGAGCTATTATCCAATGCACTACGGCACATCCAAGCTTCCATCTCCTGGTATTTCCAAGCGGTCAGACATGTAGATAATGAGTTAACGCCGCTTCACTTCGGGGATCGTACAGTAACTGATGCTTCAACGTGATGTGACCGTAATGCTGGGATATAATTGGGCCTAACCTACTCATACTACTGGGTATCAGATAGCCTGGACTAAACAAGGCGCCATTGGACTGGTTTTACCCCTTTTTTTATTAGTAATGTCAA
Organism: Acanthosepion pharaonis; assembly: GCA_903632075.3. NCBI lineage: Eukaryota > Metazoa > Mollusca > Cephalopoda > Sepiida > Sepiidae > Acanthosepion > Acanthosepion pharaonis. Next base: position 9,859 of record CAHIKZ030001703.1, read on the forward strand.
GAAACCAGCCTTTCTTAACCGAAAATTTATAGTGCGACTTCAAATCAATTTCTCTTAATGACTACCATAAACTCATTCCTATAGTAATTTGGTATTAATATTTTTTTAAAAAGAAAGTAAATTCTTTCCATAATTACAGCCGTTAGATAAACGTAAAATGAATTGAGTATATAATCTTGTTCATAAGAAATTAAACTGTTGCCTATAGACTGTAAAGACAAATTAAAAGTGGTTCCTCACAAAAATGACCACTCTTCAATTACTTTGGCACAAATCAATAGCCGCTAAATGATTAACCTACTACTGTGATAGCGGAAGTAAATTAAAATCTCTAACATGCACACAAGGACTATCAGCGGAGGTTCAACATTGCATGATTCATCGTATTTTCATCTATGGATATAATAATATACATTCAATTACAAGAAAAATGGAGAGGGCCATATTCTGGACTCGGGTGTATATACTAGACTCGTATATTATATTCCTGGGAATATAAACAGTTTATAAAACAGTTTCGTCTAAAATAAACCTGTCTATCCTCTGTACTCTTGGTACATACTTAGAGCTATTAACTCTCCTGGGTATGACGATTAATTACATCCGGCAGCATGACCTCTGATCTGAAGGTTTTGAGAAGCGTGAAACCACCTCGTAATTGGTGCTGTTCCGAATTCACCCTAAACCGGTGTGGTAGTAGCTGTTATGGGCCAATAGTTATCCCCTCCCAAATTGAGGTTAATCAATATGAAAGTGTAAAAATAGATTTTTTATAGTAAAAATACCAGCAATACATTTTTGAAAAAAAAAATAATAGCAATACATTATACTCTCAACAAAGGCCCTCTTTCAAAAAAATGCGTCAATGAAACCTTATCTCGAAACTAATTTCTTACAAAGAATATATATTATGGATAATATATATTCATTAAAACCTTTCCTAAAAATCTTGTCATCATTAAATATTTCACTGAGTTTGATATGTCGTAAAACAAAATAGACCAAAACAAATTTCTGTATTAAATGACGCATAAGGAGTTGTTATGCCGTTAAAGCAATCAATGAATGACAGATATTAAACAATCTTCTTATCGCCTTTATCTAAATTTAACTTTCTCCTACCCTTTGGAAGTAATATTATACTTAAATTTAACATATAAGACTAACATCAGTAATGGAATCCTAAATTGTTGTCCGATATTTCACATTTTCTAAATTATTTTATATTAATTCCTTCTGAAATGAAGTAAATAATCCTGGCGTAAGGATTGTGCAAATGATTAACATCAAACGATATTACGATCACACGGATAAATGCCTGATGAAGGAAACAACGACATTTGAAGAGATGAATATGTTCTTCTGAAGTAGAATTAACTAGACGTAATTTAAGTTCAGACGCAGAAAATGGCATTTAATTATGTTGGGACGAGATTAACTCAACTTTCTACCACAATCAGATTTTATTTCAATTTATCTGACAGCCTTTCTCAAATATTGCCAAATAAAGAAGTAGATGACGTACAAGTATCTAATCGATAGCGGTGTTTGTTTAGCCGTCATTAGAATTGATGACTTTAAACATTGTGTTTAGGTCGGTGTTATTCTAAGCAATTCTATATATCGTCAGTATTTCTTAAGAAAAAGAGATATAATTACCAGATGGCGTTCCACTGATCGCTCAGATTTCTTGTTCTGTACATCTATCTCATAATAATTATCGGTAAAATCTACCATTATTATTTAAGAAAGAAAATGAACTTGATATTAAAGTTAAAAAAATGTTAAAATGCTCCAGTGTTGTTACATTTAGATTTCGTTACAAGCATGTTGCAACGATAATGATTATGCTTTATTTATTCTGAGTCAAACAGAATCACTTAAGAATTATAATTTCCTATGAGAAAAATGTTATTCATTATTATTTTCAAATTATTATTGCTGCTATCTTCCTTTTTATTTAATGACATCCCGTTCAGTAGTTTTTTTTTAACAAGTGATTGAAATTATGACACCAAAAACCAAAGGCGTATCGGAATAGTGAAAGTTGCCTTCCAAAAGCTAAGCAAAGTATTAAGAAACAGGAAAGACTTTCCTTAGAAACAAAGAAAAGAATGCTGCAATCCTATGTAATTTAGATAATTCTCTGGGGAAGCGAGTGCTGGGCAATCTTCTCGTAAATGTAGAGACGTCAAGCAATGGGAATGTGGTTCTTCAGAAGGATACTGAGAATTCTATAAGAATAAAGAGGAATCTGTAAGGCAAATGTAAACACAAATACTTCTACATACAATCATAAAATAGTTTATATGTATTTGACTCATAATGAGAAAAGCAGGCTTGGAGAATTCGCCACAAGAGAACGTATTGAAGACAGCAGGGTCATATGGAATCTGCAAATAACCTACCGAACAATATTTGTAAATGGTTGGCACAAAAGACATTAAGAGCAATGGCAAAAGACAAAACTTGCTAAGAGCTACAAATGACAGGAAATTGTGGAGAGCTATGGTCACCCACGCCGAGCAGAGACATGACATATAAATGTGCATAAAGACATTTTAAGAAAAAAATTTCATCTTCTGCTCCTTCCAAACGGGATTTAATGAAACATTTGTTCTTTCTTCAGCTTATACAAATGTATGGACTCGTGTAATGCTTCGTTTAAATTCCGATATATAAAATTATGTCTACAAGTAATACTGAGGTGGGGACTTATTTACAATCCTCCAAAGAAGAAACGCAATATCATGCGTGTACATAAAGCAAAGTGAAATACATTAGGACATGAAAAAAACAAAAACTTTATCCTTCTGTATTATCTGTTATATTTCAGTAAATATTTAATTCGAAGAAGAAACTTGAGAACTGCAGGAGCTTTGCAATTTTCAAACTGAAATGATAGAATTCTTCGTTAGTGCCGGCAGTATAAATAAATAAGATTTCTCCATTATCTGAATTTAGAGTAGCGATTAAATTTAAATTAGTTTTATTCCATGTTACTATAGGACTTTGAAAAAATGGATTCGACACGGAAAGAAAAACAACGCATAAGCTATATCATATAATAACACAGGCATTTTAATATGGTGATCAAAATCAAATCCGTTACTCCAAGTTTCATGTAAATCAATCGTCATACAGATAAATGTTTTAGTATCGTAGTTATAGTATATATATATATATATATATATATATATATATATATATATAGCGTGTATATATGTATACTACGATATATATTGTTGTGGGGCTCTCCCCTTTTTACATAAGATGAACTCGTCCAAAGTATACTTATACTGAGAGAGGGAATACCTACTGTTGAGCTACGTCGAGATACAGTCTCGACGTCTGTCGAACTCTCTGCTTTGGCAGAGAGGAACCCGGACGAAGCTTTGCCGAAGAGCAAGGTTCCGTCCGGGAAGGTAGACAGGCCCTGAACACGTCTAGACGGGTTCAAAGGGTATATTTTTGGCCGAGACTACGGGCTCGGAGAAACCCACTTTAAACTCGGCCTTGTGCTATATATATTCCTTGTAGGTGGGATAGTAAATACTGAGATACGTTGAGAGATACGCAGACAGATACAGGGTGTTCTCAGAGAGTTATACAAGAGGAGAGAGAGAATTACGGCTTTACTTACAGAGACTTGTACATATACTTTCTACTAACCCGCATTCCTTGACTACTAATCTTCACTTCATTTCTGTATTCAAACGTTTAATACACTTATTTTTCTATCAATTACTGGCTTTGTTTATTTATTTGTGCAGGATTCCATTCACGGAATCCATATATATATATATATATATATATATATATATATATATGTATATGTGTGTGTGTGTGTATGTATGTTAGCCGAGGTACGCGGCTTTGCCCGAGAGTACATGGCTGCAATAGTCTAGAAATGTCTACCTGCGTCGCTGCTTGCATGCATCATCCGTTGGTATACGAAGTTATTCTCCCCTCATCTTTCTTTACGGTATGTCCTTCGCAAGTCTTTGATTGTACTTAATAAAGTAATTCCATCGATAAAACCTTGTGTGGTCGTCGCTCAGGGTTAAAATGTTTCAATGTTTTAGATATTGAGTAAATTTCCTATGGCTATAATAACTTTCAAATAGTATGGCATTGTTCACAAATCAAATAATCAAAAAAAAAAAAAACAGGGATTAAGAGTGAGAGATTGATTCAACTGCAAGTGCAAACTTTTCCTTCTTCGCACGTTGACGGTAAATCTGTTGTTAATAAGGGGTTCTTCGGAATTTCTCCCTTTTAAGTCTTTAATAAAATTTCTCAAACAAACTTTGCATCAAAGGTTGTTCGAATGCCAATTTAGGATGAAATCATATAAAGTAATATTTGCTAACTGGCAAAAGCCAAATCTGAACATAATGTGGCGCAGATTTCGTCCACTAAACTGAAATAATCGAAACCATTTATGCAAGACAATTTGTGTGTCATATGTAATTTACATGGCAAAATTGAAAAATCATCGGTTGAAAAACCAGGGAGTTTTGACCGAAAAACTGTTTTTTAACAGTTTTTCTTGGTTTTTCGTTATACGCGGGGAAGCGATCTGGACTAAAACTACACTATATCATTTCTTTCGTTATGGCAATTTTTCTGCGATACATTTGAAGAAAATCGGATGAAAAGCGAGGAATTTAATCAAGTTTTTCTCATAAGTTGTATAAAATACACGACTATCATATTTTTTTGCAATATTTTGAGTAAACAACAAACCGCGTAACATCAGCTATGTTTTGTATTAAGTGCAAAGAACATCAGCTAATCCAATAATAAAAAAAAAATTCCGCGTGTAATTTTGAAACTGTTTTAGTTTTAGAAATTTTTCTGCGAAACCTGGGTTGGGGTGGGGCTTGAAATTAGTGTTGATTAATTTGATAAATTTTCAACGTGTGTACAATGTCATCGAAATCGTTCGAGAAAGTGAACGTTCTTAAATAGCATACACAAATAGACATACATATTTTGCTATATATATATATATATATATATATAGAGAGAGAGAGAGAGCGAGATGTGCGTGTGTGTGTAAATGAATGATAATATTTAAAACAAGGATCATAATTTATTACTAAAAAAGATCGCAACGAATAAAATTATAATCTAAGGAACATTTCGCCCGTCTCATCTTCAGAAACAGAGTCGGCATAAAACAAAATTGATGAAAATATTTTTTTTAAATAATTTATTTTAAATAACATCAACAGGGGTGTTAGAATATATTTTTTATTCGTTGTGATATTTTTGTATCCATTTTAAAAATAAATTAAAATCTCTGTTGTAAAGAATATCCTATCTTGGTGTGGTTCCAAATAAATGATATTTTATATATATATATATATATATATATATATATGCACAATCATTTCATTGAAAACGACGGACAAAGTCCATTTTTTAGTTTTGTATACAATTTCTCATGCGACCTAATATTGTTTTCTATATATATATATATATATATATATATATATATTTCATTGAAAACGACAGACAAGATGGATTTGTTTTTTAGTTTCGTATACCATTTCTCATGTGGTCGTTTTTTTTTTTTTCGGATGATAAATTATATAAAAACTGTCCCAATGTTCTTTTTTCCGAGCGCTTTCGGGTATACATTTAGCCATTTTCATGGATTATATTTTAACTGTTAAGATAAATATTTAAATATTCATGGAGACCTATCGGACACTATTCGTAACATATTTGTTGACAACACTAGTATAATTGCATCATCTCCATGCAGAAAAAGGCTAAAAATAATGGGAGACTTATTAATAAAAACTAAAAGAAACAACATTGAATAATATTAACTTTGAACATGGTCATAATATCTTGACCGTGTTTTGAAAAATGAAAACATTTTATAAAACATACATTCTAACAAACTATTTCTTATTTTAACACACACACATTATATATATATATATATATATATATATATATATATATATATATATATTTGTGTGTTCGTAAAGAGAGAAAGAGATAGTGAAGGAGGGTGAAAATAAATAGATAGCTCGATGTATGCGGTTGTCTTCTCAAATTTTGAAAGAATTCAGCATTTATAAGCGTGAGTGTATATATATATATATATATGAGATGAGGTATTATGCTTATTTACATTATTCGGACTGTTGTCCTTATCTTCATTTAGATATTTACAACTTTTCGGCCGTTGTACGATCCGGCATTCTTCAGGTGATTTTAATTTCAAACGGAACCCTTTATTTCGTCCACCGGAGTAGATTGTTCTAGTTCCACGTGCCATAGCTCTTTCGGATGTCTCACTTATTTCACTTTAACTCACCTCCCCAATTTTTGGTTCACCACAGCTGTGGCCTGGTATTGAACTCACAACACTGTGGGTGTTATCACTGCATCTAACCAACGTCTTTATCCACTGGACCAATCATGTGGCACTAGAATAATCTAAACGACCGAAGCGTTGTGAATATGGCAGTGAAGATGAGGATAACAGTCTAAATTATGTAAATAATCATAATAGCTCACATCATATAACATCCCATTTTATGCTGTTGTTCGAAAACTAAAGAATATTTAGGAACAACTACAGCCAATTCTCTATTTTACGACCTATATACTTCACAAAACCACAACTTACGACCAGCTATAAAATCAAACCAATCGATATTGGATGCTGTACGAAATTGTTGATTGCTATTGTTTCCGAAAATTTATGTAAAATAAATACAAGCGACTAAATAAAATAAAAAATAAATTTGAAAAAAAACCCCCAAAAAACTATGCACTCATTACCCTATAGAAACCGAAGCAATGTACAATATAGAGTTTCTTTTTAAAAGTTTGAAATAGATAAAGCATCAGGTTTTCGTAATTTTGTGTTTTAAACATATACACTGTATAAATATATGCGTATTGAAAGAAATAAGATAGAGAATGCTGTAAACATAAGAATAGCGATCATTTTCGACTCAATGGCTAACATACACCTATAACAGATTGTGATCACTCTCCTCTCTGATAATGTGGTTGCAACACCCGACGACCGCACAGTGTTTTATCACATGAAAGTCCATATAATATGTTTAGTTTGGCTAGAGAAAACTATCGGATATCTAGGTTTTGGAAATCAGACATATTTATGTTCTCTTCTAGGATTGAAATCAAATTTATATATATCCTGTGTATTATGTCATTAACTCAACCCGCAGCTGTAATAGCCTTATGTTTGTAATGTCGAAATATCGAGAAATTACTAATCTATCAACAAAGACTTTCTTGTTCAAGTAACTCTTTATCTCAAATGTTATAGACTTATCTTGATAATCTAAAATGCGATCAAATTACTTGACTATATAAATTAGTTGCGATAGTAAGTCTTCATCACTGCGAATCATTAATTTACAGAGATAATACTGATTATATCGAAAAGCAAAGTATGAGGCAAAACATAAAGACAAAATACAAACAATCCGATTAATTTCTTATATAATGTTTGTCGTTAGTAAAGGATCTTTTTTGTGTATGCTATTATGTAATTGCCGTTTACCAACATGTATATTCACATTATGAACTTCCCTCTATGTGTAACGAATTGCCAAATACGAAATTCATCAATGTTTTTCAAAATTCGTGAAGCATATTCTGCCAAAAAAATATTTATGGTTATATATCTATATATATATAAGATTAGATCTAAGAGCAGGTGCTTGCGTTAATTAGAAACCAATACATCTTGCTGTTTAATTTGAGCAGAAGCTTTTTGGAAATTACAGACGCATTTTGAAGAACAGGTTAATCAAGACACCTTATATATGCGTGAGTCTATGAATATAATCATTAATGCAAAATGCCATTAAGTGTTCCCTTCTTGAAGCATCAAATTTTATAATCGGAAATAGAAGATGGCTTCTTCGCTCAAGCTGTCTTTTTTAATTTTTTTTTAAGAGAAATGAAACGGCAGAGAGTTTATTTTACGTTGACAATTTTTTGTGGGAAAATAAATTTTTCAGCTATTATCGAAACAAAATATTCTGAGTTCCTAAGTGTTGTACATACCTACGGACGATAATAGGTATGTCCCCAGTCACATAAATACAGTAGTAAATGATTGTCTGCAATCGGAGATGCGTCTTCAGCTCCGATGCTCAAACACACCGCCTCCGCGCAGAGAGCATCCCTAGACGAGACGATATCGAAGGGCAGAGACCCCTCTCGGGAAACAGCTACCCACCAAGTTTTATACGAGATCTACGGGGAATTTTTGGCCGAGCCTACGTGCTCGGATACACCACATTAAATTCGGTCTTCTGCCACATCTGACCGCGTGGGGCGGTTGGTAGTTATCCTGTAGTTGAAGATTTATTGTGAAATTCACTTAACTCACTTCGAGCAGTTGACTATTTCTACGCGCCGCTGGCGAATCTTATGCGTGTTAGTCTTGTCCTAAGTATCATCGTTCAATACAAACCTTCGTGTGATGAGTCTATTCCGTAATCTTCCCTAGGTTATAACACTAAGACTTTCAGGACAAAATATGTGTACAAAATAAATGAAATTAAGATATAACCAAAATATTACTCATATGGAACTATGATATATGAAGATTCAAGAATAAACTCTAAAAAGTAAATGACTGAAGCGTCCCATTTTATGCTATTGTTCGAAAATTAACGAATATTTAACAACTACAGCCAAATCTCACTTAACGACCTGTATGTTTAACAAAATCACAACTTACGACCAGCTATAAAATCAAACTAATCGATATTGGATGCTGTACGAAATTGTTGATTGCGAATTTTTCTTAAATATTATGTAAATTAAATACAATGACTAAATAAAATGAAAAATAAATTGTGCTGTCTGTATCATATACAAACCGAAGAGTTTTTTAAAAGTTTGAAATAGATTATCGGTTTTTCGTAACCTTGTGTCATAGATGTATACACAATTCAAATGAATACGCATTGAAAGAAGAGAGATATTTAAGAATGCTGTAAACTTAAGAACAGCGATCACTTTCGTCTCAATGCCCAGCGTACACCTATAACATATTGTGGTCACTCCTTTCTCTGATGATGTGTTTTCAACATCATCATCATTCTCCTCTGCGGCCTCAGCCGAGATTGAACTCACTACACCTCTCCAGTATTCCCTATCTGTCATAGCACCTAAAAGATCCTCCTTAGGGATCAATGTGTCTCGTTTTATCCTATCTGGAAAGGTTAACTTGCGTGATCGATTGTCAGATGATGGGTGCCTCCAAAGTACAAATGATGACACAAGTTCATCTGTGGCACGTGCACAATGCCCGGCGAACTGGACACGTCTCTTGCAAACTAAGGTTGATACTCTCGGCAAGTCTCCATATATCATTTCTAGAGTTGGGCGGTTTCGCCATTAGAGATTAAGCACTCTTCTTAAAAGACGTGTATAATATCCATCTAAACGTCGCTGTTTTTTTGCTGAGAGAGTCCAAGTTTCAGAGCCATAGAGTAAGATTGGCTCAATAAGTACGCGGAAAAGTTGGTTTTCAAGACTTCACCATAACACAGTGTTTTATCAGCTGAAAGCGTCTATATAAAATGCTTAGCTTTGGCTTCATGTAAAACAGTTTTCATTTGCTTTTAATGTTGACAATGTAATTCTCAGCATGCATATAGCATAATAATATTTTTAAATGAAGATTATATTTGCTGTTGATTCTGGTAAACCTCATAAAATGAACGCGTTGAGTCCATGAAGGCCACCTAAACCCCTCAACTAGCACGGTCCTTTTAGGAATATCTTCCAGCGCCAGATTAAACTGCTCGATTTTTTTTTTTTGCGGACGGCGTCCTCCCAACGACTTCGTGGTATGTCGGGAGGGTGTCTTCACTCAGCAAATGACGGGTTGAACTGGTAGATGTCTCTGGTGGGAGGACATCAAAGGACGAGACTTTTAAACAAATCAGTGCGGTTTTAAGTTTAAATGTCCGAATTATTTTACCACAAAGATGCAAGTGTTGAGCAACCGGTAAGCACCGAAATCATTACACGCGAAATGCATAAATCACTAGCTTGATAGCTATCCGCTTTATATTGAGATGAAGTTTTCCTAAATAAATATTTTGTCCTCAGGAACGCAGCAAGTTCTAATAACTCATTGCACGAACTGCTGCAAATGTCACCTAACAGTGAGATAAATGTAAATCAGAATGAAACACAAACAATTATTTCAGTTTAATGCCCCTGGTTCTAATACATAGCTCGTGTCATATTATACAGATTTATCTGTAAAACTTGTAATATTTTGTAAACGATGTTAATCATGTCCGGGTGTTTTATGTTATTTCTTTTCCACCGTGAAATTCTGATAACACACCTGCAGGTGCTGAAATCATACGAAATTAGTGATAAAAAAGATATATCTTTTATTTGTGACTTCTTTTCTGCTGATCTTATTTTCGTGAATTGTACTTTAGCTTCAATCTTTATCTTTCGCTTATTAATAGGAATTTCCGACTAGCATTGATTTGTGTTAAAAAAAAAAATAAAAACAAATTAAGACCAACCTCCGAAGATCAGCAAGCCTGGAATTCCTAATCAGTGACATCCGTCTATATTCCTGGGATTAGTTATTATAACTATTTACATAGTTTCGTTTTTACGTTACACGCTCCGGCTTTCTTCAGGTGATATACATTGGAAAGGTCCGCATAAGCCTGTAGTTGCGATGGTTGAAGTAATCCAAAAGGCGACTTAACTCAGAGTTGCTATTTCAATAACTGGCCACAGCAGAGGGAATAAAACCATGGAGAGTTTAGTTAATAAATAGAATTAATTGAAACTGAGATATCAAGAAAAAGGCATGTTACGTGGAATTAGAAAAAAAATCTACCATTGTGGACTAAATAAACTGTCTGATTCGAAATTCCAACGTATAACTTCTGAAAAAGGCCGGGGCGTGTAATAACCGAAACGTCGTTAATATAGCAATATATATAAGGACAAAAGCCCGAACGACGTAAATAGTCATATCCTGTGGTTCAGGTTTTTTTGTAAACAAAGGATAAACCTATCAGTTTTTTTTTTTTTTAGAACCGGACTGCATTAAAACTCTAATAACATGTTTTAAGAGATGTTTCAGAACAATTTTTTACTTTCTTTTCTTATCCATACGCGCTTCATTTCCATGAGAGAAATTTTTTTAATAATTCTATTGTATCGAATGTAATTTCCATATCGTATCTTGAGGTGACTGAGTTAAAATATGATTAAATAAGAAATTCTTTACGTTCCTTTTAAAAGATTATTATTCTAAACCAGCAATTTTATCTCGTATTAGAAAGGATTCAACCTATCATTCAACTCAATGTTAGATTCTCTAAGTTTGACTACGCTGATGGTTTATAATAAAGCGTGTAAAAGGATTATACAGAAATATTGATTTTTAATTTAATCAGATCGATATCCAATATTGTTAAATTTGGAAGGTAAATAGGACAAAGATAGGAGGAGATAAAAAACGTCAGTACTATCCAGCAATTGTCGGCTTGCAACCATAGCGTAAGCTATTGGTGAACTATCATTTCTTTAAGAAATCAAGTATCCATGTTTAAAAAAAATAACTCTAAATGCGTTATGAAATCGATAAACATGTCGAGTAAATATTTTTAATATTAATACGTACCTAAAGATTCAGGTTTTCGTAACCTTGTGTCATAGTTGTATACACTATTTAAATGAATACCTATTGAAAGACGAGAGATATTAGAGAATGCTGTAAACTTAAGAACAACGATCCCTGAAGAACATTAGATATGCTGATGATAGTGTCTTGATAACAGACATAGTAAGAAAACTACAGGAACAGCTCCAGAATTGGGTAAGGGAAATTTGAGAAGAAAAGTCTGAGGATCAGTTATGTAATGGAAAGAATATATGGTTAACAGCCATTGGAACCAAACTCAAACATTTACAAAAAAATAAATATCTAAGTATTATTTTAGCAGAGGACAAATGCGAAACCGCAATGCACAATGAACAACGGAAGAGTTAAAGATGTCTTCTAAAAGCTAAGCTAATTATTAAGAATCAGGTAAATTTTGTTAGAAAAAAAGAAAAGATTACTACACTGTTATGTAATATCGGCCCTCCAATATGAGAATACATGCAAGACAATTTCTCCTAACAAGTGACTCGACTCAAGGCAGCAGATATGTGATTCTATACAGGGACGTTGACAATCTCATGAACCAAACATGTGAACAACGATGAATTTAGGGAAAATAGAAATAAAAAGGACACTTACAATTAGAATCAAAAAGAGGCAGTTGGAATTTATAGGACACATAATGAAGACATAGATCTCAGAGAATTTGCCACCCATAGGATATATCGAAAAAAATTGGGGCGTAAGAAAGAAGCACTAACTTTCTTAATGAGTTTCTCTAAATGATTTGCAGAACAGGGGATACGAGAGACAGCAAAAAAAACTAAACTTTCCAAGTGCTACAAAAACAGAAGTTTGTGGAGTGTCACGATTACATGCATCTTGAAAGAAAGTCGAAGAAGCATATTTTTCGGAGTTTGAACAGGATAATTCATTTCACTTAGCTGCAACTCCATAAGTTCCGTAGAGACAAATTCATGTTGTCAATAATAATTCTACGTTGACTTTCAGCGAAATATCTATTCGTCTAAATATTGTCTTAATAACTTGGTATTATACAACAACCTCTTTATATGAAGTGTATTATCACATTGAAAAGAAAACATCTTATTGCACAAAACCGAACGTTTGGATATTCCCCCTCATGAAACATTAGAACAAAATGAAAGGAAATTTTCACTTTTCAAGTTATTTGCTTGAATAGAATATATAATATTCAGTATCAACATGTTTTTACGCATATTTCACTTCCATAAATTTTAATTTTATTGAAAACTAGATATATTTTGGCTTATCAAGAACTGAGTTGCAGCCGAATCTAAAAAAAACGAACAAAAACATGACAAAACGCTTATGAAAAACTCATACATAGTAATAAATTGAAAATTCTGTTTTTTTTAGTAACATCTAAAACTACAGATACTGTAAAGAACATTAATCAAATTGTCGAGTAGAAAAGATAAAAATTATATTGAAAATTAATTTGGAATGGTAACTTATTATTTTAAATTTTTATCAGTCTTTTGCCAACATTTTCTCAAACCATTTTATATGCGTCTCGCACATCATTCAAGTGAATTCAGTTAATTTTCTTACTGACAGTCTTATCTAATTAGAATTATGAAGAATGTTAAAAAATAATGAGCACTGAATATATTTTAACTTTCAATCTATTCAGGAAAAAGATCAGCGGTTGCGTTAACTTTCTAAGAGACATTGAAAAATTGCATTTCACAGATAAGCAGTCACAGAAATGATCAAGATAAAGATACTGGGACAGGAAATTAATAAAACGAATCATAAAATGGCTAACTACATAAATGAATATATATATATATATATATATATATATATATATATATATATATATATAATAATTTTATTATTTATATTTGAGTATCTGCGTAGTATTCTTGGTTAATTTTCCATAACTTTTCAGCAGCACAGAGTTAAAAACAACGGATATCCGTAAAATAGATGCAAGAAAAAAAATAAGATTTAAATTTGGACAGAATCCTGGATTGACATTGAGTTAGTATTATTTATTGCTAATTTTATGCTCTGAAATGAACATTTGATTTTCATCATATGTGTCAAAAACTTAAAACAATTCTAAACTCTCTCACACACACACACACATATATATATATATATATATGATTAATACAAATATTAAATTTGTCACTTAGATTGATTCATCACGCCAACAAAGAGTTTCATCGACAAAACTTCCTGTAATCGGTCGGTTCATTCATTAGGCGGTATTAACATTTTCTTGCGTATTTTCTCATTTTCCTTATTTTAATATTAAGATATAAAATCTATTTAAGCGCTTTTTATTGGTGTTAAGTTTATTTTTCTTCTTCTCATTCTCCTTTGTGTGTGTGTGTGCGTATTTGCATACACCTTCACGCGTGTCTGCGTGCACATGTGTAGAATGTCGTGCTTATTACTTTTTTTTATCAGAATAAATTTTCTTGATTCATTTATATCTAATAAACTACAATTTAAAATCCACTATCCAGCAGCTCAGCACCGCATCAACAATTAGCAATTCAAACGTAACCTCGTAAGAAGGCAAATTGAGCTAGACAAGTATTATCTCGTCTTTGGCTATTAAAAATCAAAGGGAAATTCACAGTAAGCTACAATCGATCACGACTCCAGGACATTCTATAAAGATTCACGGAACTTACTAACAAGTCTAAAACTCAACACCAGTTGAACATCCCCAAAAACTTAATACACTATACAAAGGAACTATACATCTTTCCAATAATAATGCTACGTTAATAAATATCTTCAATTATGAACTAGCACACCATCAAAAAGAATTTCTCAAATTCAGACAAAAGTTTGACCTCTTTCAAAATATAGCAGACTAGATTAAAAAAAAAAAAATTAAAAAAAAAGAAAAAATAGAAATGCTGTACCAAAACATACAAAAATTCGAAGAACAGCAACTGATAAATACAAAACCAGAAATCCGGGACCTACTCAAGGCCGAAGCGTTGAATGTTAGTCATGACAGAGGAAAAACACGCCTGGTCTTTTATCAACACGACGAAATACTGCAGCTAATTCACTATGAAACCACAACAATAAAATTATTTAAAAGCGGATAAAATCAATATCATCGAGCCTTCAGAATCTGTCTATATTTCTGAGATGAGGTATTATGTACATTAATTATATTATTCGGACTATTGTCCTCATCTTTGTTGCCATAGTTTTGGCCCTTCAGTATCTGTCTATATTTCTGAGATGAAGTATTATATATATTATTTACATTATTCGGACTATTGTCCTCATCTTTGTCGCCATAGTTTTGGCCCTTCAGTATCTGTCTATATTTCTGAGATGAGGTATTATGTACATTATTTACATTATTTGGACTATTGTCCTCATCTTTGTCGCCATATTTATCACAACGTTTCGGCCGAACTAGAACAGTCGACCCCAGTGAGCGAAATAAAGGGTTCAGTTCGAAATTCCAACCACCTGAAGAAGACCGGTGCGTACAACGGCCGAAACGTTATGATAAATATGGCGATAAAGATGAGGTCAGTAGTCCGAACAATGTAAATAATCTTCGAGCCTGTTTAGTATATACATTTGTCACGGCTTGGAAATGGCAAGTGCTGTAAGCTTGGATGTGTAGATGGTGTAAGGATTAATGGATTGAATTTGTCATCAGGGAGCCGACTTAATTCCAGTTGTGTTCGTTATATTGACTTACGCGTAAATATCCTGGAGAAAGGTATGAATCCACTTCTTCTCCTCTCGAGTATGATATGAATCGCTAAATTGTTATCTCAAAATATTCTTACAATCTAAACTCATTTTATGATTTTAAATAAATTAAACAGATTCATAAAACAAAAAACGAATAAATAAAAAATGCTATCAATTTGTTATAGAAATAAATCTATAATTAATGCTAGATTTTACAAATATATAATTAATACAGTAATATTAATACAGTACTATAATTAATGTTATATTTTCTTTTTCGAAAGCTACAGATAATAATTGATATATTATTATTTTATAATTATATTAATTAAAGTTATCCTTTGTACCTTGATCGCTAGGGTATAAAGAAAAAAGTAGATTCTGGGGAAAAAGCGTATTTTCATGTATAAAACGCACATGATTATAGAATAAATGAAATGAATAAAAAGACAAGACATAAAAATTTTGTATTTTGTAATTCGTAAAGATTACAAAAATGTGATAATAACTCTTGGGGTATAAGAACATTAAATCTCCATTAAGTTTTAAATTGTTTGTTATTAGCTTTAATTTTTTTTTCGTTAATATCTGGGGTATATCTAGCGAGATTATTAGGGTAGTGCAGACTGTGAGTAAATCAGGTCATTTTTCTGTGCTCATGATCAACGGAAATCTGAGAGTTGATGGTCGTCCACGTTGAGCCTGTTAAATTGATTGAATTCTTTCTCTGTCAGGCTGTGGTACAGGTCTATGTAATAAGCATCGTCGGCAAGATCGTCGTCGTCATCATTAGTTTGTTGTGGTACCTCTGTTGACCCCCGTTTCTGTATGAATTCCATGTAAGTTGTCAATTTCCGGTGTCGTCCTGCTCGTTCGAAATGCAGCATGGCTGAAGGTTTTGACAATGATAGCTTCGTCCATTTCTTACCAGGCATCGACTATCCACTTTCAGAGTTTTTCAAAGTCGGATTCTAACTCCCAAGATGTACGTAGGATTTATTTCCTTTGTTGAATTACAACATAAGATCTCTCCGGAAACAATTAAATAGACAAAATCGTTTCAAATTAGATTTGAGTCCTGGAATAAATGTAATAAGCTAAATACACTGCGGACACGATTTGGGATTTAAAAAATAAATGTCTTATACATACAAGGTTACGATATTTATGATTTTTTTTAAATAATAATAATAATAGTAGTATAACTAAAAACGATCGTGGCACGTGCACATGTTAAACAAAATATTGAAGTAAGTATAAAGTCGTATCTTTATAAATTCTAATTTATATGTTAACAGGGGAATAAAGATATTTCAATAAATAAATATCTACTAGGTACGTAGGATAGAATAGAAAATTATCTTGGCTTGTTCAAGAAATATTTTCAAAGAAGAAATTTGGAGATTAGACATTTCTTCAGATTTTGGGAAATTGGCTGCACTGAC
This sequence comes from Acanthosepion pharaonis, assembly GCA_903632075.3. NCBI lineage: Eukaryota > Metazoa > Mollusca > Cephalopoda > Sepiida > Sepiidae > Acanthosepion > Acanthosepion pharaonis. Next base: position 26,710 of record CAHIKZ030001703.1, read on the forward strand.
AATTTTGTGTGCCGTATAGGATAAGAGACTTTTTTTTTTTTTAGGGGATTACATTTTCTGAATCGGCCTATTTTCAGTAGAGTCACGCCCTTTGCATCTGTTAACGGAAAAGCGTGACTATATATTGATATTTTAAAAATATCAATCTATAAATGCTCAAACGTGCTCGATTTTACTCGATCTTTCGCTCTGACACGCTCGGTTTCTCATACATGTGTGTGTGTGTGTGTGTGTGTGCACGCGCATCTCTCTCTCTCTCTCTCTCTCTCTCTCTCTCTGTAATATATTCTTTCAGTACTTAGTCAAATATGGCTTTCAAGAGATATATGAAAAAAGTTATATGAAAGAAAAAAAAAAATTCTAAGCTGGTATTTTAGGATATCGTCGAGGTTATAAATTTCCATGTATTATAATGAAAATATAGGCTACGAAGATTTTGATACTACGATATTGTTAGAAGAGAGAATATTGATTGACTTGTTGTTTTTACGGCTTATCAACCCTTTGCAGGTATGTTAATAACCAGCAAATTTATTTAAATTTATATATTTGTTGGCGTGACATAATAATGATCTTTGACAAATCATACTATTTAAATAATAGTTTGTGGGTAGTAGACATGGATCCATACTTTTCCCGAAGATATGTGCGTCTAAGTAAACATAACGAATCCGACAGGAATTAAATCTCGAATCTCCGATTTCTTATCCCGGACCCTTATGTATTACAGCACCCGCATATTCTAAGCACCTGGTATTCCCAAGTGGTCACACATCTTGCTTAACTTCGGAAATCGAATGAGAACGGCTACTGCAGCGTGATATGGCCGATGGCCTTAAGTAACAGAAACGCAAAATATATAATACGGATACATATATTTAGGTAGATATATCAGAATATACGTGTTTTCTAATGAAGATATAAAGCATTTATTTTTCACATTTAAAATCATTAACATACATTATTTTCTATGTAATGTAAATTATTTAGTGATAAATAATAATTACATGCACCAACAATTACAATTTGGCTTTGACAATCAAATAATCTAACTGATATATCAGTAAAAATCATTGGACAGAATTCATTTTCTCAGATAGTAAACAAAAGATCTTGCGTATGCCGAATAAACTTTTATAGTTTATGTATACAGGCTTCGAAAGATCTAGAAAGTCCTCTATTCCTTTTGATTTCAAATGGTTTTTGAGTATATATATATATATATATATATATATATATATATAAGAAATATAGTAAGATGTGCTATATGTATGGGATAAAGTGCTCAATATCACAGAAGTCAACACTTAGAGGCGACAGTCTGTTTCATGCTAGATGCAATCGCCAGGCCAATATATATATATATATATATATATATATATAAAGGCAAAAATACGTAAAGTAATCCAAATGGATCCTTATAATATAAAAACACTAAAGATGATCCACAAAAGAGAGCTCAATATATTATAAAATATATAAATGAGTTACATAAAAATGAAGCTATTACGCTATTCAGATGACCATCTCACTCCGGGATATTCTCCACGGGTCTTGTCAATGTAAAAACGTTTGTTGAAAAAAATGAATTTTAAAGTTTATTTTATTTTTCTGCAGACATTAGCATCTGAAGATTAGGATAATACATATATACATAAACAAACTGAAAAATATTTACACGCATTTTCGCAACTACAGCTATCAGAGAACTTATAGACTTTATAAGAGGATAGATAAAAAATGAGTTTACTCCCAGATATATTAATTTTAAAATCGGAAATTTCTGGCGGTAGCCATTAATGAGTTATACATATAAAGTACAATTAATGTCTCATATTTAGACAAAAAATAATTGAAAATGCATAAATCGATAATGAATACGGGTCTTTCTCAAAACCGGAAAATTAATATCAGTTATATATTTTATGATTTATTTCGGATTTTACGGTGAGCGTTAAGAAAGAAATACATCATAGCTTTTTCTACTTGGCCCAAATCCAACTTACCTAAACTTTGGGCATCAAAGCTATTCATTCGACTGGAAATGATGTAAAATCTATTTCCTTCAATAATGAAGACAATCACTGCGAAATAGCGTAATGATCATCGGCGTAGAAACTATTAATTGATTTCAAGCAAGATCTGTTACTACTTTGTAGATGTGTGAATCTACATCTCAAACTATGCCAAAAAACCTCGTTACTGGCACACTCATAAATCCTTCGATGCGCGAGATTTTGAATAAGCCATTTCGCAGAACTTACTGCTTTTGAGCGCATCTGTCCGAGGAATTGGTTAGTAAGCTAGTCGATTTACCTGTGGATTTATGCATCAGTAAGCTAAGTATACATACTTCCATGGATTTTACCTGGAATCTTGAAATTAATATTAACTCAAGCACCAGACGGCCATTCATCCAGGCTCTTCATAAGGAAGACACGGTAATTACCTGGCGCCGGATTAATCCCCAAAAGGTGAAGTTCTTGTCAGGAGAAATTTTTTCACGATACTGCCGTTAAAACAACAGTAAACCTTGTGCTACATTCGGTAGCGACGTGGGAGCACTAAAAAATCTTTGTCACATAGTAAGCTAAGTTTATTAAACAACAGTTCCTACAATTATAAATGGCCTAGAGGTCATCTCCTCATCAGACAAGGCAAAGCACATTGCCTCAAATTCAACATTAGATGAGAAAAGCTATCCACTTTTCGACTTACTGCGTCTCACTGAGCACTATTTGAGTGATATTTTCATTAGAGCCCGAGAATTTTTAAGACTTATTAAAACTATTCATCCTATGAACAAAATATCGGTAGTTGTCCTTAAGAATATTTAACCAGAGTTATCCACAAACATATTGAAATTATTTAACGGCAGCCTGAATGAGAAGCGATTACTCACAGTATTATTGAGGCACTTGACAACAAATTCATCTCACTGGTGGTCGCATTATATATTTTCAAAGGCCTTTGTTCAATTTCTCTAAGTTTGGATTCACTGGAAGAGTTTTGGTTGATGGTGTGAGGGAGAGACATATGGTGATATTAATAAAAATGACAGCATTCAATAATAAAAAAATAAAATCGTACCCTCAAAAGAAACTGAACACATCACAGGGTGGGTACGGTGTAGGCAACTTTTCCTATGTACCACTGAAGAAATACGAAATGAATTAAAAAAGCAGGGTACCACGGATGTGAAAAGGATGGCAATTAAAACAAAATAAAGAAAATATCCTCACCAACACTTGCATCTTGACATTCAATGTTCCAACAATTCCCAAGAAGATACAAAATAGGTTATAACTTAGAAAAGACGAAACCCTACATTTCAAATGCTCTCAGTCGTTACAACTGCCTGATGTTTTGTCATCTTGTGGATGGATGCTATGATAAAGCAGTATGTGGTCGGTGTGGGCAAAAGGACACAGACCAAACAAAAAATGGAGAAATTTGTGCAAAAGCGCAAATTGAGGTGAAGAACACCCTGCATATTCGAGAGTATGTAAAATTTATAAAAAAAAAGATAGAGATAATAACAGTAAAACATACCTAAAGCAATTCTTTCCTGGAGGCATGTAAACTTGTGGAGGATATATATATATATATATATATATATATATATATAGAGAGAGAGAGAGAGAGAGAGAGAGCATTGAAGTCAACACTTAGGGGGGACAGGCTGTTTCATATATATATATATATATATATATATATATATATCTGAAAGAAAAACGTTATGCCGAACAAAAAGTAATATGCAAGTACATCATCTGAAATATGATAACCTGATAAAAATTGATTCAATTAGGGTCAAAATTTATTACTGAAATCAGACGAAGTCAGATTGCGAATAATGCAATGTTATATAATGAAACCAATGCCAATATAACAATGCAATCTGAGGTATCTCCGCAAGTTACCCAAAAGTCATCATCTAAAAGTAATATAACAAGACAAATATCACAAATACTCCAATACGCATTCTAACACCCTACGAATACAACTCCCCAACAAAAATCTCTCGACGAATTCTTCTAAAGAAAATACAAGAACACAAAAAGTCAATAAATACAAAACAGAAACACTCTTGAAACAAAAACAGATTTTAATCTAAAAAAAATTAAAAAAAATGTATATAAACTCTCTAAGCATTTCTAAAAACAAACCACCAAAATCCAATCCATAAAAATTTCTATATTCAAAATAAACAAAATATCAAAATAATGATGAACAAAATAATAGAGTGGAACATAAAAGGTGCGAAAACTAATATCAAGGAATTAATGATCCTCACCTTGACCTTCAACCCAGCTATTATATGTTTACATGAATCTCACCTGAAAGGAAAAGACACTCAACATAAAACATTACTTAGGTTAATATTTCATCAAGCACGTCTGATAGAACGTCAGGAGGTTCATCAATACTCATTAGAAATGTCTTAGCTCATAGTGAAATAATAATCAATACTAACTTCCAGTTAGTAGAAATAATAGCTAACCTTTTCAAAACAGTTATCGTCTGCTCCATATACATACGTCGCCATGAAATCACTAATGAAACGGAATTACATAATAGAGAAACTACCAAAACCCTTCATATTAATGACCGACTTTAACAGTCATAATAAAATAGGGGGATTAAAGAAACAAATAAGAAAGGCAAAAATCATAGAAACATTATGAAATCAAAGACAGCTATGATCCCTAAATAATAAAAACAACAAAACTAAATCCAGCAACAGGAACATAGTCTGCCATAGATGTAACAATCTGCAAAACAAGTATTTATATGGATTATACCTGGTAAATTTATAATGATATATGTGAAGGTGATCACTTCCAATGATGCTAGAAAGACCAATCCATAAACAAAATGATAAAACACCCCGCTGGAATCTTCGAAATGCTAACTGGACAACATTCGAAAATGCCTGAAAACTCAAACTGATAAGAGAAACAAACATAAGCAAGAAAGAACTAATAACACATTTTACCGATACCCTTATTTTAATAGCGAATGGAACCATGAAAAAGCACCTGCACCTCAAAATTTGTTAAGTCTTGCTTCCATGATGTTTGGAAGAAAGCAATTCGTGCCCCCCAAGTCAAATTACGAAAATATGAAAAGAACACTATCAAAGAAAACCTAGAGGAACACTAAAAGTAGAGCCATAGCCAGTAAACCTTTCAAAGAATTCAAATTGAAATCCTGGAGAGATTTGTATCCAAAATAAATCCAAGCACCAAGCCCCCAAAAGTATGGCAAATGATTCGAAGAATATGAAGAAAACTATTCAAAACATCATCAAATACCTTTTCTACAATAATACAAATATCACTAACGAAAATTACGTAAAAAATCGCCTAGTTGAAATCTTTTCAGAAAATCCACTGCAAAACATTAAACACCGTCAAAGAGTCAAGAAAAAATAATTCACTTTCATTAAAAAAAAAAATGAAACTTACCACCAGCCATTCACAAAACTAAATCTACAAGAAGCGCTAACAAAATTCCACGACATCGCTGTCAGCGATGATGAAATATATTATCAATTCCTAAAACATTTACCTCAAGTATCATTAGGCTAACTTCTCCAAACTCTCAGCCATATATAGACCAGGAACGATATTCCCAAATTATACAGTTCTTACAATATCCAAAGCTGGCAAAGACAAAACAGATTCAACAAACTAACAATAAATAGCTCTTACCAGTTGTATGTATAAGACACTCGAAAGGATGTTTTAATAGCAGACTAATTTGGTACCTGGAAACTAATAATCGCATGAGAGAATACAACGCAGGCTTCCGAAACAAAAGAAACCCTATTTATCTTCTATTTCGTCTGGAAACATCTATAGGAGACGCCACCATTAAAAAAAAAAACAAAAAAAAACACACTTGACAGAAGTATTCTTTGATTTGGAGAAAACTGGAATTATGGCATAAAAATAGACTTACAAGAACTAAGACTAAAATTGAGATTGACATCATTTATCTGTAACTTTTATGAAGATGAAGATAAAAATGAATATGCAGCCATCCGCCACAAGTTAAAATTAGTGAAACCACTTACAAAACTTTGATATTTAGTGCCGAGGTGGAAGCTGTTGACTTGTACATTCAAATAATAATTTTAAGTAAACGTAAAAAATTATTATATACACTGACTCCATGTCAATGATCCTATCCCCCACCAAAAAAAAAAGCAGAAAAAAATACCAAACCCATTTCTCATTAAACTATCAACAGCTTAGACATACTGTCTTTTGATAGATACCAAGCAATGCTGGCATCACAGGGAGTGATACAACGGATTCTGCAGCAAGAAAAGCATCTAGTCTAAAAAGACATCAGCCACCTTAGATAACAAACTCCCATGTACAGATCTGAAACCAACTATCAAGAGATATTAGAAAAGAGTAGCAGAACCCATGGAACTTCTTCCCAAACAATAACATGTTCAAAATTAAACCAAATATAAGAGAATGGCATCAGAAACGCAAAACTAGAATACGAAAAGTGATTATGTCCAGGCTCCATATTGGATATACTACCATTATCCATTCATATATCGTAAAAACCGAAAATATGCTGGTATGTGCAGCATGCTATTCACCATAAAACACGAACAGATAAACTGCAACAATTTTAATTCAATCCGATTAAAATACTACTAAACAACAAACTAAAAAGTTTTTTTTTCAAAATACTGACCGTGTTACATAGTTCAATTACTAAGAGAAATGTTGTGTCGGAAACCTACCACCCCTCTTGAAGATGAACTTGTCTGCGAACAAAGACTTTAAATAGTGGCATGTCAGTTGACATGGAAAAAGACAGATAGACAGAGAGGGTAAGACTTCCGAATCTAGCTGAGTCGTGATACAGTCTTTGACTGTAAGCGACGTCTGTCGAACTCTCTGCATTAGCAGAGAGGAACCCGGACGAAGCTTTGCCGAAGGGCAAGGTTTCGTCGGGGGAGGTAGACAGGGCCTGAACCCGTCAAGGCGGGTTCAAGGTTATATTTTTGGCCGAGCCTACGGGCTCGGAGATACCCACATTAAACCGGCCTTGTGCCACATTCAATCCTCGTGGGTGGGTCGATAAATACTAAGACAGATAGACAGAGAAGTTCTTAGCTGAGCTAGTTATTGACTACTCAGGTGATTTCTGTACCTTTTTACCAACCTATTAAAACCCTTTTTATTGTTACGTGTTATTTGGCGTTTGCCTTTACTAACCCCAAATCAACATCATAACAGGAAATAAAACTGATTTAAAAGAAAATAAAATGAAAAAGCGATTAAACAGCAGTTTTACTATTTAAAATACGAAAATTTATTTAGATAAAAAAAATTAGATTTTGACATTAAATCAGCCAGTGTGTTGATATACCGTAAAGCAAACTCAACCAAACCAAACATCATTCCTTCTGCCATCGTCTGCCAGTTCAGGACGTAAATTGAGTACCGCTGTCATATATGGATGGAAGTTGCCCAATTTTCAATTTCCACTCTCGATAGGATCCAAAAGCATTTACGTGTCCTCGTCAGCGACGAATTATTTTCCAATCTGCATGTTTTAAATATGCCGATATATTTTTTTACGGTTTATCAAACCGTTTTCAGTTATTTCTAACGGAAACATTGTTTATTGCAAAAATAATTCTTTCATTATTCCAGTGAATATTTCATTAATGTTTTTCCTTTCAGAATAACAATGATTTTCCAATTTAACCCACAGAGGGGGAGTAGAGATGATTTCATACCTTTCCGAATTAGATTTTCGCGTAATTAAATGTAACAACACGACCACAATTCGAACTCCGCTCACCGACTTCATAAACTATTACACCACACTTGCGTTCCCTTCAAACAGATAAAATGGATAACAAAATCTACCTTTCAACTAAGGTATTTGCATTACACTATACACTATTCTTCGTTTTACTAGTAAGAGACAAAAATTGATTATTTCTATTTGTTAGAGTCTTGGAATATTTGTTTTGTATTTTAAATAAAATTCAAGATATCTTCATTTAATAATTGCAAATGTAAAAATTTCACGCGTTAACTGTGTTCCTATGTATGTTCATATGCACACATCTTATAAATACAGCAATTTATATTTGCTATTTGTACACTCAGTATATTTTGGTTACTCCGATGAGGAAATATCGATTAACGCAGACGACTGAAGGCTTCAAACGATATTTCTTTTTGGATTATATCAAAGAGTTTTATTTAATTATTCATACATCAAAGTCGGGCGTCTACAATTATGAGCTTCACAATATGAGGTCGTTAGAAATACTAGATTTACAAATCAAGTGGTCCACGATTATAGCATAAGGATGAATGTAATGTACACCGGTAACGTTTTTTTAAAGGATTATACAAGAATTGAACATTGAAGTCAACACTTGGAGCCAATCACCTCTAAGAGTTGACTTGAATTTTCACTTTTATATTTACACACGCTCTATATCTGATATTGACCACTTTATCCCATAAACATAGCACACCTTAAGAGTATATTACTATATATATATATATATATATATATATATGTATGTGTGTGTGTGTGTGTGTGTGTATATATATATAGTGTTAGTTCGAGAAACTGTTTTTGAAGCCAAATTTTTTCAGTAGTTTGCTCAAAGAAAAGCATTCAAGGCAACAGGCTTTGTGGTATATTGCAAAATAGATATAGACCTTTAATATAATTAATATGAAAAATTTGAGTCACTTAACAGCAGTATTTTTATTTGGAGCGGGGTTGTATAATGTGTCTTTAAATATTTATGTATTCATATATAATTTTACTTTCGTATCGAAAACGTTATCGGAGTAATTTCTAAGTCAGTAATTTTTAATCCGACATTTAAATTATTATTATTTCTACTGTTGGAGAAGTACACCTCGCTTAAAATTTATCTCATTTCTATAACATAGCAGGTATATCCCTCTCCAAATCACCGTCATTTTATTATAACTTTCAGATGCAATTTTAGAAGTTATCAGTTACACTATTTGACGGTTATGAATTTAATTTGAACACGTGTATCCACTAAAGATATTTCAGATTATATTATATATATATATATATATATATATATATAGGAACTAAAGTCGACACCAAGCAGTAACATCAGTTTATTTCAGTCTTCAGCGCATCTTGAAGTCGGAAGACTTCATAGATATATACTTGCTATAGAGTACTTTTACCCATTAATATATATATATATATATATATATATATATATATATATATATATATATTTATATATATAATAAGGCTTAAACACTAATATTCCATGGTCATAATTTATTCCACTGGAATCGTAAATACGATCCAATTCATCAGACCTACAAATTCAAAAGAAAACAGAAAAAACAACTCCGGAAATAAAAAAAAAATAGAATTTAGAGAGAGTGTGAGTATAAGAGTGTAGGACGAATGTAGAGCTAAAGAAAGCGGTAACAGACGAGAGAAGGCGGGAGATTTTATTTTGGTGTAATGGGTATTGTCTTAGTGTTTCGATTCTGACAATCTAGCATTAATTTCATAAAGTATTTTCCTAAGTAAGCTATCCATCTATTTAATACCAATTTTTGCTATAACGTCAAAACAGACTTGGTCAAAGTAAATTTAATTTCAAAATTCCAGCCAATAAACCTTACGTCAACATTGGATATTAGGCCCATTATTTCCCATGACTGACAAACTCGGACGAATTATTCCTTCTTACAGTGAAAGAAAAAATGTCGAATGACAATGAATTTTCGTCAAGGGAAGATAAATGCTATCCAAAGATAATATACAAGTAAATCAAAATAAAATCAAAGTCGAAAGCCAAATGCGCAAGAAAAAAATGCAGATTTTATGTTAAAAATTTCCACTGAAAATAATTGTTAAATAGGTAAAAACTCTACGTCTTTATCCTACACATACATACACACATGGACTATATATATATATATATATATATATATATAAAGAAAAATCAAATAAAAACTTAATCGTAATGCCTTTTCTGTCATTTTTAATCAGACATCATAAATGAAAGATTGCTGCCTAAATACACAAATATATATATATATATATATATATATATGATCGAAATAAAAGTATAAAATTTAATATTACAAGACATATTAAAACATTATTAAATAAAAAAAAAAAAAAAAAACTCAACAACAGGGGGGGGGGAAGCAACCGATTTCGCTCCCGCTCGTCAGGCTTCCAACGGGAGATTCAATATTAAAACAGAGAAATGTACAATGAGAAAAGGTGGAAAAAAAAAATTACGACTATATATATATATATATATATATATATATATATGTTTGTATATGCAAGAAGGAACCAGAGGCAGATGACAGTGAGTCCCAGCAAACACTCACGTTGCTTCCCCCCCCCTTGTTGTTGAGTTTTTTGTTTTTTTTTTTTTATTATTTAATAATGTTTTAATATGTCTTGTAATATTAAATTTTATACTTTTATTTCGATCATTAAATTTTGTACCTACAAAAATATCTCTAAATATATATATATATATATATATATATATATATATATATATATATATATATGTGTGTGTGTGTGTGTGTAAGTTTTCAGAAGTTTGCTTCACTAACTAGCAGTTTTGGGAAAAAAATAACATTTTGTGTAGTGTATGGGGATGCTTTGCCATGGCCTCTGCGAGCCGTGTCCGGTCTGTGAAAATTTGAACTAAAGAATGTAACTCCTCTGAAGAGAAATAGCGATAGAGTAGTAAGAAATTAGACATTTTCTAGATATTTTACATAAGAATGGTAGTTTCTTTGCTGTCATGTTTTCAGGCAATGTTCTTAGAATTTGTTTATTGAACTGTTGTTTACAATTGAGACAAAATTTATGCTTTTGCTGGCCAATCTTCTTGTCTTATTCATCGCACATTTTGTATCCGTTTTGGATATGTTTCTCAACTGAATTATTAAACAATCTCCCTCTTCCAATTTTCACGATATTATTACATGGTAGACCTAACCAGATTATATGACTTCGCATTCTTGTTTGGTATGCATTCCCGTCCACGTCCGTAACAGATAGTTTCAGCGCTCTATTTTCTTGTGCTATTTCCCCCATATATGACGTAGTTAAGTGGAACTCAGTCAAACTGAGTTATAACTGCTGTGAACACATGGTGAATTTTATTAAGAAACATAATTGCAAAGTGCTGTATAAAACAAGAATCTATAACCCTTCTCCTTGCAAATATAGACTCAAATACGACTGTCTACAAAAGACATAGTATACAAAAATATTTGAAGGCTGATGGCGAACATACGTGATATATTTAGGCGTGACTTAATGTAATTAGAAAGGAACTTCTCACAAGTATAAAAGTTACTTTAATAACAGTCAAAGCCAAAACAGCAAAATCTTGTACAAATACGTATGGAAACTGAAGGATACATTCCTCAAGTCTCTTCACGTATATGATGCTTGCAAGAAAAATCCCAAATTATATTTTTACCGAGCAGGATATTCTTCTCGATGAAAGGTAGATGTCAGCAAATTTAAACGTGTCAAGTTTTTGCTGGGGCAGTTAGATCCTGATTAAGAGACGATAGAGAAGTTTTTATTCAATAATTTTATATAATTCAATGAACATTCAATACCATGTTTCAATGGCGAATACTGTCAACTGTTTAAGTGAGGAGAAATATCAAGCCATCAGTTACGAGTATGCTTGTCACGTTTTTAATAAGATTAAAACACCGTTAGGTATTTAATTATTCCATGTACCCATTTTGTTAGACTACATAATATGATCTGAGGCTTAAGGATAAACCACACGCAGAAATGGCTTCTATTTCAGCAAATTTATTCCATTCATGGTATTTCTTTATCTCAACTGCATATAATGCTCTAAAGTATTTTTATAAATATTTTGGCGATGTGTTTTCAGGAAATATAATATTCCGTTGTAAAAACTTCAAACGAAATACCCCACTAAATATGCTGAAAATATTTACAACTAGCATGTTCATTTTTTCTGTTTTTGAAAAAAATAAAAACCGGAAAAAACTTATCAAGAGGATTACCGTTTACCGAGATGACATCAAAATATGAAAATCTCATCAATGTTTCCAAGAAGCTGCCATAAATTACCGAGCAATTTATAATAATTAAGTGAAAAGTAGGGATTACCATAATAGTTTAAAACAAAAAAACAATTGAAAAATGTTGTTTCTTGATTGACGTATTTTCTAAAAGATTTTAGCGATGTAATTGGACAATGCAGAATAATTACGGCAGAAACAGAATATTGAGAACGGCAAATTTTGAGTGGTTTCAGGTAGAATCCAATGAGTTTTCAGTCCCCACCCAATATTTACAGAATTATATTGAAAATACATCCAAGAACCTCCAATAACCTATTTCATATTCAATGAGAAAAAAGGCACATAAAATATTCCAAAATAAAAGAGCTGTCCTTCTTGACAAACCCACGAATCAAAAAAGTACAATATTTTACACATTAACTGTATCATAACTACAAATGGACAGAATTTATCGAAACTCAACATAAAATTTTCACAATTACACCTAAAACAATAAAAATTTTAATTAATAAAAAACAAAACAACAAGCCAAAACTTGGAAGAGGAAATTATTCTATCAAGTGAAGGAATTGGCAGAATTAATATATTAAAGAAAATCCAAGATATTTAAACAAATCCCTATATGAACACAAAATGGAGATGTTAAAAAGAACACAAAAAACGCATTGGTTGTAAACAGTAACGAAACCGAGCCTAAAACAAAACAAAAAAAAATAACAATCCAGTGAGACGAAAATATCTGGAAAGTCCCTAGATCGCTAATTCAGTAACTTTAAATTTGCGATCAGCATCTTACAAAATGCCATCATTCTTGGTAGATTTTCTATTGTCACAATGTGGGATTGTCAGGGACAAAGGTGATGGATAGAAAAAGAAAAAAATAGCTAGATCGTAAAAACAAATGTTGGAATATATTCGTTCAAATATTTCGAAACTATTCGCGTCTCTTGATACGTACGAATGTGCAAACGTGGTAATATCAACAAAGTCCGGTTCAATGAAATCTTAACGGATGTAACGAATCACAAAAGCTTGTTTTTTTTCCAATTTATCTTATTAGTTTTTTCTAAATATACTCCTATATAATCAAATGCATGCATGTATACGCAAAAATATGTTCACTGTTTTATATATATATATATATATATATATATAGAGAGAGAGAGAGAGAGATAGATAGATAGATAGATAGATTTCAGTAAATTCTATGGAAAAAACAGAATCTAGCATGGAACCCTGCTGTAATTATAGAATTAAGAAAAACTGCTCAGTCGTTGGCAAATGCAAATCCACTACGTAAACATCACCCCTAAAGAAAATATTACAAATCATAATATTTACATTGGCATTTCTACAGGAGACTTTAAACAGGGAATCAATGCACATAAAAAATCATTTTCCAAAGAACCCTTAAAAAAAATTGGGAATTGAAGGAAAAGTGTCTGAACCCACAAAAATTTGGAAAAATTTAGGTTTCGCGCCCACCCAATAGTTTTAGCGAGAGGTGCAAGTTATTTTTAGAGGAGAAAATCTGGGTAATAAAATAAAACAATCTATGCAAACTATTATATCAAAGAAGAGAGCTAATTACGAAATGTAGACATAGGGACAGATACAAAATTACATGAGAATATGTGCGTGTGTCCATATATATATATATATATATATATATATATGTGTGTGTGTGTGTGTGTGTGTGTTGTAAACAGCATGATTTATTCTGCTGGGTGTCTAGTTATTATTCACAATTTATGAATCCATCATTCAACTAATTAAGTGTAATTTTACTTGGTTTTATGTTTAAATTCTCCATCAATTATTAATAATATTAAACCCTTATGGTCTAAATACTATTTGCTGTAAATACCAGTAAAACACACTTGTCGCTTGTATAAGGTAGCACTCCATAAAAAGAACCGAAATTTATTTACAGACATTATAGAAATAGACTAGCCATAAATAAACTCCAACCCCAGACCAATTCCCCGTAATGAAATAAATTATGCCCTCCCCCAATACAAACCACTCATCAGAAACAATGTGTCTCTCAAAGTAGGACTGATATCGAAAATATATTCAAAACCCCAATTCCAGACAGACACTTAAGAGCTGAAGACAGCTGGTGGCGGACCATCTTGAAATAGACTATACCCATGTGTGGTAATTTTGTTTTTCTGTAAAATAATTATATATGCTGTGTTATAATAAACACATTGGGCTTTCTGTGGATCAGTTTTAATATTCCATATTACTACGATCCACCTGGATTATATACCAACGGATCTATTAATTTATTACCTGTAATATATATATATATATATATATATATATATATATATATATATTACTCCTCAAATTATTAAGGAGGTGACGTTTTTTTTCATTTTGTCCAAAAACTACCAATCGGAATTTAACAGCATTTTGACAGGATAATGTGAATAAACATATGCACAAACTGTATAACAACTGAATTTTTATGCGCAATAGGAAACTAATCGTGGCTATTTGCAATATTAACAGGATATATAATTGTTCCAGACTATAATCAAGTGCCATTATAATTATGCTATTGTGTGTCGGAAATGTGATTTGAACCTATATTGCCAAAATTATCTGAACTTTCAAAATCAAATCTACATTATAAATATCCAAAATAATTTGAACATTCATCAAACTGTGAACAGATTTGTAGCAGCTCCAACGACGTTACGTAAGAGGTCCGATAAGGGTTCCTCGAGGGTTGTTATCCGATATTCTTTGCCACGTATGAACTGTAACCTGTAAATAATACAGGCCTGACGAGTGGAGCATTTTCAAGAGCACTGGAGAAGCAACAGTGTCAAGAACTACTCGCTCTCGTCTTCTGAAAAACTGTCAGGACATCAACGAGACGAGTGACAAAGACTCGATTAACAAAAGTACATATACAAATGCTTTAGAAATGGGCAAATGAGAACATGAAGGTCGATTTCTCGAAAGTTCTGTTTGGAAGTCATGCAAATCTTGATGACCCTGATCGTTGGAGCAAACGTTGGGTCGTAAATGGACGAGATCATCATCAACGATTGACACACCAACAAGTAGGAGGTATTATGATTTGAGGTGCTATTATTGCAGGTATTATGGTTGATCCGTGGAGAGCGCCTGGCGGTATAGACATAAATGCAGATGTTTGTATATACTTCCTCAAAGAGCACCTGGATTCTTAACTAACAAAAACAAATAATCACCTTCAGTAGAACCATGGGTTTTATGAAAGATAATGCTCCTTAGCATTCAGCGCAAAAATAGGTAGTATCTGCAAGTTTAGGCATCTGTGGACCTCAGAATATGAAACGGTCGGCCAATTCTCCAGACTTAAATGCACTTAAAAACTTGTGGAATATTCTGGACCGACGTATTTATGAGACTGGACTACAATTTAGAAGCAAGTATGATTTATCGCAGAAAACACTCAACATATCACGTGGAGGAGGTCCAGAAATTGATATATTCAATGGACAGCGTCTTTTCCAATTCATTTCATCTTATATCATAAAAATGTATGAATGAAACAATAATTTGACACAATGACAATTTAAGTAAATTAAGTAAATGACCGAACTACTGTTGTTTTTTTCTAGAACCTTACAATGTTTACAGTATATATATATATATATATATATATATATATATATGGGTGTGTGTATATATGGATACTCTATTAAGCACACACATATACTCTGATATTTGACATTTATATTACACACACAAACAGATATATGTATATATATTTATATACATATATGTGTATATATATATATATATATATATATATATATATATATGTGTGTGTGTGTGTGTATATATATATATATATATATGTGTCTGTATATATATATATATGTATATATATATATATATATATATATGTGTGTGTGTGTGTGTGTATATATATATATGTGTGTGTGTGTATATATATATATATATGTGTGTGTGTGTATATATATATATATATATATATATATATATATATATATATATATATATATATATATATATATATATATATATATGTATGTGTGTGTATATATATATATATATATATATATATATATACGGACCATTAATCCCTTGTTGCGATGTGTATGCTCCCCTTCTTTATCACAATCAGCGAAACTTTAATTTTTATCACAGCTTCATTTATCTTTCATTAAATTCAAATTAATTCTGCTTTCCTCTGCGGAAGCCAGAATAAAAAAAATACATCGATGCAGTGACATGAAAAAATAATTACACTTTCAATGACAAAAACGGAAATCCAGTTCCGAATGCTATCTAATATCTTCAATCAACGCATCAGTATATCTTGAGATTGATATTCGGAATGATGCATTTCCTTCACCAGGATATTCGCTTACGGGGAACCTGTTGAAAATCATGCATCTATTTCTCTATTTGCAATCGAAAATGAACAATTTAATGCCAGAATGCTTTATTATCCAATTAACATAAAAAAATTATGTTAACAGCTTTTGCGTCGTGTTTTGTCATGCAATATCATTTGAATGACCTCCGGAAAAATTTATTTTTTAATTGTTTATGCTTAAATATTTGTGATCAGTTTTATATATAGAATATAAACGGATATTAAATCCTGTTTCGATTCATTCTCAGAGGAGAACAAAACATGTCAGAAGTAGTAGAAAGCATACTTATAGTGATTTTCCAAGCGTAGCTCAGATGTGGCTCAAGGTCGAAAGTATGGGGTACCCAGTGAGGATCGAACTCACTATTCAGTCGCAATAGTTCATAGCGAGATAAGCTTACTAACCATTACACCACCTAGAGGTACCACAAAAAAATGCATACATATATATTGCTTTAAGTTTCCTACAATTTAACCTTGGAATCGATAGACGTTTGCAAGAATTCTTTTTCTTTTGACTTGTGTTTTACGGGTGAATATATTTCCACATGCCTTCTTTGTCCTTTTCGTTTTTTTCTTGTGATGTTTCCAGGGATACTGTCATAGACTATTCCTCGGGGTGTATGATTTAATGCAATCATTGCAAAATACTGAAATTGTTAACCTTAGGCTATGTATTGAAAATTTAGGGAGATCTAAAATGAAAAGATTTTTTTTTCATTCTGATAGTCTCTGTTTATAGCCAAATACCAAAATCTCGTAGGCTATATGGATATGAATAATTCAATGAAGGGATATGACAATTATACTCGAGCAAAGATCAGATAAATAATATTAAATCTTCAGCAAACTTTGCTAAAAGGTACCCAAATCTAATACATTTCTTTATTAAGATTGATTTTCTTTGATGGATATTTAAAATGCACGATACAATTCCGCCGTAGCATTATCTTGCAATCTAAAAACATATTTTGCGGCTTTAAATAGTTTGCAAACGATTGATAAGCCGTAGAAACCAGTGTTTCAACGTTATAAGGCCGTTAGTCTAGGCTGGCAAGATACAAACATCTAATATATGCTTGGCAATATTTTTATTATGCATTTCTAAATTTACAGAATGAATATATTAAAATTACATGTGTACAAACTTTTGAAATATTCTAATGTAGAAACTAAACATTAATCTAGAATAGATAATTAAAATTTACGTTGTGGAATTTTAAACAAGACCCTGGGAACAGCAGACTCCTGTGATCTTTTAAATAACTAAACCGATTTAATTTAATTCTTGCACATCACAATCGTATAGACTTTTTAATATATGTTTTTCCTTAATTATTTCTGTTGAAACATGCAATAGAGTCAGACATATTCTAACGAAGGATATTGACATCTTTATATATATATTTCTGAGATGAGGTTTTTTAACTATTTACACTGTTTACTTTCTTGTGGCTGTTTGGGCACATTGGCCTGGTGTTAACGAGTTTGCTTGCTATTACAATTGAGTAATGGGTTCGATCTTCACTTGGTGCCCCATACTTTCCACCTTGTGCCACATCTAAGCTACGCTTAGAAAACTACCATCGTTCGGGCTGTTTTCTTCATCTTTATTGCCACATTCACGAGGTTTCGGCTGCTGTATCCACCGGCCTTCTTCATGTGATATACTGTGGAATTTCGAACCGAACCGTTTATTTAAATCACGGGGGTAGATTGTTCTAATTTCACGTGCCCTAACTTTTATTTTCATATCACGGGATATTAACTGTAAATCTAAACATGATATTAGTCTCACATCTCTCTAATATATTCAGTTTTAAATAGTTTGTTTTGATAACAGAAAACAAATTAATACACAACATTCAATGTTTGTCGCATATTTTTCCTTTGTCGGCAACATTTGATCTTTTATAACACTAAAGCATATTGTCATATAATTTGATAACAAAATTATAGACGTCAATGGCGTCACCATTATCTCCTCATAGATTTATTCTTTTTACTTTCCAAAGATTTCATTTTATTTCTGTTCCGCCTATTTCTTTGACCCACACTATGCATTATTCATACTCAGAATAATAGCCTACACATTATTCTTATTATCACAAGGTTCCATCTGCAGCTCTTTAGGTGACTGTTACGGTATTAACAGCCTAATAGAATAAAGCTTTGGTTCGGAAATTAGCTTGCATAGTAATTTTTTGTTTAATCCCTGAACTCAGTATAGACACAAGTTCAGCTGAATCAGGGTGAACACGCACTGATAGTACAAAAAGGATCAATAAGACATATCAATCTAGACGAAAAACTAGTAAAAGCTACAAAATAGTTTTTAGATTGCAAGATGTTTGTGGGATGGCGAGATAAACCTTACTAATTAACCCATACAATGGAGGAAAAGAGTTTGTATTCATACATTTCCCAAGGGTATTTGAGCGTGCGTCAATATAACGAACTGAACATATATATATATATATATATATATATATATATATATATATATATATATATATATATATATATATATATATATAGGAATTCTTATCTCTAATGTCCAATTCCGAGCTATTGTCTATTACACCACCTGTACACGCAATCTTACGGCACCTGGTATTCATAACCATCTACTTACTGACCAGGATCGACTTTGTTTAACTTTGGAGATCTTACTGGAACCTTTGTTTCAACGTGATGTGGCTATAACACAAATTCAAATGACGGATTAATTGACCCAAACACTCCTATTTTTGTAGTGTTTTGTTCAGCCACATCAATAATTATTGTGGTAACCTAGTGGTTACTAAATGAGGAATAACAAAAAAGGAGGTTGGAAATGAAATGGTAATCTTTATAACATCAACAAAATGCAATACTCGCCAGCGGCGTGAAGCAGGCAAACCACTGCTAGTGGTGTACTACTTAGACAGCATATTACCCTTCCCCCACTTACAATAGTGCCCACCGTATTTATGACATAACCATTAGTGTATATCGTTACGGTATATAACAATTACTAAGAGCGTAATGTCGTTGGTCTAGTCGGCAAGACCTTTTTGGATATAACGTTTCATTTTTGTAACACTATAATTCAATTTAACATATTAGATATTTGATGTGGATTAATATTCTGGAATAGTTAATAAACACGTTAAATTATCCTCTCCCTAATACGCGGTGCCCAAGCATGAATGTTGGACAGTTTAATCACAATGTTGCTTCTTAGCAACAGAATCAAAATTCGTCTATTATTGAATGCAATAAAACATTAAATCCATCCCTTCTCCGTGGATTGTAATAATATTTTGTTAAAAATATATGTTTGCCTAAGTTTGCATGTTTTGCCTAAATTTGTTACATTGTTACGTGAGAGAATTATCACAGTTTAACAATATCCAATCTTAAGGGGGGAGAATTCTGTTTGAAATTAGAACTGTTTTGATTCGTCTGAAGTAAAGGTAGCTTTTTTGAGCCCACTTTCTTATTCTTAATTGGACGCTACATCAATCAGAGACTGTTTACAACAGGCTTCAAACTTATAATTATCATGCGACATTTTATACTATAACATACATTGGTATAGAAATAAAAAATCGCAAACACGTACAATTAACTAGAAAAATTACAGACACATGCATTTTTTCACGCGCAAACACACACACATTATATATATATATATATATATATATATATATATATATGAGAGAAAGATAGGATTTGTCTATACATTGTTAAAAGCATTGGTCAGGTTTTATTGTTTCTTTGAAACCATGAATTGATTGTAGTAAATAATTCTGTTCAGTATCGTCTGTCAGGGGTAATTTGAAATTATTCCCGTCATTATTGATGAAGGCACTCCAAATCTCCGCAGCTTAAAAATTAGCATCTGTATTTGACCATCTTTTGACATGATGGACACAAACTCAAAAATACATTTTACTCTCTATTATAAAGAAATTTAAAATTTGATCCTACCAAATATTCTTATTTATCTGCTATGGAAATTTATCAATATTATCACAGAAGCAGAGGTTGTATATTTTAAATATTATATGCAAGATTCCGCATTAATTTTATTAGAGTATATGAACAAAAACTGCAGATAATATTGATATCATGTTCAATATGATTTTTTAATCAAATTTCTTGGAAATGAAGGTATAGAACCACAAATTTGTTATCATATTACAGACAGGTCTGCCATAGAAAAAGAATATTTGCTGTAAAGTCTGTCATCTTTCTGGATCATTTTAAGATAATTAAATATCAATCATTTTATTTCAGATTTAACTAGAGGTTTTATCATATAATATAGCCAATGCAACAGCAGAATTAAATTTATTTTCCGAAACAGGGTTATACTAGTACAGTATTTACATTAGTCGGACTATTGTCCTCATCTTTGTCGCCATATTTTCAGTTCAGTTCGAAATTCCAACCACCTGAAGAAGGCCGGAGCGTACAACGGCCGAAACGTTGTGACAAATATGGCGACAAAGATGAGGACAATAGTCCGACTAATGTAAATACTGTACATAATACCTCATCTCAGAAATATAGACAAACTCAGGGTTATACTAATATAAATGTTGTGGATTCCGAGATGAAATCCGGTCTCAAATGAATGACAATTTCAGGAATGAAATATAGCAAATAAATGTAGTGACGTAATAATACAATTGGTAGTACGGTTAGTAGATCCAGAAATGCGGTTAGTAGTAATAATAATATATATACAGTCTGGGAAATTCAGTATCGAAGTATGACTTCCTTCTGAGTCAACGTGCTCGCAACTGTGGCTCCTACAACGCGGTTTCCTCACACTCTCACTCTGTATCACTGTATCACTCTCTGACTCCCGGGTATTCACCGGCAGCCGTACAAGTAAACACTGGGCGAGTCCACTTGTATGAAAAAGAGGTGGGCCCCCTTAACTATAAATGTACTATCTACTTAAAAAAAAAAAAGGTTATACGCCTATTGTTTCTAAGGTTTATTCGTGGCTCGGCTGGAGTGTGCTGAAAAACTGAAAATCCGCAATCCCTCTATTCAATCAATTTGAAGTCCTAACTTCCACAGCTGATACAGCCGAATAGTTTGCTCGGAAATGCTCATCCAATTCAACACTCGACTCGTCCTGAGTACACACACTTGATTTTTCCCTTAGAACTGAGGCTGTATTGAATGAAATGAGCTTAACCCCGTCGATGGTAAATCTCTAAATTTAATATAAATTGGACTCTCATAAAGCAAGTTGTGGTGACGGGATACCAACCGTAGTTATAAAGAAATGTGCTCCTGAGCTGACTCCAGTTCTCTCCAAACTATTTAAGTATTCCCTCGTTGACTCCGTCTTCTGTCCCTGTTTTTAAGAACTCTGGTGACACTACCAGTCTTCTACCATTCTTCGGCAAATTCTTCGAGGTTTTCATCAATGTCGAGGTGGTTAAGTACCTTACCTCCTATGATCTACTCTCTGACAAACATTTTTTTTCCCACTACCGCTGACATGCTTACGCCCATAACTGAATTTGTATACCTAGCTCTTGGTAAAAGCGTCGAAGCTCGAGCTATAACTCTAGATATCTGTAAGACTTTTCACAGGGTCAGGCATACATATTGGCCTTCTACGGTATCATAGGACGATTATTTGAATAACTTCAATTATTCCTGTCAATCCGTAAAACGAACGTTGTCCTAAACAGGTTCTTCCCAACTTTCTTTCAAACGAACGCTCGTGTTCCACAAGGATCTATCTTGAGTTCTACGCTGTTTCTGATCTTCCTCAACGATCTTCCTGATGTCAACAGTTCTTAAGTAGGCATCTACGCAGAAGACACTACCATTTACGCCTGTCTCAATAGGAAACCCGGCATTACTGACAAAGTTAACCTGGTCATTGGTCACGAAAAGGACCTCCAACCTGTGGTTGATTGGGACAGGAAATGGCTTGTAAATTTTAATGCCTCCAAATTAAAACTCCTTTCATCTAACCAACAGAGAGAAAACTCCCTGCCTCCTTTAAGCATGGCCGATGCACAACTCTACTAGAGGATCTGTGTAAGCCTTCTTTCACGTTTTCCCTTGACCTGAGGTGGAACAATTACATTGAATCAATAGCTACATCTATCGCAAGTAAAGTTGGTTATCTGTGTCGCGCCAGGAGTTTTTTTCTCGTCTGAGTTCAATCTTTCAAATCTACAAATCTACCATTCGTCCTTGCATTGAATACTGTTGCCATTTATGGTATGGGGTTCCTGCTGTTCATCTCAAGATTTTCCAAAAGACGGATATACAAATATTTTCATGACAACTTCTCCGACGAGCTATTTTAAATAGTGATTCAACTGCATGAATTTAAGCGTGATACTAAGTTGGCAACTCGGTCCCAACATTTTACTTTCGAAACAGTTAAATATATCCCCCCTTTCCTACTCCAAAAGCTTCTTCTCTCGCACTACCCATCAGTGGAATTCAGTTCCTCTAACTTGCTTCTCTGATAACTATAATGTTCCAAAATTTAAATCATCTGATGCCTTGATCTTGATCCCCGTCCTTCTCTTTATCCTTTCCTCAAACACCCCCCACCTTTTCCCTTACTCTCACTCTCTGTAACCCCCTCCCTCTTTACCCTCCCTCCCTGTAACCCCCTCCTCTTTACCCTCCCTCTCTGTAACCCCCTCCCTCTTTACTCTCACTCCCGCTCTCTGTAACCTCATGCGTGTTAGTGGCTCTCGCGCCTTGAATGAGGAGAAATGCTTGAAAAGAAAAATTAAATAAATAGTATTCAGGAACTCAAAATAAAACTAATAATAAAGGTAATATCACTATTATTAAAAGAAAAAAATTATTTGATAAAACTTACTAAATTATTTTTATATTTTCACTTAATTGTTCAAATATTTCATATATATCTACCACATCCATGCGATAGACATCTCTCTGTATAACACTTTTCACATCAAGGAATTATGACGGTTAGTTGATATAAGCGTCTCGAAACACACAAATAGTCCTCATTAGAAAAGCGAAAATTAATTTTAGACATTTGGATTTGGATTTACAGATCTAACTCCACTAGAATAAAAATCAAAAGATAAAACAGAAAGAACGTTGATCAATAAGAAAACCGTAGACGGCAGATGCGAGAAAACAGAGTGGGTTCCAATAAAGAAAAAAAAAGTCATCATTTCCAAAAGAAATTTGTTATTACGTGATCAGAATGGCGTCCAATTGCCAAAACATCGCCGATTAAACATGCAGAAAAAAAAAACCCCAAAAAAACACCAACCTCTAATTAGAGTTCGTTCTTTAAAAAATCGATCAAGAATTTGGATAGAAATGTACCGATCTATGAATTGAGCATGTCAAAATCAAGCAATTACAGAAATTTAAATACCACGGAAATATTTTTAACAGAGAACGAAAAATAGGATAACTTCAACTAAAGATACATTTGAATAGGAAAATATGCCTTCCAAAAGCAAAACGAAGTTTAAAGAAACATAGCATTTCGTTAGAAACAGAACAAAGTGCTGAACTACAATTTAATATCCAATATTGCAGTTAATGTTGAACAATTTTCATCACGGAGAAGCATACCGTGAATACCATGGATGGAGAATGTGAGCAAATAGGAGGTTTTAAAGAAATAAAAAAAAGGAAAATTATAGTTAGAAAAAAAGACACCTGATATTTCTAGGACACATAATAAGGAAGGAAGGCTTGGTTTATTTGATACTCTCAGGACGTATTAAAGCAATATGATCAGAGGAAATTTTTTAACATAACTGAAAAGCTTATGTAAATGGATGGCAAACAGAAGTGGAAGGGGCAGAAAATGGAAATCATTGCTTCGCGCGAAAATCAACGAAGTTGTGGAAAGCCATGTTCGCCTTCGTTCTGAAGATTGATTGGTTGTTTTTAACGACATGCCAACTCACCTGTGGTTATTTTCTTTCAAAGGATAAACTGTGGGGGATTATTAAATTTATTATGTTGTTACAAGGATTTTTCTTGATTTTGACAATAAGTTGTCTGTTGATGTGTGTTGCTAAATGGATTGGGAATCGCTTTGAGGGATACGTTTCTAGGGTAAAATTCAAGTTTACTGTTATATTTTTGGTATAACGTTCTTTCTTTCAGGAAGAACAAAATGTTATCTATACCGACATCTTTTAACATATCTCCCATGTTATATGTGTTTTAAATGCGCTGTCTTATAACAGCAAAATCACCACATTCTGTTAGAAAGTGTTTAATAGTTATTTTCTAGGCGCTGCTTAGATGTGGCACAAGGCCGGAATTATGGAGCACCCGGTGATGATCAAATTCACTACTCAGTCGTATTATGTTCTAGTGAGTCAAGCTTGCTAACCATTACAACACGCCGAGGTGCCCAAATGTGTTTAATATCATAGGGTGTTTGTCATGCCATGTAATCTGGTTGGCTTTCTTGCTTAATTAAATGCCAGTGCGTTAGTTTTGTGTAACCGATACGTGGACGGGATGCAGTGACTTATTCCTTTCTGGAATTTCTCAAGACCGATTTTTATTCTTCTACATTCGGTTTCATTGAGAAGAGTTTGTTATGCATGATGTTACTTCAATTTCGTTGCCATTTTCTGTGGAAGAAAATATCGATTTTGGTCTTCTGGTCTGTAGATGGGATTTTAAATATCTCTGGGGGGTTAAGCATTTTCAGTACTGATTTGACAGCTGAGTCACCTTTGTCGTTTCCACTATTTCCTATGTGGCCTGGGATCCAGTATATTAGGATTTTGTTTAGTTATGTATGATTTAAAAGGGTTTTCATTTTATTTTTTTTATAGATAGTAAAACGGAGTGTGTGTCTGGGAAGATCTTGTAATGTTAGTGTTTGCTCTCAGAGTTTACGTTCAGTTCCAGATCCATTGCGTAGTATTCTGCACTAAAAAAAAATGGAGGTTCTTTTGGAGACCTCACATGTCAAATTTCTTCTTTAGCACAGCTCTACGTGCAGTTTTATCACTGGGAGTTTATTGTATTTATGTAATCTCTACATGATTTTCTTTTATCTTCTTTATTGGTTCCGCGTGCTTATTTTCGATTTAGTTTAAATAGATTTCAGTTATAGGTTGTACTTTAGGTACAGTGTAACCCGGATATAAGAGTTTCGGGACCGGAGAAGAAGTCTCTTATATCCGGGTTTGGTCTATTTTGTTTAGGTAAGTATGGGCTCTAGTTTGGGACCAGAGAAAATCTCTCTTATATCCGAGTCTCTTATATCCGGGTTACACTCTATATGAATGTTCGTATTGCTGATCTACGTAATCTTATTGCCTTTCTGCAACATTAGTCGAACAATGGTCTTTGATGTTCTTTAGATTCACTCCTTTGCGCTATACATTTTCTCGCAATTGCTAGTAATGGTTCAGAGAAATATTCAATAGATTCTTTGTCATCTTTGTCGGTAAGTTTTTGACAGCAATGGTGTTTATATTCCCTCCAATCCGCATTTAGTTTCCATCGAGCGAGATGGTTTTAAATCGGTTCTGAACTCTTTGCTATAATTGGGTAGTGATGTCTGCCGCTTGAATCGTCGAGAACTTGCCAAATGTAATCCATAAATATAGAGGTTCATGCAGTGATAGGCTGCGTACATAACTGATGCCGGGTGTAGATATATATATATATATATAGTTTTATCATTTGGAAGACATAATTTATTGTTGTCAATTATATTTTCCAGATTTTTCACTTTTTTTTCCGAATTCATAGATCACAACATATCATTTCGACTGTTAATATCGCCTAATAACATGAATGCTTTCGTAATTGTTCTATTAGTGTATTAGATCAGTTTCTTTTATGAGATAATTAGGTAGGATGTAATCAGATCAGATGTTAACTGTTTTATGTAGGGTAGCTTTTGTAGCAACTGCTTTTAGATTAGTTTATAGAAGTATTTTGCTTTGGGAAATATCAATTCTAATTATAATTGATACGCCCCCAGGTGTCCTATGTTGAGTGTCGGGTATATATTTATATTAAGTATAAATATTTTTATCATTTGGTTTTAGGAATGATTCTTGAAGGCAAATAACGACCGGAAGTTGATTCTATGAGTAGTTCATTTATGTTTTTAGCTCTCGACAAGTCCACTGTATAATTTTTGTTGCATCATGTAATTTTATGAGTTTTGCTTGATCGTTTTATGTTTACTTGTTGAAGCGTTCATCATCTCTATGTTCTCCGTTGTGTTAGGGCTTTGCTTCATATTTGGTTCTGCAGAGGGTCTTTTTTCCTGCTTGTCTGGTTTTGGTTTGCTCTGTTTTTCCACTGGATTCTTTTAGAGGTCTTTGTCTAGATGATGAATGTTCCCATATTTATTTTTGTTCATTTCTCTTGGTTCTTAATTGATGTACTGACCTGTATTATTTCTTTCATGAGCCTTTTGTTTTTCGTCTGAATATTTGTCCGGTTCTTGTTCTTTAATGATTTTTGTACTTTAGATTAAGGTTTTCAGTGATATTTGTGTTGTACTTACAGATATATTTTATTTGATAGGATAGGATAGGATAGGATTTGTTTTGACGATGGCTGATTTATTTGAGTATGGTATAGTTAATTTTAGTAGCTCTGTTAGTCTACTTTTTATTCTTTTATTAGAGTTGTAATGTCTTGGTTACTTATTGTGTTGTTCTCTTGTATGTCGTTTTCGTGATTTTGTTATTTTATTAGTATTTGCTTATGATTTGCAAGTGAGTGAATTTTGACCTGTTTTCTAGCTTCTTGGAACGAGATATATTTTATTATTTGTTTTTTTTTCTTTTTCTATGTGTTACACTCTTTTGAATCTGCTGAGTGGTTTTGCTTGCAGTTTGGGTACAAAGAAGGTCTATCAAAGGGTGATTTTCATGGTCAGTCACAAATTTTCCACATCTTCGATAGATTGGTACTCTTGTACATTGGTCTTGAAGGTTGGTCAAATTTGACAGTTTTGATAATAAAGAGGGTTTAAGGATGTATGGTTCTACCTCAGATAATCTCGAATCCTATTTTTATTTCATTCAGTAAGGTAGGTTCTTTGAAAATCAAATTTACAGGTTTGTGTTTATTGATGTGCCATTTCCTTTTGTTTGTATTATTTTTACATCTGTTACTTGTTTTTTAGGGTGTCATCATTTTCAATTTCTTCCAGTGAGCAAATCGAAAGTTCTGGGCATTTTATTAATCCCTTAGTGAAGTTAAGGAATTAGTGGGGGGGAGTAATATTTAATTCCATGCCATTTAATCGATTGCTTTTAGGACGTTTTCCGAGTCTTTTTGTTTTTTACTTGAATTAGAAGTGCCATATTTTTTCTTTATTTTTACTGATTTTAGTTCTGCCATGACTGATATAATCTCTTGTTATTTATCCCCCTAATGTTTCCTTGGCAATGAGAATTGGAAATTCTTTTTCTGAGATTTCATTGCCGATTTCAGAATTTTTATACTGTCTCTTGGATCCTTTATAAGATGTCATATAATTTTGTTTTTCTCCCTACCCGCCTCGGAGTTATGGGGGTGGGGGCTAATCACATTCGACCTGATTCGTCTACAGAGAAGATATATTCGGACCATCACATCTACCCAAGTATAGTATGGCGTAAGGATTTGCAGCCATGTCGTAGGCATTTTCTCTAACTCCAAATAGTCCTTGACATTATTTGACTAGACAATTGGATTGGATTGGCTTGCTCTATCCACTTGTCTAACTCAGGTTGCGACGGAAGTGGTGCGTTGTTAAAATTCCTGACTATTTTATACAAAGTAAAAATCAGTAACCTGAACTGTGTCCGGGCGTCCCGGGTCGCTACCAACTGCAGACAATTGGTCACATTGAAGGACATTTGTCGTTCTTTGGAATCGATTTTCGTAAATGTCGTAAAAGTTGAGGTTCTATATGTATTGTTGCATGGAGACATACTTAAGTCATAGCATTTTGCGCAAAAAGATATTTTGTGGATTATGATTTTTGTTGGTATTTTGAAGGTATCTATGTTTTCCAGTAGATTGTTTGTATAGAAAACTATATTATTTTCCCCTGGGGGTAACATCCTAGGTTTAAACGGGTAGTTTGTAGGCTTATCGTACAAGCTGGAAGAATGTAGGTGATTTTCTTCATACAAACAATTATTTACTAAAATATCCTAATGGTTGTAATTTAATGTCATTCCTTGGACATATGTGAATTTGTTTGGTGGAAAACGCATGCACATGATGTGGATGCAGTTTAACAACATGTCCAAGGAAAAAGAATATTTGAAGCCACTTGAACCTTCATTGTGTATAGGCTCTATGACGAATGACCTCCTGTCTTATCTCCATACTAAGCTATCATAGGTTGTGAGTAGATTTGTGACCTATATAAATTTAGTAGGATTTGTTGGTCGGTTCCCCATTCAGTGTATATCACAACTCTTAAGACCTGTAGTGCTTTGCTGCATTTTAATTCCACGTGTTTAATGTGAAGGATGAAGTCCAATTCTAAATCAAATATAATTCCAAAGAATTTATATTCGTCAACGACTGGTATTTTAGTTCCTTCTAATCCAATGAGCGCGGCATTGTGCGTTTTCCTCATTTAGCAGAAATGCATACGTTTTTTTTTAACTTATTGTCTATTTATTGACCTTACTTACGTTCAATTATTGTCGATGTTCTAATATATTGTTATATCTCGTGCAAGATATAATAAACAAAGTAAACCCGAGTGTTGGTTTCCAATAATAATTTTATAATCGGATGTAGGTGTGTTAATACAGAGTCGGGAGTATGCTAACCTCAATAGGTGTGAACAAACGAAGACCTTTTCCACTGTCCGCTGTGGTTGTACTTAATCGGCAACCAGTCCGTCCATTATTGTGAATGGGGAAGTTGGGTTATATCATCACAATATATATGAATATATTTTGTGCATTAACATATCACGAGATTGGCAACGTACAGGACGCTGTCTATTCCAGGATTTAATCCTTTAATGTTGCTGTTGATTTATATAATAATGAGGGTTACCATGAGGATGCTTCCTTGTAGGATCCCTACCTATTGCTTGTGAAACTTGGAGAGGGCGAATCCAACACGAACCTTGAGGTTTCTGTCTGAAAAAAAGTTGCTTAGGAAGCTTTGTCGTCTTCATTTCAGGCCAAGATTCTGTATGTTCATTATAGTGCTATACTTCAGATGTTGAGCCATACGCTACTTCTAGGTTAGAAATGATTGCTCTCAGGTTATCCTTTTTATAAAATCTTCCCTTTTGAAAAACTCTAGAAAATCGAGAGGTTTTATAGGGAGCAAATATTGATAGTTCTGTGTAGGCTTGCTTTGGCAGATGGGTTGGTGTTCAGATTAATTTTCCTTTGTGTATATCACACCTAATTAAGATTGATACACACTAAGAGGTTCCGAATCTGGTTTTATATATTTTCAGAGTTTTTGATATTTATTTTTCAGAGTTTTTGATATTTATTTATTTATTTATTTATTTTTTTTTAATGTTTCTTGAAGGCAGATTATAGCCGGATGAATTTCTGTTAGTAACAAAAACAAATCACTAAGGTTTGCTTTGATTCTACGACAGTTCCATTGTATTATGTTTTGAGCTA
This sequence comes from Acanthosepion pharaonis, assembly GCA_903632075.3. Classification (NCBI taxonomy): domain Eukaryota; kingdom Metazoa; phylum Mollusca; class Cephalopoda; order Sepiida; family Sepiidae; genus Acanthosepion; species Acanthosepion pharaonis. Next base: position 56,868 of record CAHIKZ030001703.1, read on the forward strand.
TGTTTAAATTCTGGTCTTGTGATTTTGAGCATTTTCTTTTTTGGATGTTTTTTTTTTAGGCGTTTGTTATTTTCTTAGTGTTCGCTATTTCACAGTCGATAAAATTTAAAGGTAGAGATTAAAGGGTCACATAAGGCTAGCGCAAATGTGTATATCCTTAAATGAAGATATCTAAGTGTGGGTTTGGGCAGTCAGCTATACGAATGGGTATTATTGGCGTGGACAAACGTATCCGTTTTCGTTACTTTCCGTGAATTCCCGGAGAATTAAACTTTGACAGGGTGACTAATAGGATATAGTTCAGCCCATCGGTCTCCGCCCTCCTTCTCCACCTCCTCTATCCAAGCTCTCTTACCTCCAGAATATGATTCCAGTAACGATGCCTTCTTTTTCCCCCGCCTCTTCTTCCAATAGGTATCCAATTACACACCCTCTCTCTTTCTTTCTCAAAATAAAGAGTACACTACAAGCCGACACAAGAAACAGTTTAAAAAAAAAAATCATGCGAATTATAAAATTAAAATTCGTAGGTGAAAATGGTCATTTACTAAAGGTATCATAATATCAATTGTAAATTTATTGTGAATAAACATAGAGCACTCTTTTGTGAGTCAGTTTTAACATATTTCAAATGTGTTAATAGGACTCGCCTGGATTGTACCAACGGATTACTATATATATATATATATATATATATATATATATATATCTCCACACACACAAAATTATTATAAATTAAAGAATATCAAACACTTAGCTGATTTATTAATTAAAGAATATCAAATAACAAGTGATTTGTTTGTAGGTTTTGAAGATTGACAACTGCTTTTAGAGATCTCATAAAATAAAAAAGATATTATTACGTATGGAATTTTAAGTGTTTGATATCCTTTAATTAACAATAATAATTATATATATAATTAACAATAATAATTATATATATATATATATATATATATATGTATGTGTGTGTGTGTGTGTGTGTGTGTAAGGCATTTGCTTCCAAAAAACATCCACTTCTGTTTAATGCCTGTGCTGTCATTAACTGCCAACCATAAGCTGATTATAAAATATATTTTTTTTTAATTTTTGCTACTTAGCATAATTTGAATTTAACGTCGGTCAAATTAGATTTGTTGATGACAGTAAAGCCCATAAATCTTATAACCTCACATTTTTTTCGTAAAAAGTGGTTGTATAAATAAATCGTTCACTCGCCAGTAATTTACAATCGCATGATGAGCTGCATTGATAGGCACCGAAACACGATTGTAATTGTGTAGCGTTTTTGGCAGGTTTTCTGTGTAATTTCCTAAAATAAAAAGTGGTTCGATATTTTTAAAAAAACGTTCAATCGAACTAAATTTTTTACGATTGATTCTTCTCTAGATGGTGTTATTAGATTTTATCAATATCTAAGGTGTCATCTATTAGATGTGTGAATATTGTCAGATCTTATAATTTCTAAAAAAAAAAAAAAAAACCTAACTGAAGTCGATTTTTTAAAAATTTTGTCCGATATTCTGGGAGGAGGAGTTATTACTTACACTATATACATTCGGAGTGTTGTCATCGTCTTCCTTGTTATCAGAACTTTTTAGCCTTTGTGCGCTTCGGCCTTCATTAGGTGGATATCCGTCAGGGAAAATCTACAGGGAATTCCGGACTGAACACTTTATTTCAGCTACAGGTTCTCTCACCATATATTTACCATGGAAATACCGATACATCAGCGAGAACCTAGCAACGCTACATCCGTGGGATGGGGTTGTAAGTTGGGAAACATTTCACCCCTCATCATGTCATGCAAACCCCCTTGAACACTGTGGAGGCTGGAAAGTAGAGATTAGACAGCTCCAGTACAGACATTGCAACAGTACCCCATTTTTGAAGAATGTCCATCTTCTGGAGTCGAAGGAAAATGCTTAATAGATATTCACTCTGTATTTTTGGGAATTACAGCGAGTTCGCTTAGGGGTAACGAGAGACTCTCCCAAGTCTGTTGCCTTCACCCATGACAGTGCATTATATTATACTCTTCGTTGTTACTGATTTAGTTACTCTGAAGTTTTACCTCAATATTATTATTCTAAACGATACTATTACTCTTAAAACATTATTTTACGTTAGAAACAAATTAACGTGATCCCGTTTATCTCTATCTATAAAAGGCAGGATGTGTGTGTGTGTGTGTGTGTGTGTGTGTGTGTGACGAATGCACGGGCGCAATTTTCGACGGATATGCACCAAAATCTACAAGCACATGCTCCATATTAGCGGGAAGACCAAGACCGGCTTTGCATTTCCCATCTCCCATCGATAGTGGAAATAATCGATTTTTTTCATGCTTCTACGGCAGTTTTCATGTAGTTTTCGGCCATTCGTATTCGTATTCGGTATTTCTACTTACCAGAGCTAATAGCTGGCTGCCACAAATAGGCAGGAAGATTCTATTGACCAGCGTGAGAGCCAACAGCTGACTGACACGAATTTTCGCTAGCATGCAAAAAATATCGATACAGCATTCGTTACAAGTGGGAAAATTTTAATTCTTCATGGCACTTTAATTGGCTCATTCGCTTGCTTAAACTCAACGTTGATTCTGTTTCCGCAGAACTGGGTTGGCTGTGAAAAAGTATTTGTTGTTAACATTTTTTTTCATTCGGTTTTTCCAGTTATGAGTCCTTTTTTAAAGCAGATCGTTTTGTGTTTATTTTTTTAGTTCTTTTTTCGTAACAGATTTAATGTTTAGTATAGAGCTTAGAAAAAATTCGCAGTGTGTGAGAGGCAAGAAGAAAGGCATGTAGCAACATCATCACGGCAAAGGGCACTCCTTTAAAGGCAAGGAAGGGCAAAATATTTTAAGTGATAGCGATTGCTGTATGAGTCGTACGATTTTTGAATCAAGCACGGGCAACACCGGGTCATCCTGCTATTTTATTAATAACGTGCAATCAAAAATTACATTTTGAATGTCTGCTAAGTTAATAATCTTTATTAATAACGGCTCTGGCAACGCAAATGCAATGATTTCACTACACTAACCATTAAGCAAGTCCAGGAAATGCAGTAAAATGCTGAATTAATTCACAAGCTCATAATGCATGATGATAAACGGAACTATGAAAAATTCATGGGTTATTAAGCACCCGATTGGAGAAACGGTGCACCTTATTAGAGCCGCAAATTGCATAATCGGGTTTACGTTTGAGCCCGTCTCGTTTGTTTGGATTTGTGAGAGAAACCACGTGCATGTATTTGCCTGTTTCAGACTAAACAAAAATCGATAAATGTGCAATTAAAAAGAATTTTATGGCTCCACTAATTTTAATTTGAAGAGCCAATAAATCTATCAATGTTCCTATCTGTCCAACAAGTCATATACATTTTTTTATATATATTATCGAACTGATAGTCTATATAACTATTTAAATATCAGTGTACCTGCTACTTTTTTTAAAGCATTACGCCCCGAGCAAGGCGTGAAGCCACTAGAATGTAGGGGGTTGCAGGAGATTTGGAGCGAGAGCAGATAGGAGTGATAGAAGAAAGGATGAGGAGAGGGATAGTGGATAGATTAAGGTAACTGGAGGTGTTGATTGACATTACATTTGAATAGTTGGAGATTATAGCTTTCGGGGAAACAGTAATTGGGAAGAGTGTTCCACAGGCGAGAGGTGCGAGGTATGAAGCTATTGGAGTAGAAGAGACGGCTACATTTAAAAGTTTCTACAGTGTAAAGGTGGGAGCGGGATGCCAGCCTCGCAGGGCGCTTGAATTCACGGAGTCTGGGAACCAGTGAAAGCAGCTCATAGGAGCAATTACCATGAAAGACTGTGAGAGATTGACTGTAGACAAGACGCCAGATCAGGGCCAATTATATTACATATCCGTCTCTGGATCTTGAAGGTGCCCCAGACCATCTATGGCAGCAATACTCCATGCAAGGGCGAATGGTTGATTTGTATATTTGAATTATCGATTCCGGGGAGAAAAATTTCCTGGCGTGGCACAGAGAGCCAACTTTCCTCGCGGTGGAAGAAGCAATAGGAAAATTGGAAATATCGTCTCGATGACAAAAAAAAAAACGGTTGATTTCTAACAGTGTTTCCGGCCTTCATCTTGTGATATACGTTGTCATGTGTCAATCAATGATGTCCCCACAGACACATGGCTCAGTGGATATGTATGTTGCTTGAAGTTATCCAAAAAAGTGACTATACCTAAAGAGTTGTGAGTTAAATACCTGGTCAGAGCAGAAGGATGCAAAAAGTGACTATACCTAAAGAGTTGTGAGTTAAATACCTGGTCACAGCAGAAGGAACCAAAAAGTTGAGTTACTAAAGAGAATTTAGTACTGAAACGCAGACACCCTTAAAAGGCATGACACGTGGAACTAAAAAAAATCTACTCTTGTGGACTAAATAAAATGTTCCGTTCAAAACTCCAATATATATCACCTGAAGATTGTCGGAGCGTATAAAGGCCGAAACGTCATGACTATCACTATAAATATGTGGACAACTATTCGAACTATGTAATTATTGTAAATAAAAAGGACATTTTTACTTAATATCAGGAAGTGACAAGACGGCTTGGAATATGTGATATCCACAAGACAGACTGAAGGCAAGACGTACAGAGAAAAACAACGCGTAACATATCTCACGAGCCTGATTAGCTGGAACCAAGGTTTAGGAGCAATTTAAAAGAATAGAACATTTTAAACAGCTGCAAAGGATAGGAAAGAGTGGCACCATCGCCAAAGACTTGAAGTGACAAGTCACATAGAAGACACATTAGTATGATATTGTGTTCTATCCCAACTGTGTTGTTTATTCTTAGCTTGAGTTCTCTTAATTTCGTTTAATAAACCTTTATTAAAACCTCGTCCGATTCACCCCGTTACTGGTCCATCTCATTTTATAAAACAGCAGATATTTCGCACTAAAGATTCTGTCCATTAGTGATAAAAGTACATGTATAATGATTAAGCCATTTTATTTATATTATTGTTATAATTATTATTATTACTAGTGCAAAGAATCTAAGTTTACTGGTGCCCTCCACAATTCTGACTTTGCACTGGGAAAAGTCCATTAGTGTATATATAATTAGAACACGTATGTAACCATATCACGAACTTCGAGGTGGTGTTTACGACTGAAAAGTGAATTCGATCCTCAATAATTTCGGCTTTTCCATATCCAAGCTCTGCTTAAAATAAATCAGCATATTCAGAATGTTTTTTATATATTTTTTTAAGAAATGAAACATTCCTTATATCCAGATATATTTACGAATCAGCATAATACACATTCTAAATAATATTCTGTAGAATAGTTTAACCATAATTCTACAAAATGTCAAAAGTAAGTAAGAAAAAAATTGTAGAATGATGAATATTTTTTCATATAAGAGCAAGACAAAACCAACATAAAGACTCTAGTCGCCAGATTTATTTCAAAACGGACGACATAAAAAAAGCAAATTTTCTGAATAGTCAATATCGTTGGAAGTTTGGAGAAATGATTAACTAACTTTGAAAAAATTTTCTTGAGACATTATGTTCAGCTACATTTGAAAGTCAAACGGATGCGTGATTGCAGTTTCCTTCGAATATTGTAAGCTAGACAGTGTAATAAGTTAGTATGCCAGCTCTATTTGTTATTACATGAAATATTTAAAGTAACAATATGCAGGGGTGTTTAAAAAGAAAGAGCCGATTTGGAAAATTTAATAAAAACAAATGCTAAGAGAGAGAAACACATTCAACACATGACTGGAGAGGAAAAGTTATTAAAATAAATGGCATTCTTAAAACATCTTGATTAAATGCTTCTTTTTGTTTTTTTAGATTTTGTATAAATTTAAATTGTTATAACAAGAGGAACTTGTTCAAAGTTTATGGCCAGCCAGGTCACCAGATCTTATTCCATGCGATTTTTATCTGTGGGTGTATATAAAAGAAAGAGTATTTGTTCCACCTATGACTGCTACTCTTGATGATTTGAGATATCGAACTGTTGAAGCTGTAAAATCAATGTCCACAGGTCAATTGATTCGAAGCAAGAAGTGGAATACCGTTTCGATGTTTGTAGCGCAACACATGGGGTTCAAGTTGAGTGCATTGAACCACATTAATATAATAAACTTTGAATAAATTCCTATCTAGTCATGTGTTGAATGCGTTTCTTTACCATTTGTTCTTATTAAATTTTCGAATTATGCTCTTTCATCTGAATAACCTTGTGTCTGTGTGTGTATATATATATATATATATATATATATATATTAAAAAGAAGAGGGGTGCCGCAAACGTTTTTGGTTGTAATGTGGATTTATTGAGAAAAAATATTATACTTTGTCTTACATAATTTCACGACACGTGTTTCTGGTCTGGTCTCGCAACCGTCTTCAGGTGAAAGTGGAGATTTTTACATATTATTAAAAATAATTAATTTTTCTTCACGTTCAATGTGGAATATTCTCGATATGAGACACTCTGTTTGTGTGTTGGCAATCCGAATTTTCTTTATAAATACGTTGAACTCTATTAAAAGTGGGGGTATTATGCTGTTTAAGTAGTCAAAAGCTATCAGTGGTTTACCTACTTCATGCCGCTGGCGAGTATTGAATTTTGTTGATTTTATAAAGATTACCCTTTCATTTCCAACCTCTGATTTGGTTATTCCTCATTCAATAACCCTTTCTAGGTTACAACAATATCGAATTTTCAGCAACGTTCCCATGGCCTCACGTAGCTTCCTTGTGGCTTTTCTATAAATATTCCATGGTAACTATTCTATTCCTCTTTTATACCGCAATATCACGAATTTTAACTTCATGCTAGATTGGCCTCTGGGCCTAATTATTTTATTATTGAAATGGTTAAGTGTAATCTGCATTGTTGATAATTTTTTGAACAATTTTCGCTTGTGAAACTATCTTCCGGTTTCCGTGTTTCTTCCCAACAACGATCTTCAAAAAATTAAATGCAACGTCAATCATCATTTCTAACTCCTTGAAACTTTGTCTTTTAAGTTCTCTCTCTCTCTCTCTCTCGTTCTCTCTCTCTCTGAAACGTTTTCTCACATTTTTTTTAATTCATACTAACGACGTTGGTCTTACTGGCATTATTACGTTGCTTATGATGAAATTACTTCAGTCAAGTTTTTCATTTACCAGCAAGATTTCTGACATGATAAGCAATAAGCTGTCTTCTGTCTCCCTGGCATGTGAATAACTTGACTCTGCTTTCATTTTCGCTACAGAAATAGGTACCAATCGTTTTTGTTCCTGGCAAAGATTCTGGGAAAATTCAAGACAATCAACTGCAAGAAAGGTCATTTATTTATGGTTGGCACGATATGAGTAGATGCGGACGAGATCACTCATTCTTCCGGGATTTTCCTGGTTTGAAAATTCAGGAATAGATATGCATTTCCAATGAATTGAATCCACGATATATCGAGCAATGGGATATTTGCCGATGCTATCGGTAGCAATAGCCTTACACATATCACTCTTCAGGGTAATAAGCAAATACAGCCACGCTTTTGAAAAGAACACAGAACGTTGGTTTAGTTGAAATTACTATGTCCTTCTACGAGATATGCTGTCCCCGACTTAAAACTTTATATATCCTGGTTGTGGCAGGAATACTCAGACCTCTATAACTAGAAATGTGTGTTTTATTTGGCATAATCGAATGAATGTAAATTCTAGACAAAATATTTCAGAAGTCTTTCATATGGAACATGAATCAAATTTTAAGCTAATTATTTTTGTTTCTGATATTAACTTTTACATTGCTTTTTTAACATCTTATTAATTTACTCTAAATTTACTAACCCATAAAACACCGTATATATTTGTGTAAAGGTTGAGGTTTTCTGATTAATTGGTGTTTGTCTAAAACAATAGATCCGTAATATGCAAACTGAAGGTTTTGAAGAGGTTATACATTATGCCTTTTTGCTGACCAATAGCACTATACATTGGTAATTTTTCCCTCGTTCACTCGCAGAGAAAGCACAGTGATAATCCAAATAGGTTAACTGAGTGTCCCTCTAAAAGTGTATATCAGGAAATAACAAAGGCAAAAAGACGCTCACCCTGCATTGCATATATAGCAGTGCGATTACAACAGCCGAGAGAGTACTACAACTTTCGATTCGATTCTATTGGACAGATTCGCATGCCAGCAATTTGTATTGTACGGATCTAGATGCTAGCGATCTCCACAACATCATTTTCTGGAGTGGCTAAAGTTCATATGAAAGCATTCAGGAGTGTACTATAAGTTGGCTTCTACACGAGTAGAATATACTCCTTCGAAAATGTAGACTTTATTAATATAATTATAAACAATGTTAAGTGGATAGCACTAGAATCACTATTGTTAGTGGAGACAATTTTTACGGCTTTACTATATACTCAATCAAATTTCAATCACTTCATATTTATATTAGTTAATAGCAGGGCTCCTTGGAGAATTTTAGTAATCATTTTGTTTTTTTCGAAGAGGAAATGACATTATTTAATTAGTAAATATTTCAATTGCTTTTAAAATAAGATATATTAAAGATACTCTTTACAAGAATTGTTTTCATGTTTTAAATTTTAATCAGGAAAATATAAGTTTTAAATCTTTTAAAATCCTCTTAATTTCAGCTCTTTAAATTATATTATTATTAAATAAAAACTATATTTAATAATCATAAATGGTAAAAATTAATACCAGTCATCGAACACTAAGATTTTTAAATAATTTAAAATTTTCTTTTATGTATATAAACGTCACCATTTTTTAATTTTTTGGGGGGACCGTACCTGACATTAGCAGAAAATAACACCGGTGACTATAATACAAAGTCAACATTCCTAAAATTAGATGACGGTGAATATTTCCCAAATTTTTAAGTCTACTGAGTACTTAAAAATTATATAAAAAAGTGTTCACGCCTTTTTCTTAAATTATGTTTTAACAGATAAATTCTTCGTAGAACAACAATAAAGCAGAAGAGACCTTGATAGAGCTTGTTATCAAACACTTAAACATGGCTACTGTCAGTTAAAAACAGAGCTACTGATTGCTTTGAAAATGCATCTCTGTGCTAGTTCAAACTTAAAGTAAATAATGTTTGTTTCAAAACAGTTTAATTATACTTTAAATTTGTTAACATTTCTAAAATAATCTTACAGAAAAGTATATTTTATTTTTGAAACAAGATTAAAAAAGGCGCTAATCAGAAACTTTATGAAAAAAAATCGATTTAAATCAATATGTATTTTTGTTTGAAATACAGCAGGCAATTTTCTTTACTGGAAAAAAGCTTTTTCATTTATTAAAATTCATTTTAAACTTTAGGCATAGCGAATTAATATATTTACCTATTATTAAGAAGCGATAAAAATATAAGCATTACTAAGGAAAAACACCGACATTATTAAGGAGAGAGAACAATAAAAGTACAGGAATGAAGAAGACAGAATATATATATATATATATATATATATATATATATATATAGAGAGAGAGAGAGAGAGAGAGACAGATGCAGCATAAGTGCTCTTTCAACAATATAAATAAAAGAAATCAAACATCTCTATCTAAATATTTTTGGCATTTGAAAGAAATGAATAAAACACCTAAAGTTAAATGGAAAATTATTAACAAAACTAGAACTTGTAAAACTTGGGATTACCCATGCCCTTTATGCCTACATGAAAAACTACACATTATTAAGTTTCTAAATAATAAAAATCTATTAAACAATAGACATAGAGTTAACGGTTTTTTTGGCGACATCAAATTTTTGCATTGAATAATTAGCATAAAAACAAACAAACAATAAAATAATTTTTATAATTCATAGCCCTAATAAATAGTTTAAATACCTTACAAAAAAAGATAACCCTTTATGAAGTTGTCAAAAAACAAATGTTACGGCAGATTTTTTATATACACAAAACCCTTTCAGAAAGAAATAAATCTCCATAGACACGTAAACCAGACTAGGCAAAAACATCTTCCGTTTTAAATTTAGACACCCCAACCTTACCCTGACTTAACATCTATGAATGTAACTCTACAATGATACAAATTATTAACACCCAACACCCCCCTCCTATTTAAACAATCGCTCTGGTCGTTACCATAGAAATTTTGATTTCAATAATGAATATGCTATTAAAACACGTAAATTTCAGAAATAAGTTATTCCAAAAAAAAAAAATTTCGCTTGAAGATGGAACAGAGCTTACTTTAATTCAATTTCATTCAAATAATTATATTGAAGCTTTCGGCTCTTGTTTTGAAACATGAAACCTCTTATGTAGCGTGTTGGAATCATATTTTTAATTAAATAATTATATATATATATATATATATAGATATATAGATATAGATATAGATGTGTATGTTTGTGTGTGTGTGTGTGTGAAAATACATTCCAGCTAATTATCGATTTATAAAATATATTATTACATCTAAATTATATACTAATACACGCTCTGTTTGAGATATACGAATGACTGGTTCCTGATATATTTAATTCGTAGGGGATGATTTAATTGACACCGAGTATTTTCTTCTATATTTATAGTCAAAATAAATTCTGAAATAATAAAAGCTATCAGCTGATGACGTCAAGTATTTATTCACAACATTAATTATAATATATGGGAGGTGGGGGGGCAAATATTGATTCATGAAACTTAAGAAAATATAAATTGAATTAATTTGAAGTATTTACTTCATGATTGTAATTAAATTAGATTACGCTGTGATTAATCCCATATGATTACCAGAATAGACATTGTGCTTCGTGTCTCATCATATCATCAAATAACCCAGGTGAAAAGTTCACCTGATGGATGCCTCCCAACCGGAGTGAGCATCCGCATTTGATATGCCATCAGCGTCTACCGAGTCACGTGGACCTGTTATCTACCCTGCTGCATCTAACGTGTGGCGAAGAAGCGCAAGAAATACAAATATGTAAAACTCTACTCCAGACATTAGAATGTGTTATATCCGGGAGGAAACGTAAAATCCCGGGCCGGATGCTGTCGCGTAGAAAGCATTCATTTGATGACAGAAATACACGAGGATCGAAGCGAAAAACAGACAACTTCCTTTCGTGTTTTCTTAGGTAATTTCGACGATTCTATACAAGAAATGAAAAAATAAAATATTGTTCTGGGATTTCACTTCCTCTTTTTTTTTTTTTTTTCCTTTCGAAGAATCTCGTTCACACTCCTCCCCGCTCTTTTGAAAAGAACTGGAGGTTTATCCCTTGTTCAGTTTTTAGGATTGGGTTTCCAGTTCCTTTTAAAGTCTACTTCATCTCTATACTTCTAACGACTCCGTCTGAACTATGAAATTTCGTTTACTAATCATTTTTCTCTCCTTAACTGGAGTAGATAGGTTTACCTATCAGCCGGTTCACACAAATACCTGATGTTTTGAACAGGAGTAGAGGGTTTATCCCTTGTTCCGTTTTTAGGATTGGGTTTCTGGTTCCTTTTAAAGCCTTCTTCATCTCTATACTTCGAACGTCTCCGTCTGAACTATGAAATTTTATTTCCTAATTATTTTTTATCTCTCCACAATATGAGTCGATAGGTTTTCCTATCGTTCGTTACACTCCTTACTGATCTTTTGAAGAGGAGTGGAAGTTTATTCCTTGTTTCCGCTTTAGAATCGGGTCTCCAGTTCCTTCTAAAATCTTTGCATTCTCTTTCACTCACAGTATCCACTTGCAATTTAGTGGCATTTTTGCCTTGCTTGAGACGAATAGAAAATACTAACCAAATTGAAATTTATTTACATTAATGTCATACTATTTTTTGGTAAAATTAAAGTATCCATGGAAAACATAATTACGTTCACAAACTCTGGCAAATATTGCTGGATTAGTAAAAACTTTGCTATAGATGTTTTGTGCAGTTTATTTTAAATGGACTCTTTAGAATAATAAACAAAACTAACCCTTTTAAATTTAGTTTGTTTTCGAAACAGAGGAGTTTAAATTACTAAATTTGATGGCACCTAAGATCCCTACTCCTTTACAAAACTATAAAAACTCCTAGAGAAAAATGTAAGAAAAAAATTACCATTCATAATTTGCATGAAGGCAGAATACATCATCAAAAGAAGCCGCCCAAGATATGAACTCCGAATTGCAACTGTCATTATCAAGCAAGTCTAGAGAAGGATGCTGAGGATATTATGGACCGAGCATGTGAGCAACGATGAGATCTTTGAGTGGTTACAAACAAGGAGAGGACTTATAATTAACATCAGAAAAAGGCTTATACGTAACATCAGAAAGAGGCAACTGACGTTTCTGGGACACATGACGAGAAAGGAGGACTTGGAGAATCTGATACTCACGCGTCGAATAGATGTAAAATGAGACAAGGGAAGTTATCGCGTGACAAACCTGACGAACTTGAGCAGGCGGAGGACATAACGTGGTCTGGGGGAGGAGGCAGATGGAAGAAACTTGCTGAGAGCTGCAAGGGATAGAGGGAGGTCTAGAGCCATGATTGCTTATATCATGAAAGGACATAGCACATAAAAACAAAAAAAGAAATGGAAAGTCAAACATCTAGGTAATTTTCTAACTGAGGAGAAATACGAAAGCCCAATGGAATTGCGAAAGATGGCTTCGAAAACCTAAGTAAAGTATTAAGAATCTGAAAATAAATCGTTAAAAACAAAGAAAAACATTTGAACTTCTATGTAATATAGATCATCTATATGTCAGTGAATGCTGTAATCATATGTCTCCTCACAGGTGTAGAGGACACTCAAGACAACAGAAATATGGTGTTAGAGACCATTATAACTAATGTGTTTAAATTATGGCGTCATTTAAATGTGATTATTCTTTGCTTTCTGTTCCACTTTAGCCTTACGTTTCTAGATTCTACTTTCTTTTTTTACTTTCACTTTCTATATCTGTGTATCCTTCAGTAATCCGTTTTTTCTTACCATCTTACTGTTTCTCGGATACGTACACCTTTTCTTTTTCTTTTGTTAATTCTATTCACTTATATAGCAGTGCTATTGAGTGATATAAATGTGGTTCTACAGAGGGAAACATAGAATTTAAAATAAC
>CAHIKZ030001703.1:75000-187500 GCA_903632075.3 Acanthosepion pharaonis
TTAATAAAATCCCATCTGTATTATAGAGCGCGAAACGACAACTTTACTTGTATCTTCATATGTTTCATATACACACCAATCCCACCGCCTAAGAGAATTGTTTTTTTTTTTTCAGTCTTTTAAGCCGTTATATTGATTTTATTTTGCAGAAAGCGAAGGGGAAGCCAACTTCACCTCTGCATTTGATTACAAAATAAATCGAAAGACCTAAAAGGAAAGAAATGCTGAGGAATAAAATAAACTGACGTTTGAGTTTATTATCAATGACAGAAAAAGGTGAAGCACTCATTAATGCAAAGAGATAAGGACGCGAGAAAAAAAAAACAAGTGAGAAATATAATTAAAATGAGAAACCAATTATCACATCTGGAAAGATCAAGTTTCACTAATCAAACTATTTTAGTTATTTAAAAAAAACAAAACAAAAGAAAACGCTGAAATTAAATTATTTGAATACAAAGGGAAGTTGGTTCGACAGCTGTATATGAAATGTATTTTTCAACGTATTTAACGATGTGGAAGTGACAGATCGGACTCTTATCAAGAAAAAAATGAAATCAAATAATAAAGATTGCGTCTAGCATGAAACAGCCTGTCGACTTCAATATTCAATTTTATATTTACATATGCTCTATCTATGATAATGAGCACTTTATCCCATAAGTATAAAACAACTTAAAATTATATTTCGTCATATATGTATATATATATATATATATATATATACACACACACACACACAGATGGAATGCTTACGGATGATGAAAATATATATATATAATATATAAATATATATATATATATATATATATATATATATATATAATAATATATAAAATATACAACATTTTATATCGTTATATCAAAAGACAGTATTAAAATATATGACAAAATATCACAGAAAATCTTTACAGTTTGTCACACACATGTTTTATATATATATATATATATATATATATATAACGTATGAGCACATTAGGCAATTAAGAATATGTCTACACTTCATTCACATATGTATGAACAAGTCAAGTGAAAACGCGCAGCAAACTTTTGAACTATTTATAATGCCTTACAAAAGCTAAGGAAAGTATTAAGAAACAGGACAATTTCGTTAAACACAAAGAAAAGATGACTGAACAGTTACGCTCTCTCAGTCTTCGTAAATGCCAGTAACGCTGGACAAACTTCTCACAGATGAATAGATGATGAAGTGTGGTTCGACAGAAGGACGCTCGGAATAGAATATACGCAACAGTGAAGATTCAGATAAAGTGGAAACAAATAGTGAGGCACATGCTTCACATCAGAAAGGGAGAGTTGAAATTTATAAGACTCATAATGAGGAAAAATGCTTTGGAAATTGTGATACATACAAGATAGAATGAAGCCAACAGGGACAAAGAAGAATGTAGAAAATACATCACAATCTACTGTAAAACGAAGTTCATCAAGAGCTAAAAAAGAGAGGAACATGCGGAGACCCATGACCGTGGCACATAGACATATAGTTCCTTATTCGTATAACTTGAAAAGTCACTTATTAAATATGCTGCCCAAATCCAGACTGTGTGTATATTTTTGAGATGAGGTATTAGTATATTATTTACATTATTCGGACTATTGTCCTCATCTTTGTCGCCATATTTATTACAACGTTTATATTTTTGTACGCTCCGGCCTTCTTCAGGAAAATTTGGAATGTCGAACTGAACCCTTTAGTTCGCTCACTGGGGTAGACTGTTCTATTTCCACGTGCCATGTTTAATGTATGTCAATTATCATTTATCGCCTGTTAATTTCCCTCTGAAAGTTCTCCACTGCCTTAGCCGGGTATTGAACTAACACGCTTTGGATCCTGTCACTGTTCGACATTCCAACCACCTGAAAAAGGCCGGAGCGTACAACGGCCGAAACGTTGTAATAAATATGGCGACAAAGATGAGGACAATAGTCCGAATAATGTAAATAATGTACATAATACCTCATCTTAAAATTATGGCGATAAAGATGAGTATAATAGTCCGAATAATGTAAATAAAATCCAGAATTGTATGCAACGACATTTAAACAGTTATTAAATTCACAGTTTCTCTAATTTTTCTGTATTATTCCATTTTTCTAGTATTTTTGTTAAATCAGTTTAAAGAAAAATCACTTATATTAAATAAACTAATCATCATTTAGAGTGAACTGACTATTTAAAATAAGTCTAAGAAAGGATATGGGACACCATTAAATCTTTTTAACACGGCATTAATTTTCGATACCAGTACATTTTATTTTTAAATGCAGCGTTTCTCAAAAGGCTACACTGTAGCTAACAAACTTTCTACAAAACGGAAATTTCATTACTTCAAAATTATTGAAATAATCAACAATCTATCCATTTATACATGTCAGTTTTATATATATATATATATATATATATATATATATATAGAGAGAGAGAGAGAGAGAGAGAGTAATGGACAGCGGCTTGGATTGAGGAATCGGAGAACCGAGTTCGAATTCAAGTTGAATCCATTACATTCACTTATGTGCTAATACCCTTGGGAAAGATGTGATTCCTCTTCTTTCCCCACACCCAGGTAAGGGTAAATAGCAGGACAGGCCGGTCTAGGAGAAGGACAACTCTGAATTCAAAACATGTGGAGTGTTGTGGAGTATACAGCTGTTCCAAAAAGTGTGGTTGGTTCTGCACAAGCCTCCACAACTATGATCACACAATATGTGCAGGTGTTTGGCAATCGGTTCCTAGGAAAAATCGACGAAAGACTCCAGTATATATATATATATATATAAGAGAGAGATCTACCTCCTGATTATTAATGACTTTTCTGTTAAAATCCCTTCGTGGAGCGGATTATAGGAAAAGGCAGCCTGTTAACAGAACAGATCTGATGTTGCAATATCGGAAATCCGTAATGAAGCCAGGGTAGCATCCTTGAGGATCTCTATCATTGCATTTACAAATGTGTTTTAAGAACATATATATGGAACAAGAAAAATCTACCACGGTGGACGAAATAAAGCGTTCAATTCGAAATTCCAATCATCTGAAGAAGGCCAGAGCGTACAAGAACCGAAACGTTGTGAATATGGCAATGAAAATGAGGATAATATAAAATAGTGCAAGTATTCATAATACCTCATCTCAGAGATATAGACGGATATTTTGAATAGCTATGCACATTTTAACACCGAAAAACGAATTATTTTTGTTGGGAATGCTTCAATGCCCCCACAACACAAAAAAAGATTAAAACTGTAGCAAAACATTCAATAGGAAAAAATGAATTATTGTGAATAGGACATTCCTGCATAATAGACTAGGAGAAAGAATTAACTATTGGAGACACTACGGCGTGACACGATTGGCAAAAGGACAATGTTGAAAGCCTTGGCAAAATACAAAGAAGAGGCAAGGAAAGATGAAGTAAAGCGTTTCCATCCTGATTTAGTAGAGAAAGAAGTAAGGAAATCTATTTGACTGAGAACCTGAAAAATCCGATATCTTGATGCCAGCAAGTTCACTGGTATTAGAATAATGAAACCACTTGATATCGTGAGAGTCGTTTAAGCTGTCTGGTTAAGGAATCAAGCTTGCATATTGACTGGACACATTATCATTCAATTTTTAGATCAAGTAATTCTTTGTTTGAAAATGGCGCTAAAACGTGAAACAGACAGTCACGATGACACTTATATTCATATTTTCTATTGTATTTGAATAGTGACTTTAACTAATTTGAAATTTTATATAAAAATCTACATAAATGCGGACAATTTAAATAGACGCCGAAAAGTTAATGAAATGACCATGAGGTTATAATTTTCTAAGTTAGCGAGTTTTTTTCTTAAATCTGGAGAAATATTCAGTTACGTTTAATGCAAAATAGTTGAGAGAAATATCGCAATTCAGAAGTATTCCCCACATGTTACATAGAATTGCTAGTATTTAGCAAGATATGGAGGAGACAAGTTTTTCACAGCAGGTGCAGGAGAGCCATAGTTGTTTAAATGATCGCAATGATCTAGTCTTGCCTATACGATTTATTTCTGTGTGGGTGATCACCTGGTAAAAATGATGGCATCAAGAACGACAGTCAACGGCGTCTGCTGGCAAGTTGAAATAGTTGATGGCAAAGAAGAATCTCAACAAACCTTTAACACCTTTCTTCTTTTACCTTGATAAAGTGGTGTCAGCGGTGAGCTTCGAACGCGAGCAAGACGTGCGGTGGCTGAGAACAGGTCGCCAGCTCTTTGGACATCGATGTTTTTTCTATCATCGATATAAATGATCAGCCAAAACAGTGATATTTTTTTTTTTACTTTTTTAGATGGAAATAATTCTATACTGAACTCTTTGGTAGATTTGATATTCAGTAATTATAATGAAGCTCAGAGAAAGAATTTTGACAATGGTATAGAAGCAGAACCATTGGATACATTCCAGTATATGCAGACAGCGCTGGTAAGAGCATTTTTAATTTAATGCTTAATTTATTTCCTATAATAAGATTTATAAAAATGACATTACATTTCCAATTCGACATGATTAGTCAAGTGTGTCTCGCGAGAGAACAATTACGATTGCTTTGAATATACGCTCTTTTAGCGCTAGAGGGCGTCGTCAGTGATGTTCTGGAAATGGATCATTGGGCAGTTTCGGGTCTTTCAAACCTCATACTGACCTCATCAAATCGACCCCTTCAGAGTTGATCAGACTCTGAAACGCCCTAAAAAAAAAATGCTTGTTTGACACTGACTTTTATAAATATACCTCGTTATCACACATTTGATTGGAGATTGACCAACAGCCAATCGCAACGGCGCGAAATCTTTTTAAACCGTTTACGGGTGATTTTTTTTTCTTTTTTCAATTTTTCAGTGGACACCCCTTCATCGGATACTTAGAAGGTTATTATGTTTTCCGTTTTTACCCACTTCCTATCAAGTTTCATTTCATCATTACTATTTACAGAGATAAAAAAAACGTGATAAGTGAGAAGTGATATCTATCTTCATTGTGCCACATTATAAATAAAACCATTTTAAAAGTTTACGAATAAAATATATGTGTCACTGGCTATGATTATGAAATTTAATGCTTATAGTTACTTTTTTTTTACATCCCATACATACTATTAATGTTATAGACAACGATATTACGAACATGCAAATGGGACTGGGACCGGCAAATTGATTATCATTTCACACTTTCTTCTTTGTCTTTAGCTGATATGACATCTTAGGACTTGGGTGCTCATGGATATTCACAAATTTAAAATAAATTATTTGGTTTTCAAGTACATTGTTCAACCATTCTTATACTAGGTGAGGAACATGAACATAGAATGGTCTGCGCTAGAGATAGTTTCGCACAACACTGCGATTTGCTGCAAAACCAAAACATTAATAAAAAACACGTGTTATTCGGGTGTCATTCAGATACGGCGCTAACGATAAAATTATTATAGTTAGATATTGAATCATTTTAAATATAGAAAACTATTGTCGTAAACGTTAGGTTTAATATAATACAATAACGGAACAGGTAAACGAAAAATTATTCTTAAATCTAGAAAATCGTTCATTAAATATTATAAATAATTTATTGTTTCTAGTGACGGTGTTATATAAATTATTTTGACGGATAGATATTTAGTTTGTAACTTCAGAAATAAAATTTAAATCTTTTTTTCAAATTAAAAAACCTTTAATTTGCTAACATGTTCGGTCCATATATATATATCAACATATATATATATATATCTTTCGATTTCCGCTGCACGAGTTTATTCCTCATCTTTATGGAATGGAGGTCAACTTTTGCTGCCGTAAAGGAATAACAGAATCAGTAACAGTTGTGTCAACATTATTGATGTGGCTAAGTAAATGTTTAAAGAAATACCAAAACAAGTCTTGCAGATATATCAATACGTATTAAAGATCTAATTACAACAGTAGATCAATTCAAAACTTCCCAGAAGAATTTCTAACCTACTAATTTTATAGTAGGCGGAAGAAGTCCAAAGTAAGTTTTTTTTAGGAGGACACCACAACAATTATAATGAACGTGATTTCACTGAAGGATTATCGTCAAATTTTAAACACTTAGGAGCAATCTTTCTGAAGATGGTAACTGTATCAACTATCAGAAATTTGTCACACGGATTGCCGCAGCCATGATTGCCATGGCCAAATTGATGGAATATGGAGGGAAATTTCAGTTTTTTTTCAGTTTTTTACAAACTGTACAAATCGCTGGTAGTTGAATATTCTCGTATATGGATGCATCCTTGAAAACTGTTGGCAGATTTTTGTAGAAGGATGAAAGCGTTTGAAAAAAATGCATGCAGGCTGTTTCCTTGGCATTTTAGGTTGGGGGACAAATTCTAGTGACTTTTCTCAAAAAGGATTGAAAGTTTATTGGGACACAGTGTAGTTTGTCGCCACTGGTTAATTCTGGTTAAAATGGCGTGGTTTGGAAACAATTAAATTAATTACCGAGGCTGCAAGACCATCAGCAAGGCAATGTTTTGCTTTTTCGTTATAAGGAGATGGCGCTAACGCAAAACCTGGTTGGAAAATAGACGGAAAAATGGATAGGTATGATTGTATCACAAATGCTGATGGTTGCTGTTAATAGATCTTTGTGAAAAAGAGTTCGTGTGGAACAGTTAGCCGAAGATCCGAAATTCCACGATTACAAAAGAAATAGAGGGATCATGAATATATATCTGGTATATTAATTCTATACTGACATATTCATCGACAGTTTTGATTGATTGGAATTGCGTGTTGTTTTTTTCGGATGAAGTCGATTTGAAAATAATAAAGATTCTATATACCCTGATTCATTAAGGCCATGACCTCACCTTGCTGTCCTCTGTGGACTATAATGATCAAATGCCGGGTATGTACGTAATAATTAATAAGGCTGGAGCATGAAAATAATTGTCACAGACATGATTCGTATACAGACTAATAGTGTAATATAATACATTATACTTGTACTTAAGTTTAGTGTGCTCATGTTCATTTTTTTCATTCCAAAGCTTGCTCATCTCCTCAATGTATAAGGATTAAATATTTATTAATGAGAGAACCCAGGTTTTTATAAAATTCTTGATATCAGATGGACATTTTATTAATCAAATACCTAATTTCATTCACGGGAAGAAAATTTGTATCTAATAAAAAGTCCAAATTTGTCTGATAAACCGTTTAATACTATTTTAATTTAAATTCGTTCTTTTGTTGATTGTTTAATGGATTGAAATTGGAAAACAGACAATAGACGTATGATAAAAAAAAAACAAAACATTACGGGACACTCTCTAAATCGATTTCTGTAAAACAATTTATATTAAATCACGAAAATATTAAATGCAAATGTCAATACTTGTCACCAAGCTCAATCTTTTAGTATATGTTGACATTGAATACAGAAAGATTGAGGAATTACTGGAAACAAAAAAAAACGAAACAATTAGCACTAGCATTTTTGATATTTGATTTCCGCCATGCAATCAAAGTCATAAAAAAAATAACAAGGGGTTACAGGGTGTAGAATAATTAGGAACATATTCAACTTTTGTCCACGTTAACGACGGATTTGATGTCGTTTTGGGCATCGGGTTGCCATTTTGATGTTGTTGAACTGGTCACAATTACTGTCGAGGCAGGAGTAAATTGTTTTGTCGTCAACGTTGACGCCAAGTTGAGAGCTGACATCACCGGGAAGGCCGTCAATGAAAAACAGCGTAGGACCAAGTATGGAGCCCTACGGACCATCCACGTTAGTACGAAAGGATCTAGACGAGTGGCCGTTCAGGATAACATTGATTTTGCGATTTGATAGGAAAGATTAAGTAAATTCAAAAGTGTGCCCGTAATATTTAAGCTTGTGTAGAAGATCTGTATGCCAGACTCTGTCAAAGGCATTCGAAATGTCCCGGGCTTCACGATTTTTATCTAGATCATGATAGGTAGTTATCTTAGATGATATTATATTTGCAATATAAAGACTGTTAGCGAATATACAAATGACATTACCCCGAGAAATACAGTAATACCAATTTATGTGTGTATGCATGTATGTATGTAATTACAGTTCTGTTTAAACCGATATGAAATTATGAAAGAGTTGCTATAAAGAATTTCAGGAACATTGGACATAAAAGAAAGCCTAGTTTCCATCATTTGTTCTACGGTGATTTCTGATAATCGTGTGAGGATTTTCGGAATTTAACAGGTAACAAAGAATAGGTAGGTAAATCAAGATTACGTTTTGGCCGCAGAAGTATTGATCTTCGAAGAGTTGGATAGCAAAAGTAAAGAGAGGACTCATTAATAATTATATTGTTGACATATATATATATATATATATGTGTGTGTGTGTTTGTTCAATTTAAAATAATACACGTCGAGGTATTTGTCCAACAGAGAGAATAAAAGAAAGAAAGAGAGAGAGAGAGGTGCGATGGATAAATTGTCGACTAAATTACGCAAAAATGAAAATAACACTGACATCTAAGATGTGACACCATTTACCAGGACAAAAAAAAAAAGAAAGTATTAAAAAGAGAAAGGAAGGAAAGGAAAAAGAGAGGCGAGACTTGATTTTAGATGATAAAGAAGCCACCCAAACCGGGGACATTGACAATGTTATTTTGATAAGTAACAAATGGTGAAAGGTTTCATTACCATTGCAGAAAAAATTCTAAATAGATAAAAAAATCCACTATGTTCTGGTGGCGAACTTATGTTATCGGGAATAGATAACAGCCACTTAGTGCTGGCGAAAATCTAATTGACAAAACCACAGACCGGCTAGCTAAAAAAAGGAGAGAAATTGACAATGTTATTTTGATAATGGAAAACCCAGTGAAAATAAGGAACCACAAATGAAATAGGTTAAGTCGTTTGTCGAGGGAAAAACATCGTGAATACAAAGCTTTGCGTTTTGTTAAAAATGTAGTGATAAGGCACCAAAACAATATTGTCAATGGAAATGATTTAATAGGTCGTTGCTGGACGACCACACCATTCTGATAATTGGCGAAAATCTTGGACGTTTCAGATGAGAATTGGGTGTTATCACACCACTAACAAAACTATGTTCTGAAATTGGCCAGAGAAGAAGAGAGGAGACATTGGGAAATGAGAAGGAAAAGGAAAGAAAAGGAAAAAAAAAAATAATTTTTTTTTTTGAGCAAGATATATTTTTTTTCCTAAAACAAAACCAGCCGGATCACACCCCACACTGTTGGACGCCATTGGATGAATGTTAACGAGAGCCAGGCGGAGGTGATCATGTGACGCAGGGGAAGGAAGCCTGCCGCCGCCCATTTAGAGGATAGGTATGAGATGTTACTACGAAGAAGTGGGGGAAAACCGTTGACGCCCTCTGAAATATGGTGAGATATCCATATGAGGAAGGTGGGAAGAGAAGACTTCCAAAAATGGAAATAATAATTTTTCCTAACCAAAACAAAAAGAAATGGATATGGATTTAGAATTATCGAGGAACCTCAAACCCCGACAAACCCACCCCGGTTTTGGTCGGCGTCCATATAAGCAAAGTCGCAGCGAGCAAAAATCAGTTGAGTTTCAGAGTTGAGTTCAGTTTCAGAGAGTTCAGTCTCCAGTGCTCAGTTGAAGCAGGCCTCAGGAAGCTGACCAAGATTCGCGCAACTTCCGAACTCATCTTCAATCCAAGAACAATTTATTTTTTTGAAGAGCGACTTAGATCCATACCACCAAAATAAGTTTTTTTCGACTATCGCCTGAAGACAAAAAAAAAGAACCAATTTCTTAAAGAAAAGACAACTTAAGATGTTAAAACTCGCCTAACAAAAACAACGTGTCACAATCCATATAACGGGTCGGGAGATAGACGCAGTCCTATGTATCCAGCAACCAGATATAAAAGTATTGTTATCCTTTTTTTGATACCTTGAACTTTTGAGTTATCATTTTATTTTATTTTATACATATTTGTGTGATACCACCCCATTTGAACTCAACTTGCATTACGGCCCCAACGACTGATTGATTTCGTCTGCCTAAGATCAATTCACAACGTGGGTAGGCGGACTGGAGATCAACGCAGTTACTTTGGTAACCAGACGTTGGAAGCGAGTTGGGAACGACGAGGCTGATATCGAATCTAACCAGATTCCCATCCGAATCACCAAAAGGTTAGAACGTCACATTTGGGTGCCGCGACCGATACCAAGCCAGTTGGTCGTCACAGGACGGGACAACACGACTGACGCGACAGGCGGACGTCACGTTTGGAGCGGCGACACCCGAACGAAGCAGCGAGGAGAGAGCGAAGGCTGTGTTCAGGGACGTCACATAAAGCAAAAGACATTGTTTCAAAATACAAAGAAGAAATCTTTCCTATCTGGAAAAAATCGAGGGAAATGATGGCTTTATGAAAAGCTCATTTACAGGTGGATTAAATCTGATTGGGAAAGATGTTATGTGGTATTATGAGAACCTCTTTACTCTTAGATATGAAGGACGAATACGTATTTGATGTATCATATGGGAAATGTATACTCCTATTATATACAAAGGGCAATGTTAAATATGATAAAAAAAATTATCAATGTTTGGAAATTATCGGCATCAGGTTTTGGTAATTTGTACAAAATCAAAGGGAGTCATTTTTTTTATGAATATCACAACATTAAATATAATCAATTCTGGTTTCCTGCTTTTTACTTTTTTTTTGTCCACAGTCAACGTTTCACGTTCCAACACGATAACGTTCAGTAAGCATACTGCCTTAAAGAATAAGGCGTTATCCAGAAAAGAAGGGCGACGATAAATTAAATTGCAAATCTTCTATTGTTTAAAAAAACCAACTGAAAAAAATGAATTTGGGCGATAACGGACAAGCGAAGATGAGTTTTTCTCGAATTAAAGAAATATTGGAAAAAATCAGACGAAGGAATTTGACTTACTAAATAATTTAGTGTATAGCATGCCTCGAAGAATTAAGGCCGTTATTAAAGCAAAAGGTTACCCAACAAAATACTAAATCATTTTTGACTTGTATAATGTATATATACAACCTATATTAATACCCTGTAATAATAAATGAATTCTATTACTCATTTGTCTTGGTAAAAATATAAAAATCAATTTTCTATAGGCGCGTCCATTTTTTTTTTTTTTTATTTTTTTGCTTCGTACTTACATTCTCGAGCAAATGTTTTTTCACATATTTTAAGAGAGATATAATTTTAATAAAATTTGTATGTAAAAAATAATTCTTCCTGGTAAATGTATACATGAATTAAATAAACTCAAATTAATATGGATGAAAAAAGAAAAACCGTCCAATATCGACCTACGAAAGGTAGATGATAATAAAGCAATAAAGAAGTTTAACTATAAGTGAAATGTTATAACAGACGATGGAAAATGTGACACAGAAAATTGAAATCGAATAGTGAATTGCCATTCAAAAATTTTATTTATACATTTGTTTAGAAACAGGAAAATTTCAATTAAAACAAAGATCAATGTGCTCAAATCTGGTACAATATCAATCCTCCTATATGTCAGTGAATGCTAGACAATCGCAGCATAGAAAGAAGACACTTACAAGACAATTAGATATGTGGGTCTATAAAAGGATGTTGAGAATACTATGGACATATATATCGTTTAATGTTAAAATGTTCACGTTAAATTTGTGTAACGAAAAAAGAAGTAAAAGTTTTAAATTTTCTTTAACATTTATTTTTTTATGAAAAACATATTGTGAATGTTGACATTTCTAGGACATTTAATGAGAAATGGAGGCTGGGAGAATTTAACATTCACAGGGCATTAGGAATAATGATGGGATAGAGGAAAAGCGGAAAACATTTTATGAAGGATTTTTTTTAAATGGATGGCCGAACATGGACATGGAAGGATAGTAAAAGGTCAATTTTGCTTCCTGCCAGAAAGGGAGTTAATTGGGAAAGCCATGAGCATCTAATTCCTGAAGAGACAAAGATGCATCAAAATGAATAAATCTCTAAGATAATATATTTTATAAAGAGAAGTAGCGTTTGGATATTAATGTCCGTTGCCTGACGTGAATAAAAAGCATAAATTGATGTGGTTGATCGATAATCATGGTATCTGAATCAACAAGCAACTTTCCTCATTACTACTCAACGGAAAGGTGACCAGGTGATTAGTTGAATACCCAAATGGGTCATAACACAACGGCATCTCATCATTTCCTAAAGATTTTCAATCTTTAAAAATTATTTTTTTTTTTTAAATCGTCAGAAATTATGTGAATAATAAGTAAAAAATCAACCAACTGATGTGTAAAAAGAGAAATTATTGATTTTAATTTTACAATGGACTTAATGATAATAATAAATCCAAAATATATATTCAGATTTTTGCATATATAAATACATGTATTAATTCATAAATCATTGACAATGCCTTTTAAGTGATTTTTTAAAAAATTTTTTTATTGGCATTTTATTATGCATAATCAATAAAATATTTTATAATTTTACACCACTGACAATTTTTTTTTTTCATTACCATTATTTTTTCATGAATTCCTGTCGAATAAAATTTTTTTCTTTTTTGAATTTCTGGGAAAAAGAGTTTACATTCAAACAATTGCTTTATATAACACGTATTAATTTCGATCACTGACAATAACTTTTTAATGATATTCAAAGACATTTTTGTTAGAAATACGTTTACATTATGCCAAATTCTTAAAAAGCCTTTGATTTTAACCAATGACATATTTTTTTTTTGTTTTTTTTTTTCATATATTTCTATAGAACATCCCTTTTGTTTCTGAATTTCTGTGAAGAGGAATATTCTTATTTACTTTCGGACAATTGTTTTCGTTTTTTGACTATTTTGCTTTTAATCTTCTTCAGTTATCTGTCAATCGGGTTAATCATAAAGGGATTTCGGAGTTTTTTTCTTAATTTAATTTAGGAGTATATTAAAAAATTTCTATGTTGTCCTTTTTATCTTACATTCTCCTTTATTTTAGTACTAATGGTTTATTATTCGCTGAAAAAAAGAGATTGTAAAAAAATGAAGAAAATATACACAATTATTGCCACCATATACATATGATATTTACATGGGATTTCAAATTTATATGAAAAGCCAAAAATAACGCCGTTGACTTGTTTCTTGGCACGCGGAACCTATTCATTAGATTTCGGTTTTGACTTATTTTATTCATTATTCTTTTTTATGTATATAATTATATCATGTATTTTAATTTCGAAAAATTTACATTTGCAGAATGTCAGTCATCAGCTAAGATACGATTTCATTCAAATGATTTGAATTTTAAAGAATTTAGAAAATACTGGATTGAAAAATTTACATTATGATTAAGAATGACAATAATGCCTATATGCATGTTTCTGTTCCGAAACAATATTTCATAAGTTCTTCTGTAAAGAGACATTTTAAATATGTACGTAAACACTTAAGCAATAAACTGAGGAGGAAGAAAAGACAATTTTCTTGAACTGAGCAAGACACAAAAGAACGATGTTGATACTTTTGTGAACTTTAATTTCCACTTCCAACATATAAATCATGTTAGTTTGACGTTTCAAAAGTTATTTACCCAACATGGAAAACCACTAAGTGAAGGGGATATATTGAAAAAGAATGGTGAGAACGTTTGCCTTTTTTTTTGACAATTTTTCAGAAAAAAAAAATATTATTCAATGCATTAAACATAAAAATTGTGAATAAGAAAACAAGTTTTTGATAGGAATCTTTAAGTTGAAAAAAAATACAGCTGAAATTAAAAATGATAAAAATTTATTTATGTATATATTTTTTTATTTATTTTTGATGAAAGGACGGACATTATATCATCAGCTGGGCTAGCCATTTGTTTTTTTGTTTTCGTAGGGATGATGAATAGATGAAGAATTTTGTCCTTTTGAACATTTAAATGATTTGAATATTAAATTACATGGCTCTTGTAAGAAATTTGATGTCATCATTTGGTTACATAAAGGCTATTCAAATAAAATAGAAGTTTAAAAAGGGGTGTAAAAATGAGAGATTTAGATATTTTTCAAACCTAGAGAAGTACATCAATGATCTTCAAAAAAAAACGGCAGAACAGAATAAAAATGTCTTCAAAAAGATGTTTGTAAACATCATCAAATCAACTGATAAAATTTTCTTTACAAGATTTGATAAACCAAGAGAAATGGAAAGAAAAAAAGTTAAAAGATAAGCCAGTATCAATCTGGATGAACTATAAACTTGCAAATGTTTTCATGAATAGACATGGATGATGTTTAAAATGCAGTTGATTGAATTTCAGAAAATTTCAATTTGAAGGCAGAAATTTGTTGATCTTAAAGTTGACTTGGAAAATATTGAAAAGGAGCGATTAAAGATGTGAATATCATAAAAAAACGACGTATTAAGGGCTTGGAATAACCATTCAGAAAATGTTGTCTGTTTAAAAAAAAACAACAACATTACTCTCCATGTTTTCATCTACAAATGCTTGTGAATCTTTGTTTCCGTGATGAACTTTGTTAAGTTTTCATTTTGAAACATGAGATAGCCCAACGTTTTTAAACTTCAAATGCATGCATATCTCTCAAGGTTAATGAAATATAAAAACGATATAAAATTATTTTTTGATGCAACAGCAAAAGTCCAATTGAAAAAATATATCAAAAGAATTAAGAAATTTTCTGAAATTTTTAATTTCCATTTAATGTTTTTTTTGAAAGAACAAAAGATTCAGGGCTGTTTAAATGTAGTTTTGAAAGTAAATAAATATTTAAAAAAAAACATCATTTATAAAAAAAAAAAAAGCAAAATGTTATTTTTTAATAACCTTTTACCTTTTAATATAGAATTTTGAAAAATGATTGATTAATCGAAAAATAACAGTGTTAACATTTTATTTTTGATGCTAAATAATATTTAATAATGTCTTTAAATTGTGTGACTATATGTGTCAGGTACATTTTGTGGCACCATTTACGAGGCAGAGAAAGGAAAGAAAAAAAGAAGGCAGAAAAAAAAAGGCGAGACGAATCGTAGGTGATAAGCAGTCACACACACGGCTAAGAGACAATGAAAATATTGATAAGTAACAAATGAAAAAGGGTGTCATTACAATGACAGGAAATTTCTGAGTAAAAAAAAAGGGAAAAGGGAAAGAAAGATGTGAATGATAACGGATGTGTTATCTAAGGATAACGGCTAAACCACTGGCCGACTGGGAAAAAATTCAAATGAAAATGTTATTTCGATAAGTGACGAGAAAAGGCCACTAAAAAGGACTTTGGACAGATATGAAAAAATTAAAAGCCCCACAAGCAGTGTCCGCTGACCGAATTTTTTTCGACGAAACATCTTTGGCCTGCGATAATAAAATTATGTTATCAGGAATATGTACCGAAGGAAAATGAATGGGGACCCAGAAATGTTTTTCTTTCTTCCTTGGAGGCGACAGACTGACTGAAAAAGGGGATATTTCTTTTTGATAATTAAGAATACCACCCATCTTGATAAATTAGCGATAAAATACCTGACAAAACACCACGTGTAAAACAAGAGTTGTCATATTGTCCGTTGCGACTAGAAAATGATAACGGCGATTAAAAAGAAGAAAAGGAAAAAGAAGAGATAATTTTTTTTAGTTAAGCAAGATATTTTTTTCCCTGAAACAAAGCCACGGATTGTTCACGCCCGACTAAGACATCATTGGTCAATTGGTGATCACGACGCACGAAGGAGGAGGAAAGATACCCGACCAAGACCTCATTGGTCGAGTGGTGATCACGACGCACGAAGAAGGCTGTCGACGCCCCATCCAGAGTATAAGTATGAGAAGCTGCTACGAAGAAGTGGGGAGGGCAGTTCACGCCCCTCAGAGGTATGGTGAGAAAGTGGGAGTGAGGAAGGTTCCCAAAAATGGAAAAAGTGGAAAATCCCTAACCAGAAATAAAAGAGGTGGATATGTATTTAGAATTATCGAGGAACCCCCGACGCCAACAGACCCACCCCGGTTTTGGTCGGCGTCAATAAAAGCGAGGCCCCAACAGGCAGAAATCAGTTCAGGTTCCAGTGAGAGTTTCCAGAGTTTGAGTTCCCAGAGTCAGTCTCCAGTTGAAACCGCCTCGCAGATAGATGACCAAGATTCACGCAAAAATTCGGACTCCTCTTCAACCCAAAAACAATTATTTTGAAGAGCGACTTAGAACCAGACCACCGAAATAAGTTTTTTTTCGACTTTCGTCCAAAGACACACCGAAACACCAATTTCTTAGAGAGCAAACAACTTGAAGCGTTAAAACTTGCCTAACGGAAAACGACGTGTCACAATCCACAGAACGGGTCGGGAGATAGATGCAGTCCTATGTATCGAACAACTAGACATAAAGTTTGTTACCTTTTTTTTCTTTGATACTTTGAACTTTTGAGTTTTCATTTTATTTTCTTTTATGCATATTTGTGTGGTATCACCCCGTTGAACTCAATTTGCATTACGGTCCCAACCACTGTTTGATCTCGTCTGCCTAAGATCAATTCACAGCGTGGGTAGGCGGACTGGAGATCAATGCAGTTACCTTTGGTAACCAGGCGTTGGAAGCGAGTTGGGAACGACGAGGCTGATATCAAATCTAACCAGATTCCCACCCGAATCACCAAAAGGTTAGAACGTCACATTTGGGTGCCGCGACCGATACCAAGCCAGTTGGTCGTCACAGGACGAGACAACACGACTGACGCGACAGGCGGACGTCACGTTTGGAGCAGCGACACCCGAACGGAGCAGCGAGGAGCGAACAGCTGGCGCCGCGGCGAGGACGTCACAATTGGTGCTGTTTGGGGACGTCACAACTTATATATATATATATATATATATATATATATATATATATATATTATATATATATATTATATAAATTATATA
The DNA here is from genome assembly GCA_903632075.3 of Acanthosepion pharaonis. NCBI lineage: Eukaryota > Metazoa > Mollusca > Cephalopoda > Sepiida > Sepiidae > Acanthosepion > Acanthosepion pharaonis. The sequence goes on from CAHIKZ030001703.1 coordinate 91,979, forward strand.
TATATATATATTATATATATAAATATATATATATATATAATATATATATAATATAATATATATATATATTCATTAAATATATATATTATATATATATTTATTATATATATAATTATATATTTTATATTATATATATATATATTATATAATATTATATATTATATATATATATATATTTATATATATTATATATATATATTTATCTTATATTTTATATTATATATTTTATATATATTATTATATTATATATATATATATTTAATTTTATATTATATATATTTATATATTATTATTATTATATATATATATATATATATTATATTATATTATATTATATATATATATATATATATATTTATATATATATATATATATATATTATATATAAAGAATTTAGTTCCTTGGAAATATTCCGGAAAATAATTTAAATATTTTGTAGCATCCTAACAGATGAAGTAAGCTGTGCGAGAAAATTCCGAAATTTTATAGATTGTGAAAAAGATGCGTTTTGGTAATAGATGATGGTTACAATGAATTGACAAGAGCTGAATTGGATAGATCTTGCTGTAAGATTCATGTTAACTTCTCTCGAACTTTTTATTTGTGGAACTCTTCCTGTTCCATGCTCTTCAGCCAACTTTGATCTTCAAAAATCTAAATACGATGTCAATCGTCATCTACTGTTTTCCTGATTACTGTTCCATTGATCTCACGCCTTAATAATGCGTATATTTCTTCTCCTTGCACACTTAGTAATCCCTCGTGTCCTAGTGACTTTACAGCCTTGTATGGGGTGAAATGATTAAAAAAAAAAAAAAAAAGATTATCTACGTAAGACAATATTTTAAAGAATTCCAAAAAAACAACAGAACGATGGTTAGAATAAGAATAAACAGAAATGCTTGTGACGTATAGAAAAGTGGGTATGCTGATTTACTATTTACAGAGAAGATGTTGGATAAGAAAAGTAAAACATTGACAAACGTACATGACGAGTCTGCGGAAACTGAGAGGAACATGTCACGCTATGAGACGTCGTAAAGTTCTGGAAGCAAGAATAGCTAGCTTTGGAGAGGCATGGTCCCCAGAGTTCTGAATTGTTATTGGAGAAAGAGAGAGATTAAAGGTTATACTGGTTTTTAATATCTCCCAAAGCTTCCTCATTTATAAAAATGTTTGTCGTCGAGGTCGTGTGGAAATCAGAGAAGGCATTAAATGGTAAGCAGCATTTCATGTTTGCGAAGACTATATATTTATAACTTCATTTTCATCCAAGGCGGCTATGGTGGACCTCTGAGAAGATGTAAAAATACTCGTAAATCTTGATTTTTTTTTACTATCCTCTTTTCCCCTGTTGGCACTAAGCAAGTATATAATTGCCATAAATGCATGCCATATTGGTATGAGGCTGAAATATAAAATGTATCTTTTCCATTTTAGCCAAAAATTATATTAGAAATATTTTTTATTTTCTGATAGTAGCGAAATGACATTACACTAAGGGACACGTAGTCTTAATAATGAATATTTATTTTGGATATTATTTTGAAAAGATGTCCTATACGTCATGAAAGCTTTTATTTTCAATACGTAATTTTAGTGTAATCACATTGTATGTGTTCTTTGGGTTCAAAATTTTTCTGCTTTTGCACATTCTTCTAAGGTCATAATTTTTTTTTTCGTGTATCGATCTGATATCTACGCTTCTGCATAGATCAACCGGTTTATTTATGAAATGTGTAAATTATTTTAAATCGGTTCTGATCTGTAAATATTTAACACACGTTTGAAATACAAGGAAACGAAAAACTGACAAGTTATCAAAATGGTTATCAAAATATGCCTCCGAAATTTATCAATGTTTTAAAGATATCAGCAGACTTCAGTGCATGAATTAAATGTAGATTTTTTTTAATTTTTTTCAAATGAGCTTTTATTTAAATACTTATATGAGGAAATTGCAAAGGCAGATATACTTTATTAGGATAAACAAAAAGAATTTCACAACCGTTATACGAAAATACAATTTAGTACAACTATACATCAAGATGGGCAGAAAAAGTAGTCCGGACAGAAAAATAAATAAACGTAATAAAAAAAAAAGGAAAGAAAGAAAAAAAAATCGGAAGTCACGGAGTAGGGAAGCACTATTGAAAATAACGCAACGCCAGAAGATTGAAAATAAGAAACAGGACGCCATAATTACTTGTAACGGTTAGTGGAAATGTCATATATATTTTCAAAGCAGGGGGCGCGCTAGAGAAAAAATATACAAAAAACTAGAAAAGAAGGAGAAATTGAAAAAAACCATAGGAGATAAAGAAAGAATGAAGATGATTGTTCAAATCGAATAGAAACATCTTCCAGATAAAGAAAAGGTCAACAGCGCCGTCAAGTTGACGTTTTATTTGCCTGACGATTACTTCAAGACGTTAAACAGACGAGACCAAACACGATTTTCAGGAAGAAAAAAATACACCAATGTTGTGATTGTAACGTTAGGGAGGAAGGGGTGGTCAGATTTTTTTATGGTTGGTTTTTAAGTGTCCATTTAACTGGCAAAGTGGATTGGCTTCGATACGTGGCATTGAATTAGCTGTCGAGACCCATGCAAGCATACACCCTTTACCTTCAGCTGTTTCTTTTAGATATTTTTGCATTCTAGGAACGCTAAATTATAAAGACATAAACAAAGTGCAAAGATAAAATATAGCGCCATTTAATGATTTTCATTCAGTATGAATTGGTGTAAGGAATTTCTGAACCGATTTTCTCTTAAAAATATCTTCATTGTTTCGACTATTACAGGATGTATTTTGGTCAGGCGTATTCTTCAAAGTGGAAAGAGAAATATGAAATTAATACATTTTCAGTTAGCTAGCTATGACATTGTCGTCTTAAAATCGATTGAATTATTTGTTATAACACTGTCATCGTTAGAAATCCAACTTCCATTAAGAAAAATGTGACGGTGTGATTTCAACATAAATAAATGCTAGAAGAAAGGTCAGTACAAGCAACCAATATTACTATAGTATAATCATCATTGCAATCTCAGATAGAGAAACACAGATGTAGAAGAGATAACGTTTAGAAGTAAAAGCGTTTTCCCCAGAGTGTCCAAATTAATGAGCGCTGAGCCAGTTGTTTTTGTTTTTTTATTTCATTAGAAACAAAAGAAAATGCGTACTGAACCGATATTAACATATCATTTCTCCTATATGGTAGGGAATGCTGGGCAATCTCTTCACAGATGAAGAGGTTTGAAGCAACAGAAATGAGAATAGTATGGACCAAACACGTGAACAACATCGAAAATAGAAACAAAAAAGACTATTAAATACCATCCGAAAGAAACAATTGAAATTTCTAGGGCACATAATGACGAAAGAAGGCGTGGAAAATTTGACACTGACAAGACATACTCCGGGACAGAAGGAGAAAAGGAAAATAGCGTATACCCTACCTAACGAGCGTGTGGAAATCGATGGTTGATCAGGTTTTAGTAGAGATAACAAACAGACTAAATTTATTAAGAGCTCGTAATGAATAGGATCTAGTAAAGATCCATAGTCGCTAACATCTTGAAGCGGCACGGCACACAAATCAGGTATGGAGTAGTATATATAAAGTTGAGAAAATGAATTCCTGTCAGTGTAAATAGGGCGTTAAATGAGTGGAGCGATAATACAATTGTCGGAACAAACCAAGTTCAGTTGACCATTGATGACAATTCCAGAAATTATAAACAATTTTTTTTTTGCTGTCCTCAGCCGCAATGATGGAGAAAGCATAACCTCGAACAATCGTCAGTGAGACAAGCTGCAGCTTCCCACTTCGTCAAACGAGGCATTTCCCTTAATCGAGACGCAATCGCGCCAATCCTCTGAAGGAACGCCGTCGAATGAGGGCCAATAACCCCTGAAGTTCTATTGCCACAATTTAAAAAAAAAAAATCTATCAGCAAAGAAGAATATTTAACTTTTTTTTTCATCTCTGCGTCCCGGGCGACGGACCCCGGCTCAACCGAGGACTTGATCAAATTGTCGGAAGGACAGCAACGTGTCACATAGTTAATGACAGAAGTGAACATTCGCGCACGAAACGGCTTTTCCATAATGTAAATCCACGAGAAGCATCATAGGTTAATCATTCATCGACGAATTGTAGAGATGTATACACGTGACCATATACTGTTGTGGGGATCAGCGAATGTATATCCGATAGCGGATTAAGATAAATTTTGGTATGAAAATTGGTAAAAGTGATTTTGAAACGTTAGACGTTTTAAAAGATTCTTCACGGTAATCATGCTAGGAAGAAATAAAGTGTTTTTGACTTGCATGTCAGGAAGATGACGATGATGCAAGAAATGAGTAACTAAAATGGACGTCGTGCGAATCTAAACACGCTCAGATGGAAGTTCGTCTGTGAAAACTGATAACAGACATGCAAATGCTACAGATTCTAATAGGATGACGTGTGAATTCATTAGTTCCTGTCATTGAATACTTTACCATTTTAGAAATTTTATTCATATTTAGTTGCATATGCATTCGCGTTATTTCTGAAATTACAAAAACGCCCCAAACTGATTGTATATATATTTGTTGATATATATGACATCAAGCAGAACGTAAAGGTGTACATGAAAACTCGTTTCGAAAATATTTCCAGCAACGAAACAAAATTTTCCCATGGATAGCTTCACGAAGAGATTACTTTTAAGAATTTAGACGCCAACAGTGGCCAGGTAAGCAAACGTTTAGTACACAGGGTCATTACTGACATCAGAATTTCACACCGCCTGTATCACTCATGCATTTAGATTTTTACAGTAGGAAATATAAGAAAATTTAAAAAATGCAATACACTTAGGTTTCAGAAAGGAAGGACGCTCTCAATCCCGATTATAACGATATACATTTGCTGTTATACATCTTGGTATTAAACGAACTACCTGAAAATACATTTTCTTAATATCAATAAAATCATTCCCACTAAAATATCTAAATACGCTGAGGGAGAAATAGAAGTTTTAGAATCAAATTTCATTCGTGAGAACATATTTAAATATCATTTGTGCCGACAGAATGGAGTGGATAATGTCTCAAATACATTTTTTATGGGAGTGCAATGGAGTTTTGCAAAGGTCAGGTCACGGTTCAATCAACTTGGAACGTTCAATTAACATTTTATGTGCAATAAATTGATAATTGCAACATTCTGAATACTTAATATCGATGCAAACTAATTCACGAACAGTTCTATCATTTTTTTCGTTTAAAAAAGCCACACAATTATTAAGATATCTACTTAGTTTGACACTAGAGAATGTATATATATATATATATATATATATATATATATATATATATATATATATATATATATATGTGTGTGTATATATATATATATATGTGTGTGTGTGTGTGTATATATATATATATGTGTGTGTGTGTGTATATATATATATATATGTGTGTATATATATATATATATATATATATATATATATGTGTGTATATATATATGTGTGTGTATATATATATATATATATATATGTGTGTATATATATATATATATATATATATATATATATATATATATATATATATATATATATATATATATATGTGTGTGTGTATATATATATATATATATATATATATATATATGTGTGTGTATATATATATATATATATATATATATATATATATATATGTGTGTGTGTGTGTGTATATATATATATATGTGTGTGTGTGTGTATATATATATATATATATATATATATATGTGTGTGTGTGTGTGTGTATATATATATATATATGGTCTGATGAAGACGTACTTTATCTCCTTCGATGCAGTACCCTTCCAAATCCACACATTTTATCCAGCGTCGTTTCCACTGATGAAAGCATTCCTCTAATTTATATTCTAGGATATTGAGCAGATGCCTCGTCGAAGTCTCTTGGATTCCTTCGATGTTTTGAAATCTTATAACTTTCATGTGGGATTTGATATTTAGAAAGAGGAAAAATTCGCCAGGGGCGAGATCTGAGGTATATCGTCGGACGTGAAGAATGTGATGCTTTGCCAAATCTTATGGAACCTCTGTGGGGGAGTGAGACTTCCACTCGCCAAGTACTGCTTTAAACAACGGAAGTGAACGAGAACGTTATAACTCAGTGAACCTTCGTGAGAAAGTTCAAGATCAATCTGTGCCAGGCGACTTCACGCTGTACTTTGGCATCAGTCCCGAAATTTTTATGTATATACAGTGTGCGATTGGTAAATTGTCGCCATTTTCAATTTCTAATTTGGCGCATACGCGTTGTTGAGGATTTTGTCGACTGCACAGTACATTAGGTCCAGTTGGGTATCGTCTGTGAAAAAAAGAGCACCGTGACTGATTTCTTTCCGCGATGAATTTGGAAACGGAATGCTGTTCTGTTCGGCATTCGACAGGAAGCTGTAATACGAACATGTCGGTGTCAATCTGAGGAGAGTGCAGTGGATTCGGAAAGAGTTGGATGAGTCTAATGGGGATTGCGAATGTGTTTGTAGTAATCACTATTGATATGAGGCTATGCCACAGTTCATTGCGCTACAAGTCCTCAGACTCAACACGGCATGCATCAAATGCTTTGAGGGGGTAATGGTGCCCTTGGTCTAGAGGATGGCTGCTGAAAGAACTTACGTCTGGCAACAATATTCTGCACTCTACCACACGCAAGCAGGAGAACCTAGTTATAGGCTTCAATTGCGGTTAGTCATGACAATTTCCGCGACCACATCACTTCTTACATCCGGCCACTTAACACTTAACACTGTAATTCATTTGATTATTATGTGTTGGGCACAGTAGAGTGAGAGTCCATCAAAACTTGTAACATGAGCAGAAGGCAAGCATTATGGTAGCATTCACATACATAAATAAGGAGACCATCCAGAAGATGCAGGAGATTACGACTTCGTCCGGAGGCCGGGATTAAAGCCAATGGCCATTTTATTGACTATATTTATACTTTTACTATTTCAATATATTTTTATGTTATTTTGGTAAATATATCTGTTAAAGTCATTTTTCCCCTTTACGTAATTTAGACAACAATTTATCCATCGCACTGTGTGCGTGCATATATATATATATATATATATATATATATATATATATATATATATATATATATATAGAGAGAGAGAGAGAGAGAGAGAGACACACACATACATACAAACAAATATATATGTGTGTGTGTGCGTACGTGTGTTTTAAAATCGGTTTCTTCTTTGCGTAAAAATAGCATATTTCATTATTTACTCATTAACAGCCTGTTTCACACTAAACAATTTTATTTTTATTTTGAATCCCGACGAATGATATTATCTTTATTTATTAATTTCTTAATGCTTCAAATTGTGTAATTTTCAGTTTCACGTACATGCATTACAATTTATTTGTATAAATGAGCAGAGAGAAAGAGAGAGAGATAATGCCTCAAGTTATAGCATGGCATTTTATCGGTTTTTCGTAAAACTGAAAAGAAACTAACATCAACGTAATTCACATGTACATACATGAGGTAATCAGAGTCTATTATGTTTAACTTGAGGATGGTTCCACTGATAATGAAAAAGGCATATATATATATATATATATATATATATATATTTAAAGAAATATAACTTTAAGCTGTGCTATATTTATGGGATAAAGTGCTCAATATCCGATATAGAGTGTATGTAGATGTAAGTATAAAGTTGACCATTGAAGTCAACACTCAGCGACGACAGGCTGTTTCATGCTGGATGAAATTCTCAGGCGGCCTGACGATTGCGACCAGTAAAAAAACAGTCTGTCGCCTCCGAGTGTATATATATATACATGGAAATCGAATGAAAATATTTAGGTAAAATATGGTTTATATGAACGTTATAAATATGATATTTCTGGAAAACATTTCGGTAGCTTGGGTGAGCTTTTAATTTAAAGCCAATATTTGAAAAGATCGATCGTAATTGAAGGAAATTATCATTGAAATCAAATTCTGAATCGATACGAAACCCATTAATGTGTAATTGATGTTTTAAATGGCAGTGGTTTCTGTTCTCTCTTTCTTAAATGATCTAATCATACAATTGAGATTCATGATCTCGTGTCGAATTTGATTACATCATCAAATCTACATATTGATAAACTTTTTATGTTGATTAAAGGCACCAGCGAATAATAATGACCCCCGAGTTATGGTAGAGCTTACGGCTACATTATGCAGAAACACCTGTTCCCATACGATCACCGAAGTTAAGCAACGTCAGTACCTAGTTAGAAGACGCTTGGGAATGCCAGGTGTTGTAAGCTTGGATGTGCAGGTGGTGTAAATGATAATGGATCGGAAATGCTAATTGGATAGCGGAGTTCCAATTCCAGTTGGGTTCTTTATATTCACTTACGAATCAATACCCTTGGGGAATGTTATTAATCCAACGTTTCTCGCCACCAGCTATGTGCTTATTAGTACGACCTATCACTAAACCATAATTATCACAATAAAAAAAAAACAAAAAAAAAACTCTTACAATTTAAAAATATTGCTGGATTTAAATAACATGAAAAGGGGTGATAATCCGTAGAAAACGATTCAACTAACCAACAGTTAGAGGAAAATTTTACAACTCTTGTTTGAAAATATTTGTTTAATTCGTATATATCTTTAAAAGCTTTTGTATTAATTAACGATTTAGCAAACATGACCACAATCAACGAGTTTAAAAGTAATACTGCCGTACTTTTATAGATGTCTGTATACAGAAATCTACTCAATGTCGCCTAACACCCGAGATCAATTGTAACAATCAAAAACATCCAAAGCGAAGAGGTTGTAGTATCATGCCTTATATTTAAATAGGTTAATGACGCTGTAACATTTTACAGATTATAGGTTTGTTTTTAATCCCAGCGCTAGAGAAAGGACACCAGTAGGAATAAGTGTAATATCGAGAATGCTATATTCATCCATTTAGAGGATATCGCTGAGTATTAAAGACATACATAGAGACTAAAAAGCATGTATCCGTCAAAAATATAAAACAAATGACCTTAAAAAGAAGGTTTATGATAGAGCATAAGATAATATTTCTCTGTTGGTGACTCTATTGATTAATTGATGTAATTGTTTGTTTAACGGCATATCAACGCCTTATGAGCCATTCCGAGTCGAAATTTAATTTTGGGGAGAGCTTCGTATTAATACAAATACTATATACGTTAGTCTTCAAAACTGAATACATGGTAGATGATATTGAGCTTGTGTTCATATACATGCTTGTGTGGACATGATTACTAGATTACTGTGTTACGCATTTTATGTTGTAGCCTTGTTGAAGATTATATTTTAGAATACTGTTTATTTATTTTTTTAAATGTATCATATTATATGGACTAATATCATGAAAGAGTTATTTCATGTTGGGTTTTTGAGTGATTTTGTTTAGCGGCCTATGAACACCTCTATGGGTCATTTAATGCCGTAAACTAAATATTTTTAGGTTATTACGTTTGCAACTACAGGTTTATTCATATAATTTTCTATTATCAGAGTAAAGGTATCTTTTTTAGATATACATTTTCTAGATAATAATATGTATTGTTGGTAATTTTAACAAAAAATGTTTTTTTTATATTTTAGTGTTGTATCGATTGTTATTTTGCTATATAAATGTATTGTTGGTCATTTTATTATAAAAATGTAATGTTGATTTTTGTTCTGATATTTGCTATTTGCCCCGAGCTGGGAAACCTAATAGATGCTGCCCCCTCCCCTGGCCAGGGTGGATGTGGGAGAAACAGCAATAAAGAAATCGTTCCAAACTTCTCAAAACCTTCAATCGTCTGATCAGAGGTCTGTCCATCGAATTCAGTTTATCGTCATACCCGTGATGACGACGAATATATGATTATGGGGGTCTATGGTTCTGTCTTATGTCATCAGTGAAGATTCAACGTTCCTGTTAATGACGTGTATTTTCTACAAACCTGCACGCAGTCACACAATCAAATAATGAATATCCTTCTCTCAAACTGAAAAAGCACTTCCAAAGCAATCAATAAAATTTCAATTAGCACAATCGAAGGAAATTCATATCAGTCTTGCCAATGTCAACTGAGTTGTATTCGATGCAGAATTTTTTTACACTTTCTTGTTGAGCTCATGTTTATTGCTGAGAAATTTGGAATATTTTTCATTGAAAAATGACGATCATGACATCTTTTCAATATAGTCATTTTTGCCACGTATACAGCAATCGTTTAAAAGATGTTCCTCAAAAAGTATAATTCGTAATATAGTCTGGTCCATTTAGTCTGTATCTGGAAAAAAATGTTACCAAGACATGCATTATATCATTAGAAGATTAATTTTATATTCTATAAGAAAATAAAACTGCTCTCTCATCCACCTTTGAGAATTTTTACATTTTTCTGCACACCACATTGCAAAAAAGGGTACTGCAAGGTGAACCATGGTCCTTAGCTATTTGAGTCGTTTTGATTTGTAAGTGGTTTATATGCACAGTTCATTTCGAATGTCTTGTGAGTTATTCAAATATTATGACGTCAATTTCTAATGTTAATCGTTGAGGTTATGCTTATGATTATGCAATATAATCTCTTACTGATTCATATTCTTATAGATCATATAGTATCATCTAACAGACAGCATTCAAGAGACAGAGGCTTATTTGCACGTGGACTTTATTGGGATTCTTTTGGATCAGTGAAGTATAAAAAAAACAAAACAAAACGAAGAGTGAACAAACCAAAACGAATAAAGGAATTCTGTTTCATGCCTGTGTTTTCTTTTTTTTCTTTAATACACCCGATGAAAATATTACATATTGTATTATTTATGCTACCGACATATATATTTTGTGTGTGCTGTTTTTAGAGGAATCCTGTTCTGCAATACAAGTTTAAGAAATCTGAATATCCATATTGCTCTTGTATTACAAATCGCTGGGATGTTGCGAGGATGTACGAGGACGGTATATTCTTGGACGCTACGAGAATATATGTATTTAATAGAAATGTAAAAAAAAAGTTATTTTTCTTATCTGTAAGTAATTCACATTCATGTACTTTCAAGGTATATATATGTTTGCACAATCTTTACTAGGATAGGAAAATAGGTTCAGACTTGTTTCAATGAGTTCTTCATAACAAAACATCTTCCGCTAAGGAAAAATGTCTTACGAATGGTGCTGGATTGTCCGAGTTACTGACTATTATCTACGCGGAAACTTCTGTAACACAATCATTCCGGAAAGTCTATCTGAAGAGCTTTAAGAGCACAACTCTTTATGTATGCAGCCTTGAAGCGCAAAAATATCGATGCTGTGCTTCCAGCTGATGCTGACCAGTTGAGTTCTCAGCTATCAGACACAGTTGATGTGGCAGATGCAAATTAGAAAGAGATTAATTTTAGCATGGAAGTGTAGTTTAACTCTTGTGGAGACTAAAGCCGAGCTTATAGATATTGAAAGAACGCTTGAGAGTAGTAGGTCCGATTTGTGTAAAGATAAGGTCCATGATGTGGGTCAATTCTTTTTGCGTGAGAAACTTGAACAGTCTACTGTGGATTAAATAAACGATTTGTATAATAAACTCCAAGGGCTTGATAAGAGTATAGATGATATTGCCAAATCTTCAGCCATTATAAAGCTGTAAAGAGTGCTCCATACCCTGATGCTTGAATTCAGGAGCAAATCAAGAACAGCAACGCTATGTCTGGCCTACATCGAATAAATATTAAGCTGTTTGATCGTACCGAAAGAACAGGGGATTAGAATTTGCATCTTGAGGCGGTGGGGCAGATTCGAAATTTATTTGCAGCAACTGGGCATTTCAGCTATGCAATGATTGTACAATTTTGCATACAGTGGATGCTAGAATCGCCTGAAAAGTATCCTTAGCGTCATCGGCATTTTTCCGAAGACGAGTTTCTTTCTATGTGACGCAGTGATTGTTAGTGGGCCGTCTTGTCAACTGACCTCATTACTGAACAGGTGATGATGAGATACATAAAGAATAGAGTTATCCTAACTAGGGGACGATAGTTTGCGGAACCAGTGAGATGGGTGTATAGCATGCACACCTGCGGCCAAGTGCATGAAGCCATGACGACATTGACCGGTCTTGCCGACAGAAACAGCGAGTCGCACGTAGAGCTGGCTAACGCACGTCGTGAAAGATATTTTGTTTATATGACCGGTGTCTTCACCTGGCTCTCTCAGTACAACCACTTTGACCCAAGCGAGCCAGAACTACGTTCGATATCATCTGATTCGACAACGTCGTTGAAGACATTGAACGTTTCAGAGCGCTGATCTGAAAAGAATGTGCTGTAAAATATGTAACAATTTATAGTCAAAATATTCATATTGAACCTGATGCTATGTTTCCAAGGATGGTTATTCTGCTGGAACGATTCGAAGGTGTGACTGTTCTTTAACTCACTTCATTTCCAACTTCAATTTTAAAGAATATCCAAATCAGATAATGCTGAAACATGACGCACCAATGACGTACCTGGATCTCAGCCACCAATTGACACAATGTTTGTTTTAGATGGAGTTTCCCTCCTCCATCGAATGAATTGGTTGCATAGGGTGAGGGTTACTTCGACTGTTAACATACAAACCGAAAATGGATTGCAAGTTTTATGTCCAAGAGCTCTTCCTCTCAAATGAGAAGAATCAAGATCAGTGTTTTAACAGATGTTATGTGGTTCCTTGGAAGCAGAAGATCAGCAGGTGGTTCAAAGTGATGGAGACACAGACACGGAATCTGTTTCTCAAAGGCTCAAATAAGCCACTGAAGGAAATTTAGTGACAATAATAGCTGATAACTCAAACATAGTTGTACTTTTACTTTTCCACATTTCCCCAGTCATGGCTGACATATGCGTTCTGAGAGAAAGAATTCACGGAGAAATAGGAAAAAGGCGGTCAGCAACCGTGAAATCAGAGAGCAAAAAAAACTACCTTCTGCAAAATTTGCCGGTCATCCACGAATGGGACGGATGCCACTCAACGGCAACAGTATTTGTGCATGAAAACTGTGAGATAATCAGACCTATTTATAAATCAAAAGGGGATCCAGTCTTGTTGCTCTAATTTAGCTGAAGCAACTGCTTTTCTTGCCCAAGTTGCAACTCTGGTGTTGAAGATTTTTCTCAAGATACATGGAGGAAACCAACCAGACAATACATTAAAATCCTTCAGGTACATCACGTATATGGATTCTGCCGCAATATTAACGAAGGAATTCCAGCCTGAAAGAATGCCATCAATTAACGGTCAGCTTTGTTCTACAGTTTTCGAGTTATGAAGAATTTAGGTTATTGCCAATTTTCCTGTTTGCAGCCGAGGTTGGAAAATGGGAAATGGTACTTTAGCCTCAGTTTTTATCGATTTACATCCTCCCCCTGATAGTGAAATTTTTGAATTGTAAGTGCAAGATTTTGTCCAAGAGTCCTTGCAGCACAAACCTGTTATTGTCGGAAACATGGTTTTTACCTGCGTAACAGCATGCAGTGATTGTAGAAGCACCGATTGCAACAATATTATTCTGGCTCTACAAGAAAATGGTAAATGGAAATCAATGCTAATTTATTTGAGCATTTATTTTGAGATATATCCTGTTTTCTATTTTTAGTAATGAAGTTGGGGACATTTGTGATATCTTATAATCTTTTTTTTTATGTGTTATTTTCTGGGTCTAGTGTTTTTTGCGATAGTGTTTGAATTAATAATTTCAAATTATATAATCTTCTCTTTTATGTACCAAGAATCAAAAATATATGAAAAAGATACACTTCTTTTTAATAACCACCTCCATTGTCAGGGTGAGCGATCAGTTTGCTTAGCAAAAAAGGATGTTCTGGTCTCAAGTTGCTTAGTTGATGTTTCTATTGTCATACCTTGCTTGTAGTACACAAGACCCTCAAGTATTTTTTGAATAGGTCCTATGTTTTGTTGACCAAACTATTAAAAAGGAAGAGGTCAAAGTTAAGATAAAATTATGCTGCCAATTTGTCGCTTTTAATAACACATAACCAGTCAAATTTTCATGTTCTCAGAACCAGTGGTTTATGAAATATAAAATATCTTTCCTTTGTTGTCTGGTGTGCAATATATACAGATACCACGTGACCATTTTGAAAACTCCAGACAGTGAGATCAAGGTCTAAGAGCAACATATGGGTTGATCGGAAGTATTCTAAAATAATTGTCCGACTGTCACCTCTCTCTTTCTATCTCTCCCTGCAGACTGTTTTATTTGTCATATTCCGTTTGACAGACCAATTATTGGTCTGTAAATGGTGGTTGTTTGGTCAGTATTTCATTCACTAAGAGTGCCTACAGTGTTGGTAGTTCTTGGTTTTGTGTCAGATTTTATGTTTTCACTGCTATATCTTTTCACTGCTATATACATGACTACTAATATATGCCAACTGATTATGGTGTAATACAGTTACGTTTAAATTCAGGTGCATTATTTCCAATCTTGTCTGCAAATTTTCCCCTATAAAAATTCCCCCAGGTCGTCGAAATGAGAACTTATCAAAAGAGGAGACCATGGCATTTCTAAAAATGCCATATTTAGCTTGGTAACATTTTTTTCCGAAGAACATTGACCTCACTAATATTTTTACAAGTAATTCAAATTAATATAATTGTAGTGTCTCTTGTACATTTATATATATATATATATATATATATATATATATATATATATATATATATATATATATATATAAAGGAAATGGACAACATTTACCGGCCTGAATGTCCGAGAAATTTTCAAAGGACGAATATTTTCTATGAAAATTTCTCGGACATTCAGGCCGGTAATGTTATTTAATACTGTTTATTAAAACAGACCATTTACTTAAATACTTGTATGTATAAAAAAAAAAAAAGAAAGAACGTTAAACATAAAAATGTCTTTAATAAATAAATTGTCGGACTTTGTCCAATTCTTAATTTATGACGTCATTTGTTTACATTTGATACGCCAGAGTAGTTATGAATGTACGAGATTCATGGAAGATTGAAGTTTATAAGCAGTAAATTCGACCTTGCCTACCGACCGCTCCTTTGTGGCCCATCGGATAAGACACGTCAGCTTCCGTATAGGATGCAGGTTCGAATCCTGTCAAAGGACGAATATTTTCTATGAAAATTTCTCGGACATTTAGGCCGGTAAATGTTATTTAATACTGTTTATTATAAACAGAGCATTTACTTAAATACTTGTATCTATAGAAAAAAAGAACGTTAAACATAAAAATGTTTTTAATATATATATATATATATATATATATATATATATATATATATATGAAATAAATAGCATTGGCAAAAATGGAAACACAATTGCAAGCGTGTTATAATTATTCATATATCCAAATATTAAAAGTGGTGTTTAGACAAGTATGACTGAAATAGATTTCCATGGAATACTACATTGCATAGTTTAATGAATATCTCAAACACGAATGATACGCACACAAACATACCAATCCATAAGTAGTAAGGATAATCCTAGTAGGTCTTTTTAGTCTAAAATATTAAAAAGATACATCCATGAAAAGAGTTCAGTTAATTTTATCAGAGCAATATGACATATCTCGGGAAGGAAAAAACTTAGATCTCCGAAGAATTATATAATAAATTTATTTCAACAGATAAGTTTGTAAAGTCGGTGACTTTCATGTGATATTTGCGACGCATTTTTTGTACGATAACAATTTTCATAACTTGGAAATAAGTTTGGGAATAATCGAAAATAATAGCGAAAGTCACCCATGAAATAAAAATTGTTTGTAAGGAATGTAAGAACCTACGCACATCAAAATGTCCTTAAATGATGAGGGGGGTAGGAGATTTATCATTGATCTTTTAAAAGCTAAGCTTAAATATTAATGAAATACTAAATGCTAAAAGTATGCAAAGATTAGGGACTCTCAAACGCCTGAGCAAGACATCAGAGTTGCTAGCTTAAATCTTGAACCATCAGCAGGAGCTAGCTTAAATGCGGCCAGATAGAACAGCTTTTATATATCTCAAAATGTAAAAGGATGAAAAAAATTCCATGTTCGCAGCATTAATTTAAAAAAAGGGCTCAGTACAAGATTAGATCAACAAAAAATTAATATAAACTGTTACATTGGAACATTACCATGATTGCCTGATGAGTCATAAGACGTTTAAATAAATATGCGGTAACTGTATATATATATATATATATATATATATATATATATATATATATATTAATCGTTTCTCCCCACGCAAGGCAATAAAGATGAAAACACTAAGACTCCTGTGGTAACTGAGATTTAGAGAATCCGAAAAAAATGCTGTTAAGGAGAGTGGAAAATAAAAAAAGCAAGAATTAAGACAAAAGATACCATTTATCACTTCATTTAATTTTTACGTTCACAATTGACATAAAAACAAGAGGCGCAAAGAGATTTCCCCAAATGAGAAACGCAATGGAAAAAAATGTTAGCTTATAACTTCCGGTTGCATCTCGCCATTTCAACTGAAAATGACGAGACCTTGACACCAAACTAGTACTGCGCTTAAATTCATAAAGTCTAGGTACCAAAGAGGAAAGTTCATCAGAAGATTTACCACAAAGGTATTTATAGTAAATGTGCGGAGAAGCGGTCTTAATGTGGTGGGCAAGGAACTGAAGGCAAGTTCAGGATCAGTGACACTGCAGATTCTTTGGATTTTATCCAGAATCTCTAAATGTATAGCAGGACCCCAAGAACATATGTGGTAGCAATGGTCAAATAATGGACGAATTGTAGAACGATAAATTCGTAAGACAGTTTCAAGAGTGAAAAACTGAGATGGTTTAATGTGTCACTCTCCTGCGTGATAGCGTCAGTCAGACTGATGGAAGGCAGAAAGGGATCCCTTAGATTAAATTTGTTCCATTCTACAAACTGATCTGTGTCAGTCTCGTGGATTACATAACACTGCAACAATATGTCTTAAATTATTAATGCCTATCACTATTTGAAGCTTATTTATTTTCATCATTATAGTTTATATGTTCGTGTAAATATATGCGTATTTATATATGGCCGAGTGGTTAAAATGTTCGCTTCGGACAATGAGTCCTGTGTTCGAAGCCCGCCTCGATTTGTCAGGAAGTTATCGTTTGCAGTGGGGACTATATCAGCGTGCGGAAACTTTGGAAAGTGCCTGAAAAACAATACCATTGGTTGTCTCAATCCTTGTGAATTAAATTAAATAACGAAGCTGCCCTAGTAGACAGGTATCTTCAAATACAAGTGGTTAGCTCTTATTATTTATATATAACTAGCAGCATGGCCCGGCGTTGCCCGTGCTTGATTCAAAAATCGTACGACTCATATAGCAATCGCTATCACTTGACTTAAAATATTTTTGCCCTTCCATGCCTTTAAAGGAGTGCCCTTTGCCGTGCTGATGTTGCTACATGCCTTACTTGTTGCCTATCTCACACTGCGAATTTTTTTAAGCTCAATACTAAACATTAAATCTGTTACGAAAAAAGAACTAACCAAAATGAACACAAAACGATCAGCTTTAAAAAAGGACCCGTAACTGGAAAAACCGAATGAAAAAAGAATGTTAACAACAAATACTTTTTCACACCCAACCTAGTTCTGCGGAATCAGAATCAACGTTGAGTTTAAGCAAGCGAATGAGCCAATTGGAGTAAAGTGCCATGCAGATTTAAATTTTTCCCCACTTGTGACGAATGCAGCTGTCGATTTTTTTTTGATTTTTTTTGCATGCTAGCATCCTAGTTAACATTAGTGTCAGTCAGCTGTTGGATCTCACGCTAGCCAATAGACTCTTCCTGCCTATTCGTGGCAGCCAGCAATAGGCTCTCACTCTGGCCAGTATAAAATGGCCGCAAACTACATGAAAACTGCCGCAGAAGCCTGAAAAAAAAGTCGATTATTTCCACTATCGATGGGAGTTGGGAAATGCAAAGTCGGTGTTGGCCTTCTCGCTACCTTGGAGCATGTGCATGTAAATTTTGGTGCAAATCCGTCGAAAATTGCGGCTGTGCATTCATTACACACACGCACATCCTGCCTTTTATAGATAGAGTATCTATTTGCATAATTTATAATATATTTCTCTTCTTACTGCAGGCAATAAATAACTTAAAATATTAAATTTTGGTGGCTCGGTTTTCATATATATATTTATATATATATATATATATATATATATATATATATATATATACACACAACAGGTTAGTGAACTTATCCCAATCTTTAGATGCAAAACTTTCTGTGTAAGCTATATGCATAGTATCGTATAAGATATTTTTATCATTTTTTTTTTCTCATCATCCTCTCTACGACGAATACAAATGTCTATAATGGCATCATTCAGCCTCGCATGTAATGAAGCCTATTCATAGGTTTTATAACATCACCATTTTCCATTACTCAGAAGTTAACATTTGCAATAACACTACTGTATAAGGGCTTCAGCATAAATATTGAATCCACAAAATTTCTAGTGTTGGAAAAATTACTTATATGCTTCCAAAAGCTTATTTGAAATTCCATAGGTCGTGATGCGTGGATAGAATATTATCCAATTCCAAAGTCCGCCTTTTTGATCGGCTGATCTCAGGAAGTCAAAAGTGATTCAGTAATAGATTTAAAAGTCCCTCAGGTAAAAATCAACAACCGACATTTGTCAACAAAAGCCTCAGCCAGCAAGGAGATATGGTAGCATAAATGCATTCCTTTAACAACCGCATGTAAAACACATATCTATATTAAACAAAAAAAAAAAAATAAATAAATAACACCGTAAACCCGGAGATCTAACGAAAAGAAATATCATGGATAAATAAGACAATCCTCTGTAAATTCCCTCGTCAATATATGTGGAAAAGAATCATTCCTAAGTAATGACACATATAGATATTCTCTCTCTGATAGATATTATATATATATATATATATATATGGAGCGATAGATAAATTTTCGTTAAATTACGCAGAAATGAAACTGACATCTCATATGGGCAAATATATTTGCTCTAGATTTACATAAAAATATCTTGAAATACTAAAGAAAGGTTTTTCAATAAATTTTCGCCATTGTCTAAATTTAGCGGCCTCCAGACGACTTATATACGGTCAAGATATTGTTTAAGTTAGTGAATGCTTCAGTTCATCATTGGCGTTATAAAATGTTTTGGTAATCTCTCGCTCAACTTCGCCCTCACACTTAAGAATCACGAGGGTTGCTATCTTGAGAGTTAAGTGGCCAGATGTAATCAATGACGTGCTTGCAGAAATTGTCTGACTTTTTGACTGCTACCTCCTGCTTGTGTGGCATGGTGCAGAGTTTTTTTTTGCCCCATCATAATTTCTTCCTGCATCCACCGTTTTGACTCAGGGCAGCACTACCTTCCCAAGGCACTTGATTAGGCCTCTGGTACTTACCAACAAATTCGGGAGTTCTTATTTGAAAATGTATTTTCTAATTTTTTTTTTAGGTGCTATACCTTCGTAATCACCATTAGACTCAACCAACTTCATCCGAATCCTCTGCACTGTCCACAGACTAAAACATTCTGAAATGTTCCTATTGAAGCATCTGGTGCAAATTTCAATACATCATGCCGTTTCCAAATTTCTGGTGGAGAGAGTTGCGTCAGTTCTTTTCTCACAGACGGTACCTAACTGATCCAATTATACTGCAATCGACAAAATTCAAAACAAAAAAAGCGCATGCGCTAAATTAAAAATATAATACGTCGACAATTTAAATCGTACCAAATTACAAACATATATATATATATATATATATATATATATATATATATATATATATATATATATATAAAGAAAGAGAGAACAGTTCCTGAATGCGTTTGCTATAGAGGCACACAGGAAAAAAGTGCTCGATACCATATTAAATGGCAGAGACCTTATAATTATTTATTAAAAAAAAAATTATAACATAAATATGTTATAAAATCACTACAAAAATAGCCATTTTGTTTCAACACCCTCGGTGTCTTATCAAGTGATGATGTTGAGTGTAAAATAAATGGTTTTAAAAGTTTCAAATTAATTAACAATCCTTCGCAAGGGGAAAACCTTGTTACAAAAGCTAGATTGACCAATCAAAATATAAGTATAGGAAAATTCAAAAAGCTTGACAACGAAGTCATGTTATAATAGTTATTCAGATCTTTAAAATATGGGTAATATTAAAAAAGAATTTATTCTAACCAATAATTAAACTTTTAAGAATAGTAATTGTTGGTTTTTGGAATTCATTCCGTATACACCAATCATATATTTACAAACATATATATATATATATATATATATATATATATATATATATATATATATATAAAAAATTCAGTGAATATATAACCTTCAGGTACGGCGATATTCTGACAGTTAAATAGGTCGAGATCTTGGTGAGGTTGATTCAAATTTGTGTATTCACTCCTATTAGTTTAATTATTGTTTCATAAAGTATTAGAATTTACTTGAGATTACCTTTAGGGATACATGTAAACATTAATTCGCACCTGCTCAAACACAATGACCCCGATTAAAAGAGATTACAAAATAGATTTCATGAATATTAAGACAATATGCAACAATTTTTAATATTCTTCTAATAACATTTCTTATATATTTCTAAACACATACAATCCAACATTACTGTAATTGATTAATTTACGTGCATGTGTGTGTATATATGCAACTTCATCTTTATAAGTATATATATTGTCCCGATCTATTATTTTACTTTTTATATTTCCAACCTAATATTATATTTATAAACTGCGTTCTAGTTTAAGCTAATCGGTGTAATTATGTCAAAAAACGAGAGTAATCCATCTTGTTTAATTTTGAATCCAAATTCAAATGATTTATTTTTTTATTTTTTTCTTCTTCGTCTTTCGAGGTTCTGAATATCAATGATATAAATTATTAATAGTTAATTCTAATATTTTACGTGACAGTAATTAAATGGTCATGTTTTACACACAATTTTGAATCCCCACCACGAGAACGCTATTTAATGGTCAGCATATCGCCGCACCTGAATATTGCATATACTGCATGAAACTCCGTGCCGTGATATGGACGTTGAAAATTATGCATATTCTCTAATATATATATATATATATATATATATATATTTTATGTGTGTATGTAGATATTTTATACAAGCCATTCGTCTGTATGTGTATATATATATATATATATATATATATATATATATATACGAGGGTCATTCAATAAATAAGGTGAATTTTTCGGTATAAGGACTTTTAATACAGATAGAAGCTTACTTCTTTTTTTTTTTTTTTTTTTGCTTCTTTTTCACATGGATTTAATTTCTTTTGCAGATTAAAAAAAAAACCTTTGAGAGTTTTGGCGATTAACAAAGATGTCCGACCAAGAAGAATGCTCCAGGATTGAACAGCGGTCAGTTATCAAGTTTTTGGTTGTTCATGGGTGCAAACCAGTTGAAATTCATAGGAGAATGTCTACTGTGTATGGTGCCACAAGTTTCAGCCAAAAAATGTCTACAAGTGAGCTAAAGTGTTTAAAGAAGGACGGAGCAGTATTGAGGATGAATACAGGCCTGGGAGGCCTACAGAAGTGAGGTCTCCTGAGGTGATCGTATCAGTCAATGACCTCATTCAGTCTGACAGAAGAACTACTGTGAACTGCTGAGGCAGGTCAAGAAAGACAAAGAACAAACGCATGGGTCATCAGTCAGAAGGAGTCATCTTGCATCATGACAACGCAAGGTCTCACACAGCATCCCAAATGGTGCAGGCCATCAACGAGCTGGACTGGGAACTGCTCCCTCGTCCCCCTTATAGTCCAGACCTTGCCCCTTCAGACTTTCACCTGTTTGGTCCCTTGAAAGCATTCACGAGAGACACGAAGTTTAAAAGTGACGATGAAGTCAAAATTGTTGTGAGCGATTGGCTGCGACATCAGTCCAAAGATTTTTACGCTGAGGGAATACGAAAGCTTGTGCACAGATGGGAAAAGTGTGTGACAGAAGCTTACTTTTTTTTTTATTTTTTGAACGTAGTCTCCCAGCACTATCTGTATTAGAAGTCATTATACCGAAAAACTCACCTTATTTATTGAATGACCCTCGTATATCTATAATATTTTTATTATAATAGATGACAATAAAAACATTTTACATAGCTACACAAAAACTTTCACGTTTCAGAAAGATAATAGTTCTTCTTCAGGCGATGGTAGATAACTTGTGATGAAAAAGACTTATTAGGGAATTTTGAAATCAAACCGTTTTGCGCCCTTTTAACATCCAAAAAGATGTAATGATTTGTTTTCAAATTTCCCTAATGAATAACTTTACCATAAGTTAGGGACCATAGCCATTTCTGAACAGTTTTCCCTTGAAGAGAGGATTGTGTATTATTCTATAAGATGAGTTATTTATTATCATTTAAGCTATCCCATGCAGAGGGCTCTTGATTGGGACTTCATCTCAAGTAGGGAGGAGAAAATGCGACAGTCAATAATAAACGACTGAAGAACTCAAAATTGATCGCTGCATTTTAGTCTTGCATTAATATTTCAGTTTACCTTTTAAAAGTTCAAAGATAATTCTTTTGTCGCCACTTAATTTAAAGACAGTTTGATGTACATATGTCCTTATTTTCAGTACAAACAATTACTTTTATTTTATGAGCGACTTTCGCTGGATTTTGCGGTAAAATTTCTGTTGTCCCACATTTAATTTTAAAGTTTTAAAAATTTTATTGTTCAAAAAAAAAAAAAAAAAAAACGTTGCAAAAATCGCCGAAAGTAATCGCAGTATGAAAATCTGGGAATCCAAAATTTCAGGATTGCCTGTCCGGAATGATTTTACTTTACACACGGAGTCAGCCTGGTTCTAAAATGGTATGACATGTTTGGTTACAGAATCTAGGATTAAAGTTGAAAAAGTTTGAGACAGTGACACACTGACATACGGTATTTATTATATAGATTATTTATATTGTACCATAGGAAAAACACAAAAGCAGTAGAAATTTTTTTCTGCAGAATGAAACTAAACATTCCATGGACGAAGCTATTAAGCAACAAGAAAGTGTTTAAAAGTAGCTATTGAAAGAAAACTTAGAATCAGGGAAAAGACAGCTGAAATCCATTGGGATCGTAATATGATTAAGAAGGACAGCTTGGAAAACTTAACCCTCGCGGGTAATATTAAATGCAAGAGAGGAAGCTGAAGGCAGCAGGCCACTTAAATGACGAGATAGTGTGCATGGATAGCGGAACATGTTGCGGGGGGACTTATCAAATGTAGAAAAACCGCTGAGAACCACACAAGATAAGTCCTGGAGATACATTATTGCCTATGTCTTGAAGGGATACGACACATCGAAGAAAAGATCCCCGTTTATGGTTGTAAAGCAATTGGTTATATATATATATATATATATATATATATATATATATATATATATACGACTTTGAAACCACCTCACTCACTAATTGACAGGGACTTCAGTTTTCTGGTTGGTGTGAGATTTTCGTATTTATTTATGGGTGCGATGTTGGCCGTGTCCGAATGATATATTCTTCATTAAAACTCATGTGTTTTTGGTTAGTTATGTTATTCTTTCCGATTCGCATTGGGATCTTTTTTTGTGGAAATTACATGACTGCAGAATATGCATGTGTCTATGTGTATATTTAAACCTACATTCGGGGATTTATTTTTAGAAATCTATTCTAACTTGTATTTAATGCGATCTTGTTGGCAGATAATTAAAGATACTAAAAAGATGTACGTAAATATATCAATTCTATGGTTCAGTTGATTAAATGTTGCAGCTAAAGTGAAAGACGAACCAATAAAATATTGGTTCGTCTTGTTTTTGCTATTAAACCGAAGACGGAATTATGTACAAGTTTCACTGATGGAAATTCCTTCTTTACTTTTGTTGGAGTAAATTAGATATATTTTATATGAAGGATCACAAGTTAGAAAAGGAGGTCGTATTACTGTGCATCTGCTAGATGCAATAAAATACTATGTATTAATAAGTTTACAAACGTTTGCATCGCGGTTTATTACAAACTATAGTACTTAGGTAAGTGGGTTTTGGGATAGTTAGACGATGTAAGGGGTGATTGTAATTTTGGAGGTTGCCGCCTCAAGTTAATTAAAATGTCACTAAATATCTTAATAGTGAGCTATAGTTTTAGTTACTGGAAATTATATTATAAAATATTAGGCAGTTTGTGAAAGTAATTAAAATAAAAATATGGCATTGTTCTATCGGTTAAATGAATATATTTATCCTAATTGAAAGACTTTGTTTTTTGAAGGATTTTAAGATATAATTCCTGACTGTAGGGACAGTCTTATATCTCAGGATTTCTTTTAATTGTTTCACTTTTGAAACGTTATATACATGGTGTTTGCATTTAACCACCATAGATAAACATTTCTGCCTGAGATCAACATGGCTGATTCTGGATTCCTAGAGAGCAACATACGGCGCCTTCTTGGCCTCATGTTTTAAACTTACATAAAGGGGGTCGACTACATCAAATTATTTGCTGCATCTACTGCAAGGGTTTTGTGGGTCACTCAATCATACAAGAAAATCTTTTTACGACAGTATAATTTTTGCACATTTACAAATCTTCCATTCGTCCGTATATTGAATACTGCTCCAAACCCGGTCTACTACCCCAGATATTCATCAGAGCGAAAGGATAAAACGTTAACCACTACAACGTTTCGACGACAAAACACTAGTTTGATTCTCAGTGTTTGATAATATCGCCTTGTGGAATGATCTGTGCGTGTGCCACCGTCGTTTGGTTGTATTTTTACTTTTTTTTAGCAACATATTAAAGACTACTGATAATTTTGTACGCATTTTTTAAAATAATGTTTTAAGTGATGCATGTCTCACTACTTAAACCATATCTGGGGAGGAGAAGATGTAGATTCATATCTTTCTGTTGTGAATTCCGGGTTGAAATCCGGTACCAATAAATAACAAACGCCAGGAATGAATATATGAAAATATTGTATTAACGTAATAATACAAACTGGTAAAGCAGGTTTGTAGTTCCAAGAATACGGGTTAGTAGCAATATATATATATATACAATACTAACAGTCTCTTATCACTTGTGGAACTCTCCTCTGGCTTCTTGTTTCCAATTCAGTTTGATCTTTAAAAATATTCAATAAAATCTCAATCGCTATATTCTATATTCTTAATTTTTGTTCTCTTTCCTGAATAATATTTTTGTTTTTCATATATTCTTTCACAATAAGTGTTGTGGATTCCGGGATGAAATTCTGTACCAATAAATAAACGCCAAGAATGAATATATGAAAATAATGTATTAACGTAATAATACAAACTGGTAAAGCAGGTTAGTAGTTCCAGGAATACGGTTAGTAGCTATATATATATATATATATATATATATATATATATATATATATATATATGTCTTTGGTATTGAAGTATCGCTGTATGACTTCTTACTGAGTCTACGTGCTCGCTCACTGAGACTCCTATAACGCTGTTACCTCACCCTCACTCTCTCGGTTAACTACAACCTACCTAACCTCTGTCACTCTGGACTCTACCCGACTCTGTTCTCGGGTATTCTCTGGCAGTAGTATAAGTATACACTAGGTGAGTCCATTTGTATAAAAAAGGGGTGGACGCCTCAACACTTTCCCAGTCATATCTGCGCCTAAGTCCTGAGTACTACACTGTTTCTGACCATCATTAATGATCTTCCTGATGACACCAGTTCCCATCTATACAGAAGTCACTACCGTTTACTCCGATCTTATTCGTAAATACGGTAGCGGTGACAAAATTAACCTTGCCGTTTCTCTCGAAAAGTACCTCTAATCAGTAGCTAATTGGGACAGGAACTGGCTTGTACATTTTAATGCCTCCCAAACTAAAGGGGTCTCACTTAACCACGACAGTGGAACTTCTCTTCCGACCATCGGCATGACTGATAATAAACTCCGGGAGAGCCTCACACTGCGACTTCTTGCCCTCAGGTTTTCGTTCTAACTTTCGGTGGAACGACTACATTGAATCAGTAGCTGCCTCTTCAGCAAGTAAATTTACTTCTTTGTGTCGCGCCAGAAGATTTTTCTTGTCAGAATTCATCTCAAATCTACCATTTGTCCCTCAACTGAAAACTGTTGCTATAGATGGTCTGGTGCCCTTCCTGTACACCTCGAAGTTCTCGAAAAAATCCAAAGAACAATCTGCAATGTAATCGATCCTGACTTAGAATCTAGACTTCAGTCACTTTCTCACCGACTTGATGTGAGTTTTCTCCGTCTTTTCTAAAGTATTTTCATGTCAACTCTTCTGATGAACATTTCCCTCCGATGTCCCGACTACATGAATTCAAGCGTGCTGTTAGATTGGAATCTAGGTCCCACCTGTTTACTGTTAAAATAGTTAAATACAACCAATACTTCTGCTTTTTCCTCGTGCTTCCTCTGTGGAACTCTGTTTCATTTACATGATTCCTTGATAAATACACTCTTCAAAATTTACATGCAACGTCAATCGCCATGTTTTATATTCTTGAATCCCGTCCATTGTTCTTTCCTCAATTTCACTTATGCCCAGTCTTTTCTTTCATTTTCAGTCCCTGAAACTCACTGCGTACTAGTGACATTCCTGTCTACCTTGTGTTGAAATGATTAAAACAAAACCCAACAGAATTACAAGTGGTGGTTCTGCGTTGTAAATATTGAAAATTGATCCTTCTATTTCTGTGAAGATGAAAGTTTATATACGTACACATTGAATATAAAACTTATCTTCAGTTCTTTGAAATGCATGTGGCTGTGTTATCATGGGTAGCAACTCGGAATGAGAGTTCAGCAAGCAGAGCTTCAATTCTAGCCGTGTTCTTTAGTTTACTTTTACTCATGCGCAAATACCCATAAATCTATGTGTTTATTTCAGATGTGGATTAAATAGTTGGAATTGTAGTTAGAAAAATCATTGTTATTTTCAAATAAATTTTAAGGAAATATTCCAGAGATAGATAGATAAATATATATATATATATATATATATATATATATATATATATATAGAGAGAGAGAGAGAGAGATAGAGATATAGATATATAGAGAGATAGATATAGTTATATATATATATATATATATATATATATATATATATATAAGAGATATAGATAGATAGATATAGAGATATAGAGACCTGGTAAACTATGTCATCGCTGCCAGATTTACTAATTAGATAGAAGTAAATGCTTGTATCGTCTGTAGAAATGGCATAGACAGGGCCAGGACGAGACTCCACTTAGACATCTCGAAGTCTATTATCATTAACATACAACGTCCTGCCCTGTGTAGACAACGGGAGATGAAATTTAGATTGGCCCTTTTCGGGGAAAACCACTACCTGACAGGGAACATATTTTGCCATCAATCTTTTTTCCCGACATGACTATTGGGTAATTCATTTTCATACTGTTGTTGATAATTTTTTCCTATCAGCATCTGTTTTAATTTCCCGACGATTTTATATCTGAGGAAGTTTCGGCTGAAAGGCGCTTAAAATCTTATTTCCATTTCAACAAGATACTTTGATATCTATTTTAATTGTAAAAACGTGATTTTTTTTCTTTAAAGTCATCTTAGTGTGGCAGTAGGAAAAAATCTGTCTCTCTATTATATATATATATATATATATATATATAAAGGAAAGGAGTTGAAAATGCAACTGGATTCTTTGAGAATATGTATTTACAAGAATTATACCGGTTTCACAACAGCAAAAACTAAATAGGGATGGAGAAATGTGAAATGAATTTATATGTTTCGTATTTGCGGGACATTTCACAGCATAGCCATACTCTTCTCCATGTAACTTTTGACAATTTTACAACTGTGGAACCGGTAAATTTATTTTAAATAAATATTTCTTCAAAAATCTCAGCTTCATTTTCAACCAGTTTTTCTCATATTTTTACCCATGTGTTTTTTATATATATATATATATATATATATATATATGTGTGTGTGTGTGTATATATATATATATTTATATAATCTAGTGTATTTTGGGGGCTTCAAATAACCAACAAATTATTGCTAAAAACGTAAAATCACAATTCAATCAATCAAATTTGTAAAAGTTCGCAAGATTTTCAACTATATTATATACTTCAGATTTTCTTATTTTTATTTTTATACTTATTCTATTTTTTTATTTATAGATTCTTCTTCGTTGGCATATCACGTTTATTGTTAAAGATGCATTCGTTTCTTCAGCAGTTGCATGGCTTTTAACGCCACTAAGCGAAAACACAACAGATTTCAATGTTCAAATGTTACAAAGTGTTTTGCGCATATGTTTAGTTTTGAACGATAAAAATGCAGCACTTTAATAAAAAAAAACCCCAAAATTCTCTGAAGATATAATTCTTCTTAATTTGTATATCATTCGACAGTGTTTCGTTTAAAATTATATACTGGTCGTTTTTTGTTTTTTTTTTATGTAAAATTCAAGTCTGTACTTTCGCACCATTCTGACCAGGCATCACTGGATATCCTCTGTCGTTTCTACAATTATTTTCATGGCAGCTGCTCTGACGAGTTTTTTTCCTCTGGTGCCGCGGCTACATGAATTTAAGCGTGGTACTAGCTTGCTGTTTAGGTCCCATCCTTTTACTGTTGAAATAGCTAAATGCAACCGTCACTTCTAATCCAAAAGTTTCTTTCCTCGTACTTCTGTTTCCTTGCTTCCCTGATAACTACAATCTTCAAAAATGTAAATGCAACGTAAATCGCAATGTTCTGTCTTCTTCAATCCCCTTCATTATTTGTCCTTTTCTCTATCTTCCATATTGTCCGTCTTCTTTTTTACTTCCTGTACATCACTTGCGTACCAGTGGCATTTCCGCTTTGCTTGGGGGGAATTATTTTTCAAAAAAATAATCATGAAATCGGAATAAAATATTTAACCGAATTCACAACAACGCTTGATTTAAAGTGAAACCAAAATTAAATTCATTTTGCCAACATTTGCATATTTAGTTACATTAATCGAACTGTTATCCTTATCTTTTTGTTCAATACATTTTCAATATGGCGTACATAACGGATATATGTTATAGTTTGCTAGCAAATGTTCAAATTAAGACCAAATGGAAGCCGGACTAAAATATTTAAAAGTATTAATAATGCAATGTTTAAAATGAAACCATTATTTAAGACCCTTTTTTTAGCATTCCATTAATAACTGATCCGATATATTTCTAATGATTCGGACATCACCTACGTATAAAGGACATTACTCAAATTCACCCCGTAAAGACCACTGCGTTCAACAGTGAGTACAAACATGAATGAATGATCTACATTTCTGAAATTATAACAGATTTAATCAAGGTGTGTACGAAAATGGCATCACAGTAATTAGCAAGTTTCTTTTATCCCTTTGAAGGCAGATTAATGTTTTCACCTTGCGAAATTGTCTCAGTAGAGAATCGGCTATAATAATTGATAATTTCATTGAGTATAGTGATTATATTATTGATTATAGTGTACTCGTGCCATAGAAATGATGGCATTTATTAGAACGTTATACTACGATGACAAAATTGAAGATATGTTTTTAAATGATGGAATTAAATTCACCTAAGCGGGGAGCCATAATTCCCAACTAAAGTAGAGACTGTTTAATTAACTCGTCCCCTTTATATTTTTATATTTCACCGTTATTTATAATGCATTGTATTACGCTTAGTATCATATAAATTGCTTGTTGATCGATATTCGTCAATGTTAAATAATGTGTTTAATATAACAGTCGAAATGTAAATATATCTCGAATGAAAAAATTAGCAACAGAACGACAAAGACGGTAAGTGAGCGTAATAAACGGTTCAGTTCGACATTCCAAACACTTGAAGAAGGCAGGAGCGTACAACGGCCGAAACGTTGTAATAAATATGTCGACAAAGATGAGGACAATAGTCCGAATAATGTAAATAATGTACATAATACCTCATCTAAAAAATATAGACAGATACGGTAAGATAAAGTTAGACGACAACTTAGACAAAGCTATCTAAATCCTTCTAAAAAAAAATACCAGCAGCATTATTTGTTCAAGCCACAGTAAACGAATTAAGAAAACGGATTAATCAATTGATTCATTTTGGTCGGCAAGTAATTTTCTTTATATAAAGATAAATCTTCGTATTTGTAAAGGTTATGAAATTGTAAAAGAAAAGTAACCAATCATAAATTCACAACCTTAAATTGATTTAACTTCCTTCCCGGGCATTACACGAAAGATAGAAATAAATGTAAAACGGTAATTAGTATATAAAAGGTTCTTATTTATATCCTAGGAAAATAGTTTTTCGAAAGCTGAAATTGAAGCAAAGTTTGTCCATAAAAGAAATATCATATTCATTTCCGTACCTCTTTTTTTAATCAAGTATTGTGTTGAAAAGTAAAATAGTTTAATCAGAGCTTTTTTTTTTGGAAACAACAAAAGGAAATCATAATAATATACTTAAATAAATTCTTTAAAATGGTGGATGATGAAGCGGTAATTAAGTTTTAAAAAAATCATTCTTCAAAATAGGTCATTTGTTCTTTATGTGTATAGTATAACTAATGTAGTCAAGAACAGTCTGAAACGAGTTGAATTCATATTTGCAATATGGCAAAAGATTAAATTAGTATATTCTCTCCTCACTAACAAAGTGTTAAATTCTAGGGCCTCTCTCTCTCATATATATATATATAAGGTAATGAAGGCATTGGTGATCTGTGTGGATAATTCCGAAGGGGATGCAATCCAGAGAGCTCAATGTAAGACCAGAGCAAATATTAATTAAATATGTGAGGACACATGTCACAGTGGATGAAGGCATTAGTTATATACAGGACCCAAAGAGTGTGAGTTCAATAACTGGTGAAGGAGGTGTAGAACTTGTTGAGGGGTATTAACAGGAGATAACTGATATCCATTAGACATTGCACGCGGAACGAGAACAGTCTACCCCAGTGAGCGAAATAAAGGGTTCAATTCGGCATTCCAAACAGCTGAAGAAGGTCGGAGCTTACAACGGCCGAAACGTTGTGATAAGTATGGCAGCAAAGATGAGGATGATACTCTGAACAATATAAATAGTGCTGGCTGTCTTTGCTCGATTTAAAAATGCAAATGCCAGTAAGAAGTTAATAACAAATGTAACAATTACCTCAAAGTTCTGTCGGTATATTCTCACAGTATATTCAAATTTAGCAGCGGACCTCCTTCATTCCCTTCGTATTCCATTGGTGCGAGTTAAGATCTATTCCAGCAGCATCTGCTAACTTGAGTTAGTTTCAGTTTTGTGGAAACGACACCCACAAGGATGCTTCTTCTATCCCTAAAATCTTATTCTGCTCAAGTCTAGGTTTAACAGATATCTTCCCCACATATCCGCATAAACTGTGCCTCTTACTCTATAATCCTCTACTGTGAGTGGCTCTTGGTCCTTGTACAGATTGAACATTATTGCGAAAAGAGAAGATATTACATCTAATGCATATTGCCGGAGAAGACAGAAGAATACTTTGTAACGAATCGTTTATTTATTTATATTTTCTTTATGTCTTTGTCTCAAACATATTTAGACTATAGGAAGTAGTTATTATGCAATGGCTCTTTTAGAATTGCATTGAAAAATGTATGTTTAACCTAGTTTTGGCAACTGGTTGCACAAGGATTCTTGCAACGTTGGCTGTATCGATTAACTTACACTTTATTTGAAGAGCAGTATTTATTTTGTTTTGTTTGTTTCACATTCATTCCTTTTTGTTATGCCCATCATCCTTTGTAGGAATTCACGATTTCATAATTAAATCATTCTCTAGTTATACCCGGGATACATGTTTTAATAATACCACTGTATCGATCTAAGTTGTCCTGAGAATTTCTCAAACTGACCGACATTTTGACAAAACATCATATAAATTTTAGGAAATAGAAAGAAAATGTCCAGCATCCCCTCGCAATATATTTAATCAAAGTTTGGAAATTACATCAATAGATCAGTCTGTTTAATTGTTTTTTTTTTGTTTTCCTTACCAGTTTTCAAATACGTTTTTGCACATCCAAATCAAAGACAAATTGTCCAAGGTTTTTTTTTTTTGTGTAATTTTCTTGATTGACTTTTTTTCTTTTTTGTTTAGAAACCCTTTATAGGTTGTTTAAAGGCAGAACTTATTTTAAATTGTAAGAATTTCGTCTTTGGAGGCAATAAGGATTTAGTGATAAAAGTTTTCTTTGACCCATAGCTGTGAGAATAAGTTACGGATTCATAACTTTCCCAAGGGTATTTGCTCGAAAACGTCTTAAACAACCCCAACGGGAATTTCAATTGGGCACACCGATTAACAATTCCG
Organism: Acanthosepion pharaonis; assembly: GCA_903632075.3. Taxonomy (NCBI): domain Eukaryota; kingdom Metazoa; phylum Mollusca; class Cephalopoda; order Sepiida; family Sepiidae; genus Acanthosepion; species Acanthosepion pharaonis. The sequence continues at coordinate 124,567 of CAHIKZ030001703.1, forward strand.
AGCAATTATCATTTACAGCATACGCACACCCAAGTATTGGTATTTCGAATAGGTCACCCATCGTGGTACCGACTAGGCTCAACGTTGCTTCATGTTTCAACGTGATGCTGTCGTAAGCTGCTTGCTTTCCGATTATTTCCGACGTTCACAGTCGTTATATAGACACTAATGTTATCAATAGGATAATTTTCGGGCAGTACATTTCCAAGTCACACACACTCATATATATATTTTTTAAAATTACGTCATTTCATATATTTACTTAAATCGCAAAATATTTCAGATATTTTTTACGTATTGTTTTATATATAATAACATATTTTATACGCATATTAATATGCCGTGATCAATGCAAAAATATATTTTCCTCATTCTTGGATTTTTTTGTTTAATACGGTGAAACCCGGATATAAGAGAGTTGTCGGGACCGGAGAAGAAGTGTCTTATATCCGGGTTTCTCTTATATCCGGGTTTGGTCTATATGTATACATTAACACAGGCTCTAATTTTGGACCAGAGAAAATCTCTTATATCCGGGTTTCTCTTATATCCCGGTTACACTGTAATATCTTCAGGTATTTTGAGTCTTTCCTTGCATTGAGTACGTTATAAAATGTTGATTAACTTCTATATACTTGCTCATATTTCTAGTTGCATGTTGGTTGATTGCGATGTAAGTATCGATATACGCATACATTGTCGTAGGTATCGATAATTCTTATTGATATTGGAAGAAACTCCCAAAGGACATGAGAATTCTTTAAAAAAAATAATTTATTTTCATTTTTTATTATTCTTTTTTATTTTATTTTATTTTTTTGCACAGAACGAACTTTTCAGTTCTGAGTTACTTTTATTCGACTACGTGATTTAAATATTTTACGATGAAAGACGAAATTTTGGTATCTATTAAAATCACTAATCTATATATAGGCGTGAATTATATTTTTAATGGCTTTCTATTCTTCCTTCGGATTAGATGTTATGGGAAAGTTTCTTGTGATTTTTATCTAAATTTCCCAAACGTAAAGATGAAGTAAAATAGATTTAAATCTAGCTGGTTTATATTGATTGAATTTTTTATAGCTTAACCCTTTGTTGGTTATTTACAGCCGAAACATAGATAGGGCTGTAAGAATGATTCGCATTATGCAAGTAAATTAACATTCTTTTTTTAGAATAAAAATGATTTTTCTTCTATATAAATTCTATTTTACTTTAGGATAGAAGATGGATTCGTAGCTTTCCCAAGGTTGATTGCGAATAAATAAATATAACAAACAAAACTGAGATCAGCACAATGGATGAGAGGGGCGTTAATTTGAAACGATATAAATATTTATTAATTTTAAATCATTTTCATTTAGTCATGTGGTGTCTAAATAAATATGAATAAATACAATTTGCGTGTCACTTACAAGTAGTTTTGTTCATTACACTAGTGAAAGTATTCACAACGGAAATGCTGTGTCAGAAACCTACTTCAGGTGATTTGCATCTACAAGTTTAGCCCCACTAGAGGTCTCTCGACATGGGAGGAATTAAAAGAAACTATGAAAGCAGTTCCACAAAAAGAAAACACGGTAATTATGGGAAAAATCTCAAGAGATGTGTTACAAACCTAAGAGAAAAGAAAATACCGAAATATATTTGACTGATGAAAGAATATGGCACAGTTTGCTTGTTACTGGACTGCGTGTTTTCGTTTAAAAATGGCTATTTATTGTCTGCTTAGTATTACTGATAGCCAGAAACGTGGCACTTTATATACCCAATAGGTCCTCCATCTAGGTTTTGACCAGAATCGGCAATGCTTGGCATTAGTGAGTTGTTTTGTTTGAGAAAATTATGTCTTCAAATGAAGCATGAAGCATTAGTCGTATTTAAAAAAAAGAAATATTAGTTTTAATCCTTTCGGGAGAAGCATCATACTTATTATAAAACCCACGTTGTGTGTGTGTGTGTGTCTGTTCGTTTATATATTGGATCAGATTTCCTACATTTTTTTCAACCGATTTCAACAGAACTTCACAGAACTACATAAAATTACCTTGCGGTAGTTCTGACAGCGCCAAAAATTGGAAAACTCAATTGTTTTTGCATGAAATCAATTTGAAGACACGATTAAGAGGCATCGTTGTCGCGAGAATGAAAGGGGGACAACTCATATCGTCTCATAATTATAAAACCCAGGTTGTTTGTGTGTGTTCGTTTATATATGGGATCGGATTTCCTACATTTTTCAACCGATTTTAAAACATTTTTGGCAGGTAGTGTTTCTTATTGTCTTCCACACTTTTTTATTTTTACATTCAGAATGCTTTAAAAATTCCATTTACAAGACAATTGTTTATAATAAAATTCTATTCAATCGCTAGACTCATAACGATTGAAAACAATGTTTTTGTTTGAGTTTGGATTTGACCAATTCGTAAAAAAAAAAAAAAAAAAAAAAAATTATAAGACATGCGTGTCCGTCAACCTTAAACAATAATCTTTGTTAATTTTATTTTTCAGTCTTTATGATGGTCGATACTTGATCTATCTCTTACTGTTACATCCCCAGTTCTACTGCTAGTATTTTATATAGAGCATCATGGCATAATTTAGCAATGGCAAGCGCTACAGCATTGTATCAGAAAAGTGAGAGATGACACTAAAATAAAGTACGTAATTGTTCATGTAATAAATAAAGTATTCAAAATGTTATTTTAAATAAGAAAACTTACCGCCTGATCCATTCTATTGTATTTCCCTAATTATCTCCGCTAATTTGCTACTGCCTCCAATTAAATTGTTTTAAACTAAAAAGCGACGCGAGTAGCTAAAACGTTAACCACTAGAACTTTGCGACCATGAAAAACTAGCTCACGGTATTAGATAATATCGCTTGGTGAAATGATCTGTGTGTGTGCTACCTTAGTTTGGTTGTATTTTTAATTTGTTTTAGCAGCATATCAATGACTATGGGTTATTTGGTACACATTTGTTAGATAATATATTAAGTGACGCAAGTCTCACTAATTGATCCATAGCTGGGGAGAAGAAGATATCGATTCATACTTTTTTGCAATGTTATTTGCGCATAAGTCCTGAGTAATACACTGTGATTGTCATCAATGATCTTCCTGATGTCACCAGTCACAAAGTAGGCATCTATGCAGATGACACTATTATTTACTCCTATCTCAATAGTAAATCCGGTATCGCTGGCAAAGTTAAACTGGCCGTTGCTCTCGAAGAAAGACCAAGTCTGACTGGTGCAGGAAATGGCTTGTAAAATTTAATGCCTTCGAAACTAAACTGCTTCCACTTAACCACCACAGGGGAACTTTCCCGCCCACCATCAGCATTGTTAATGGTCGACTCCGTCTGAGTGTCTCACTGGGCCTTATTGGCTTCACGTTTTCGACTGATATGAGGAGAAGCGACTACATTGAATCAGTAGCTGTGTCTTCTGCAAAGAAAGTTGATTCTCTGTCTCGTGCCAGAATATTTTTTCCCGTCAGAATCCATCTTACACATCTACAAATCTACCAATTATCCGTGAAATGAATATTGTTTCTCTTATGGGAACTTACCTATGAAGATAATGGACTCTTCCTGACACTATAAATACTGCGCCTCTTAAGAGGTATATTGAATGAACAGTGTAACCAGCACCAGTTCGTGTTGTTGAACTCTCTGCTTTGGCAGAAAAAACCCGGACGAATTTTGCCGAATGGCAGAGTTTCGTCCGGGGAGGTAGATTTGGCCCTGAATGTAAGTACTAGGCGGGTTCAAAGGGTATATTTTTTTGGCCGACGTTTACGTGTTCTAAGAAACCCACGTTAAACTTGGCCTTGTAAATACATGCAACCCTCGTGGGGGGTGGCTAGATACCGAATGAATGCTGTAACGAGTCGAGACGATATTAGTTCACTCTAAACCAGACGGACAGTCATTACTAACCACTTCAACTTCTTGTACTCTATTTCTGTTGTAATATATCTTTGTTATTCTACTCTCGTGTTACTGTTCTTCCTTGGTTCTAACCTTAGACTAAAACTGTGGTGCGAGAATATTGGACCATAACAGTTTCTATATATGGGCTGGCGCCCCTGCTGTTCGTCTCGAGGTTCTCGACAAAATCCGAAGAAGGATCTGCAATGTAATCGATCCTGACATGGCATCTCGACTTCTGTCACGTTTTCACAAACGGGATGTGCCTTCTCTCTGTCTTTTCTACGAATATTTCCATATTCTGGTGCCTCGACTGCTTGAATTTAAGTGTGCTACAATATTGGCACCTAGGTCCCAAACTTATGCTGTTAAAATAGTTAAATGTAACCACTTTTAAAGCAAATGTCTCTTTTCTCGCACTTTCCGCCTGTGGATCTCCCTGACGCTTACTTGTTTCCCTGATAACTGCAGTCTTCAAAAAATTAAACAAAACGACTATCGGCCTCTTCTGTTGATTTGAACCCAGTTCATTTTTTACCCTTTTCTTCAATCCCCTGTACCCAGTCTTTTCTTTAACTTTCACTCTCTGTAACCCGCTTCGTGCTAGTGGCACTCCCGCTATGCTTGGATTGAAATGCTTTAAAACAGAAAGTGAATATAACGAACCCAACTGGAACTCGGCTCTCAGATTAACATCCAAAATTATAGTACCTGGTTTTCCAAAGTGGTCACCCATCAACTTCAGTCCAGGCTCGAATTTGCTTAACTTCCGTGATCGGACGAGATCGGGTGGTTTCTACTGTGACATGCCCGTTGAGAAATGCATGAAAAATATTCACGTGTTAACATATCCTGTATTATTGAACTTGAGAAAACTATTTGCAGTTGTTGCTGGTTACAATAGCATAAAACTCACCACTTCTCTTATTTGTGGCTCCGTTTGTTCAAACTTGCCAGAATATAATCTATCTTTTTCTTGCAGCAAATGTACCCCAGGGCCGCTCGGTATATCCGGAGTATATACTAAATTTTGGATCTATGGGGTTTGAAACAAATGTGCGTGACCAGGCGGTTGCAACAGGGCTTGTTTAGCTAAGTAAACGAATGCCGACCTTTAATTAACAACTCTGTACATTGGATAAAGAGGCTTTCACAAATCCAAGCAAAGAAACAGAGAAAAGGGTACTGAAATATTATGTAATATCGTTCCTCCTGTATGGCACTGAATGTGAATGCTGGACAGTCTTCTTACAGATGAAGCAGCGACTTCAAACAAAAAGAAAAAATGGTTCTACAGAGCGATAATGAATATAGACTGCATATGTGAGCAAGTACATGTTTTAGAGAAAATGGAAATAAAACGAACACATAATTCGAATCATAAAATTAAAATTATTTTCATATTTCTTCAGGATTAAGCTTAATAACCATATATATTTCTGTTATTAATAACAATTATAAGTTTTTTTTCTTGATTCAAATGTCACATTAAAAAGTGACAAATTACTTTTGTGGCACCATTTACGAGGCAGAAAAGGAAAAGAAAGAAAAAAAGGCAGAAAGAAAGGCGAGACGAATCGTGGGTGAGAAGCAGAACACACACGGCTAAGAGACAATGAATATATTGATAAGTAACCATGGCGAAAGGGTGTCATTACAATGACAGGGAAATTTGAGAAAAAAAGAAAGGGAAAAAAGAAAGAATCAGATGGGTTTTGATAACGGCTGTGTTATCTAGGGGCACGTAAACAAAATGCTGGTCGACTGGCCAAAGAAAAATTCAAATGAAAATGTTATTTCGATAAGTGACGAAAACAGGCAAAAAAAGGGACTTTGGATAGATATGAAAAAAAATTAATCGCGACACACACGAAGTAACCACACTGACCGATTTTCTTGCTGCAGAACATCTTTATGCCTGCGATAATAAAATTATGTTATCAAGAAATGTTAGCCAAAGAAAAGTCCAATTGAAAACGTTAATTTTGATAATTGACAAAACACAGGTGTAACTACAGGGCTTTGGATAGATATGGAAAAATTAATCGCGACACACACGAAGTAACTACACTGACCGATTTTCTTGCCGCAGAACATCTTTGGCCTGCGATAATAAAATTATGCTATCAGAAATATATACCGAAAGAAAATGAATGGGGACCTAGAAGTGTTTTTCTTCTTTCTTGGAGGCGACAGACTGACTGAAACTTTGGAGATGTTTCTTTTTTGAGGCCGTGTTAAGAAGACCACCCATTCTGATAATTAGCGATAAAATACCTGACAAAAACCACGTGTAGAACAAGTTATGACCGCCATTGTCATATTGTCCCGTTTGCGGCTAGAAAAATGATAACGGCGATTAAGAGGAAGAAAAGGGAAAGAGAAGAGATAATTTTTTTTTAATTAAGCAAGATATATATTTTTTTTCTTCCTGAAACAAAGCCGCGGATTGTCCACGCCCGACTAAGACATCATTGGTCAAGTGCTGATCACGTCATTGGGAGGAAAGATGGTTTTTTTTTTTTTAGTTAAGCAAGATATTTTTTTTCCGAAACAAAGCCGCGGATTCGTCCACGCCCGACTAAGACTTCATTGGTCAGTGGTGATCACGTGACGCACGAAGGAGGATGTCGACGCCTCATCCAGAGTATAGGTATGAGAAGCTGCTACGAAGAAGTGGGGAGGGCAGTTCACGCCCTCTGAAGTATGGTGAGAGAAGGTGGGAGTGAGAAAGTTTCCCCAAAATGGAAAAGAGTGGAAAATCCTAACCAGAAATAAAAAGAGGTGGATATGTATTTAGAATTATCGAGGAACCCCCGACGCCGACAGACCCACCCCGGTTTTGGTCGGCGTCCATAAAAGCGAAGGCCCCTTCGAGCAGAAATCAGTTCCAGAGTTGAGTTCCAGAGTTCCAGGAATTCAGTTCCCAGAGTCAGTCTCCAGTTGAAACCACCTCGCAGATAGCTGACCAAGATTCACGCAAATTCCGGACTCCTCTTCAACCCAAGAACAATTATTTTGAAGAGCGACTTAGATCCAGACCACCGAAATAAGTTTTTTCGACTTTCGTCCAAAGACACACCGAAACACCAATTTCTTAGAGAGCAAACAACTTGAAGCGTTAAAACTCACCTAACGGAAAACGACCTGTCACAATCCATAGAACGGGTCGGGAGATAGATGCAGTCCTATGTATCGAACAACTAGACATAAAGTTTGTTACCTTTTTCTTTGATACTTTGAACTTTTGAGTTTTCATTTTATTTTCTGTTATGCATATTTGTGTGGTATCACCCCCGTTGAACTCAGTTTGCATTACGGCCCCGACTACTGATTGGTCTCGTCTGCCTAAGATCAATTCCCAACGTGGGTAGGCAGACTGGAGATCAATGCAGTTACCTTGGTAACCAGGCGTTGGAAGCGAGTTGGGAACGACTAGGCTGATATCAAATCTAACCAGATTCCCACCCGAATCACCAAAAGGTTAGAACGTCACATTTGGGTGCTGCGACCGATACCAAGCCGGTTGGTCGTCACAGGACGAGACAACACGACTGACGCGACAGGCGGACGTCACGTTTGGAGCAGCGACACCCGAACGGAGCAGCGAGGACGTCACAATTGGTGATGTTTAGGGACGTCACAGTTGGTGCCGTGGTAGACCAGAATAGAACGTCACGGTTGGCGCTGCGACCAGGGGGCGACGTCAAACTTTCTTTCATTTGTAAATTATATCATAATCACTCCAGTGAGCGTGTGTAGTTTTAGGGTCGCTTCACAGATGACCCTCTTCCAACATATAGCAAACAGATGATCATCTTACAACATATATCCAACAGATGACCATCGTCCGTCACATATCCCGGTTGCGTGTCAATGTTTCTTTCTCTTTGAATGATATTTCACACCACTTAGTCTCTGTATCAGCAAAAGATACAGAGGAGAAATAAATCAAGTGGAACATTTTGTAAAGATATCCACACAATTCTGACTTAATTCATGACGGTTGTTATTAGGTCTTCAAACCTTCTACTTACTTGTCGGATGGCGTCTGATGATTGGAAAATTTTACTAATTATTTCATGATGAATATATAAATTTATTGTGCTCAGCATCAATAGTAGATTACGCGAATTGAACTAATTAGAATAATATGAAGCCAATGAAATATGCTTGATGAAAATTAGAAATGCATACATTTATAATTTTCAGTTCATTGCTATAATTTAACTTTAAGATTTTCATCCCAAGCAGGGCCGGAGTGCCACTAGAACGCAAGAGGGGTTACAGAGTGTGGGAGCAAGAATAAAGAGGCGAGATAAAAGACGATAAGAAGGACGGGGAATAGATCAAGGCATGTGAAGACCTCGGTTGACACTGCATTTAAATATTTGGAGATTATAACTATAAGGGAAGCAAGTAAGAGGAAGGGAGCTAAACAGACGGGAAGTGCAAAACATGAAGCTATTGGAGTTGAAGAGACGCTTACATTTAAACGATTCGACAGTGAAAGTGTTGGACTGAGATGCCTACTTAGTAGCACTCTTAAATTCATGCAGTTTGGGAACTAGCGAAATAGCTCGTCGGAGCAATTACCTTGAAAGTATTTGTAGAAAAGACAGAGGAAGACGATGGCACGTTTCTGAGAGAGTGACTGTAAACGAGATGCCAGATCAGGGCCAATCACATTGTATATACGTCTCTGGATTTTGTCGAGGACCTTAAGATGAGCAACGGGGGCATCAGACCATATATGACAGCAGTATTCCATACAAGGGCGAGTGGTTGATTGAAATTTGAAGGTTGGACTCGGACAAGAAAAACCTTCTGACCGAATATGTCTACAAATGTCGTCTATTATGGAAGAAATATTGATCAGACTGATCGTGTCAAAATGTTGATAGCATATCGAAGAAAATGTCATAATATGGATTAAACATTTACAACAGGAATAATATTCTGATTTTAATACTATCGTTGACATTTTTCCGCATTGCAGTTGTGAAGAACACATGCAAAGCAGATATCTTAAAAATGGAAACAATTTTTATGAAATCTGCAAGACCTCAAAATAAATTATACATTGTTAGAGAGATTCGAAAGTTGCGATAGGTCTTCCTGGGTATGACGATAAACTACGTCCGACAGCAAGACCTCTGATTAGGAGGTTTTGATGAGCTTAGAACCACCTCTTAAACTGCTGCTATTTCCAGGTCCACCCTGACCGCGGGTGGTTGCACCTGTCAGGGTCCCAGCTATGGACAAATAGTTAACTCCAAACTAGGATCAAAACACTATGAAAGTGTAAAAATAGGTTTTAGTATTAGAAATGCTTTGTAAAACAAATTATTGCCAGTGATACATTTTTGAAAAAAATATTGCCGGCAATACATTTTTGATATAAAAAAAATACCAGCAGTAAATTTTTGGAAAAAAATATATTACCAGCAACAGATTTTTGTAAAAAAAAAGATTACTAGCAATAGAATTTTACAAAAAAGGATATTGCCAGCAATATATTTTTGAAAAAAATATTACCAGCTGTAAAAATTTTATCGCCATTAAATAGCCCATTGGGGTTAATATGCCGTAAAACAAACCAAACCCTGCGGCAAGGAGGAATTGTCAGCAGTTATTTCCATTGAAATTCATGCGTTGTTTATATTACGCCCTATGTAGATGAACAAGAATATTCCATCTTACACTGTATAATTTTCTACTGATTACATTTTAAGCACGCAAAATGGCGAGTTAGAATATTTTTTGCCATTTTGTCACTGTTGTTAGGATCAATTTTCTGTTTCCATCCCACTCGATGGAACGACACTAAAAAATACAAAACCAAAAATAACATCTATTATAATCCACTATTAGGACATTTTCACTCATCATTTTTGTGAAGATTCCCTAAATAAAATTTTCCTTTTCCATAAAGCCCATATTTTTTCTAATAAAAATGACGACACTCCCAGTCATTTGAAAGGAACTCCATATTTTTTTCCTCTCTATCCGAGAAAAAGGCACTTACCGATTTTCAGAAAAAAAGGTCTGCTTTAAGTTTAATCCGGGTAAAAGGTGATATGGAAAATTACTTTACTCTGCAGCGAAAACTGCTGATGATAATTTTAGGGAGAGATTCGCATGTGAAATCCAGACGTTCTGCCTATTCACCAATGAACTTTGCATTCTATTTCAATATCTACATGCCTTTTTCAAATGCTATTTCTTTGGTCTGTCGCTCCGTGGTACATGATAAACAAACGTCTTGTAATGTTAAAAATATAAAAAGCAGTCAATACCGTTACTTCTGTTTTTTTGAGAGATTAAATTTTAGCTAAGATGCTTATGTCAAACTAGAAAGTAAATGGATTTTCGCATGAAGTTAAAACCCATTTTGGTGAATGTCTGAATATAGAGGAATTATTGTATACTTAGGCTATCAGGAATTATGCTGCAGCAGAAATAGTATTGTGTCAATTACCTCTAAACTATAAAGATACTTTTATCTGGCTGTGGTGGTGTACGATCAAACTCTGATGAAAGAGAAAAGTATATACATACTATGTGAGAGATTGCACCGATTTCAACAATTAATTATACGAATATCATTGGCACTCATTACTCATTCATCCTCAATGATACTGCTTTAGTTTCAGATGGAAGTATTTAAAATCCACATATTTTGAAAATTTACCTGGAATATATATTTAATAAGCTGGCATTTATCATGAAAAGGGCTTCAAAAGTGAGGCTGCCCTGTGTGAATTAAAATTATATCAGCGTATCTACGGAACGAGAATGTTAAACGATCACTAAAATAGAAATTAAAGGAAAGGTAAATAAATCTTATGGCATCAATTCCTTGAACGTGTACAATTTTAGTTATAAAATGAACTGACTACCTGCTACGTACTAACATTTATTGCATTAAAACAAAATAAAACAAAAATTTAGTCGACTAGGGTATATTCTGCAAAATGACACGTAAGGCAAATAATCTTTGTAAAACAAACGTTTCTGTATTTCGAGACGGATAAATTAATATTTGAATTTATATATATATAAGTGAAATCGGCAAGTCAACGCTTAGAGGCGACAGTCTGTTTCATGCTTATATGCAGACAGGCCACCGCAGGTAACCACGATTATATATATAACGCTCTATCTCTGATATTGAGCACTTTATCCCATAAATATAGCTCTATCTCTGATAAGACTATATTTTTTTAAATATATATATATATATATATATATATATATATATATATATATATATAGCAATGAGATATTTTTTAAAAGTACCGCATATGATAATGGTAAAATTAGCTGTTTCCTTACAAGAAAACGGCCATTCATAGACCGAGCAGCTAGTGCCACGTTCGGTTGAAATTTATCAGTGTTTCAGAAAAATAGTTGTTCAAATCCAGTATTGATTGGGGTTTCCTTTCTAACCATTTTTCTCAAAATATTGAAGAATACGAACATCATGATTATGTCAATGTTTTCTATTACAGTTACATGTGCTATCCATGTTAATTGTTTTTGCTGTAGTCCACGAGCGACGTGGTTTCCCTTTTGCTACAATTCTTCGTCTGGGAATCTGTAGCGCCAAACCACAATGTTCAAAGAAGGATGAACTTTGCCAAACTGCTCAGTGTATTTGAATAAATTATAAAACCCGTTTGTTTTTTTGTTTTTTTAAAGTAACCAGATAAAATACACTCCTTTCTGGATAAATACAAATTTACGTAGAAACAGTAAATTGATCCAGCCATCTCTTATTTGATTTTAAGTTATTTGAAAATCACAATCATAAAAAACAATTTAGATGTTCAAAGTTTAATCTCCCCATTGACATCCTACAAATTTACTATTTATTGAAAATTAAAAACCGTAAATGAAAAAACAACAATGGGGATCTCTTTGGCAGTGACGCTATTTTGCTTGGAAAGTTGTAATTACAATAATTATAATGTTGCACAATACATTTTAGATGCATCAAGGGTGGACTTCAGTGATGCACTGTCCTCATCGCTGATTTCGGGTTTTGCTTCATATCTGCTCAAACAGCAAACCGCACATGACGAAAGCGTGGTGCTAAGCACTTCGACATCGCAAAAACAATATTCCGGCATAGCTCGGAGTTGGACATTATTGAAATACGTCCGTCAGCGCCAGACAATGAAAAAAAGGATTTGTACACCCCCCTCCTATATACTAGTGTCTTTTTTTTGTGAGGGGCAGAAGCACCACGAGTCGGTGTAATGGTTAAGAAGCTTGTATCAATAGAACAATTACGACTGCATAGTGAGTTAGATTCTTAAATCGTTAAGCTAGATTCTTTCTTACATAGTTTAATTCAAATGTTTCATACATTTTATATTACTAATCCCATAATTTTACTAACCCTTTCACTAAATCCTACTCTCGTACACAACCCAAATCTATCATGTACCTACACTAACACCAAAAATTTGTTTAACTTAAAACTTATAGAAGCGTTTCTAAGAATACAATATTCAGGTCATTCCTGTGGACATTACAGTTCTTCTTAAAGCAAGGAATATAGCCAGAAATCGAGAAATCAGAGGAGCGGATGAAAGAGTTAAGATTAGTTTCGCAGGGTGATAGGATGTCTAGAAACACTTCAAAGGGGAACGATTCCACTCTACAGAAGTTGGCATGAATACTACGAATGTTGGAGAAAGGAAGGTTGAGTGGTTTAAGTGTTTTTTGTTGAGCTGCTTTAGTTTTATATCTTCGGTTGCTTAGAGACATGGTTTGTATGAAGTGGCATTGCCACCACCGACACATATCACAAAAATCACGACACCACAACTATTAATGCTTAAGAAAAGGAAATAAACTGGGAAACCTTTCCTAAATAGGAAACAAGGGATGAAGCTTTACTCCTGCTCAAAAGAATTGGGAGGAGTATAGACCAGAGATTGGAAAGCCTATCTAATCCATTTTCAAGATCAGAAAATAAACATGGTGAAGCAAAAGAAACAGAAAGCTGAACACAGAGTTGGCGATAGAGCACCCCAACATATGAAGATTCAGTACAGGGCTGCCAAAGTTGAAAAAAGAAAAGACCGTGATACATTTTCGAGCAATTAATTGGAGGTCATCCTCCTTCCCATAATTTGAAGTAGTATATGAAGACAGAGGAATGAATTTTGGAGATTGTTATTTCTTTTTTCACAACAATCCCCAACAAATGGATGGGAATTGCATACATTTTTCATCAAGTTTTGAATTAATATTAAAGTTATGCATTAAAATAAAACCACCAATAAATTATTTCTATTTCTTTTTAAAACATCGCCGAAAACAGATATAGTTTGCATGTCGTTGAGTCGTCCTCACACTGAGTAGTCTGGTGTTGAGCTGAGCTGGAATTTTCACGGAGAATGAATTGACCGGCGTTGAGTCGGTGGCGTTCTGTCATCCTGTACCCTATACACTAATCTCATTATGAGATCTGGATGTCATAAAAGCAAATAATTGGTGCGAGAATTTTAAATAATGAAATAATAATATACTATAATTACTTTAAATAAAGAATTATTCAACTCACCGATAGAGTAAAATAACGAAATCATGGGATATTTAATATAAAGTCTAAAAAGACTTTTTTTCAGAAGGCTTAGGAGAATATAGGAGTTGATTAATTCTCAATCAAGTGGTTGTTCTTTCAATCTTTTGACTAAGTAGTAAAAAAGTATACACAGTTTCATTAAGGGGTACACAGGAACAATAAGAACGCAATAATTAACAAAATATACATTATAAATGGGTACCTGAAGATGGCCTGAAAAGACTTTGTCTAAACGTTATGTCTATTATAATACCTAAAATATTCACGATGACAGGGATAGCACGTATACATTAAAGTTAATGGGTGAGGTCTTGAGTAAGCGACACGCATGTTGTTTATACTTATGAATAAACTATATTTTATTTGTTCATATATGGAACATTTATGAAACTGACAAAAATCTTTTGGTATCCCAGCAGATGCTGAAAATTTCTTGATTAGGCAAAAAATCCCTAATATTTGTTCACAGACAGATAACAATTGGTATTGCATTTAAATTTTGAAGATCGGAGTAAGTTGGAAACATGGAACCGGAAGCGTCTTCCACAAGCGAGACATGCGAGAAAAGAAACTTAACATAGAACTTACGGTTACATCGATTCAATACAACTGTAAATTGATGAGACCTTTTTGCTAATCTAGTACCGCGGTTAGATTCATTAAGTCTAGGTACCATAGCGTATAGTACATCTGAACAATTACCTTTAAAGGATTTATAGAAATGGCACAAGAAAGTGACTGATGCCGACACGCCAGGTCAAGACCGATAATATTGCTGATTCTTTGGATTTTATCAAGAATTTCTAAAGAGCAACGGACCATGTGTAGCAGCAATATTCAGAGCATGGACGATTGGTAGACTTATATGCATCATAGATTCCGGAGTGAAAAATGTCTGGCACGGCATAATGATCCAAATTTTTAAGCAGCTACCCTAGCAGTGGATCAAATATAGTATTTTTTACTTATGTCAGCCGAGAATGTTAACCAGTGAAGGGAAAAAGAATAATTCTCCCGGAGGTTAAAATTAGCCGTGGTATCTCCAAGTTTCATGCTGGGCTGTTCTCTTTGCAAGTATGCATTCCATCTTCTTGCAATTGATATTTAGTCCATTCTCCTAGCTTTCCTTCACTACCTTCTGTAGGAGTTCTTGTGCTCTCCTTTTCCGTGTCTGCTATCAAGTCTATGTCATCTGCATGTCTTATGCTCTTAAGATAATATTATGTCTGTATACATATGGTGTGTTTAACAACTGGATCAAGCTGCAAAAATTTAATATCCGACAAAACATTTCATTATTAATGTGTTTTTTTTTTAATTCTTTTTCATGGTAAAACAACTCAGAGTATACACCGAGTTACTCTTGGCGTATGTATTAGAGAAGAATATATTATATACATCATTAGAAAATGAACTAAGCTAGAATACGCATTTTTCTTTCTAAAATGTATATTATTATATCCATAGCTTCGATTCAGAGATACTATCGCTCATGAAGTTTCATATATTCACATATATTACTTGTATATATTTTTCAGATATCAATTATTTTCCAATTCCTTTATATACACATTAATAGAATTGTTTACTCTTAACAGCTGTATTAATTAAACAGGATTAGACCCTTAGTAGAAATATGAATAGTTGATTACAGTTGAATGTGTTCATTAACACCAGTTTGTAGACTTAAATAAACAGTTGATATTAATAGTAAGCGGAGGTATAAATTCCTCTTGGTTGATAAAGTTTCGAATCTGAAATTCTAGTCTAAAATATACCCCTTACCACAGTCTTAACGCGGATGTTGTTCTGGACTAAGTTAAATTATATGTTCGCAAATTCTGAGAGGTGGTTAATCTGTATCGATAAACATCGATAGTAACGCCTATATTTTGTAAATATGTCCTGCTCATTTTTAACAGTCATAGATTTTAAATATTATAATTTGGGGACAAATTTGACAGAATAAAAAGATAAAATTACAATCATTTAAAATATGATACTAAGATTAAAACCATTATACACTCTGAGCTACAGTAGAATCCTTGTCAACAGGACTAAGGCCTTCCGGATATGAGGAATTGGTTACAAAGTCCAGATATCAGGGATTATATTTAGATTAAAATAAAAGAACTGAAATCAGGTTTAACATTTATTTTAAATTCTGTATAGTAAACAAAATAAGCTAGTAGTGAGTGAAATATAACGGAATTAATTTTTTAAAAAAAGAAATAAATGATGTAATGTTTATGAAAATTCATTAAATTAAGTATGCCACGTATGCAAAACAAATAACGTAACGAGGAATTTTTAATAGTTGTTGCATGAGAAGTTTTTTTCTCTTCTTTTCTCAACTTTTTCTAAATTCTCTTTTGCTTTTGTCCTTGTAATTCTTTTAAAAAAATAAAAGACTTTTTTTTTAAACTCTCCATGCGTTATTGCAATCATTATAGCTTAATACTGGCTTTCTTTCCATAAAACTGGCAAACTTTTCAATAAATTCTATCAATTTCAGTCCAGGTTTTATCAAAATCATGTTTTTTTTTATTTCCTTGTTCATTCTGACAGTGTGAACGCTGGAGGATAGTTTCTCTTGAAGATTTTATATCATACAATGTTTATTTTCCTATGTTGAACTCAGTCTTTAGTTACAATGAACTTTCACCGGCGTTTAGTCTGTTTAAAGTTTCTACTATTTGCGATAACTCCAAAGTTGTTCTTTTCTCTTATTCCCATAATCTTTTGCATCAATACAAGCCATGAGGGAGAAATAAGCATAGACAATTGTCAAAATAAATTTCCTTAAAATAGAAATTTCAAATCAGTTACGAGATCAAATATACACATCAAAATCATGTGCCGATATACGGGCTTCAGTGTATGAGGCACCCCGGATATGATGTATTCCGGATCTAAGGCATTCTACTGTATTTTAAATGCTGTATATCGTCTTGTTCATTCATACAAGTAAAAAATGCTGAGCCATTTAATATATCACACACAGTTGTCGATTGTAATCTGAGAGACAACTGATGTTTTGAAGAAAGCATTACACGAGAATACTTCAGACTTCACCAGCGACGAGGGCTTTTCTCTTTAAATTCCATGTATTTGGCGTAATGATCCCACGTGTCTGAGAATGTATGGCCCAATATCACTTTTAGCGGGTATTGTATACCAAGAACGAAAATTCGCAGGTGCTGTTTTCTGATCATTTTCAACTTCAAGATTTTACAGCAAAGGCTATTATTCGTCGCCATGCGCGCACCCACGTAGAAATACACACACACACACACACACGTGTTTGTGTGTATGTATGCTCCAACGACTGGTGTCCTTAACTACAGAAGCTGTATCTGCAATTAACCACTAAATGACCATTTTTCTCAGTGAGGACCTATCAATAGCAACACGCATCGTGACCTTTGAAAAAGTATAATGATCTTGACGAATTTAAGTTCCTAGGTTATATAATCGTAGATTTTTCTTTGAAATGGATGTGTAGGGAACATCGTAAATGCCAGGTTTGGTTCTAGTGTTCGAACAGCTGTACGGATATGGTAGAGCACATTTTAATCAGCCTTTATCACGTTCAAGAACAATATATTAGGGTTAAAGATTTCCAGTAAATGTAAAATAAAAAATGTTACTTTTTCACTTTATATTTACAAATTGGCTAATTTGCGGTGGGGATTTTTCATATTATAGACAATGTTGAAAAGTTCTCGCTGACTAGATCCATTTATCAATGTATGGCAACCAAGTAACTATCTGGTTCCTCCTGTTATCCTCTACCTTTACAGAGCAAGATCCGGCCCAAAATAAAGTACTCTCATATTTTGCAGGATGCTGCCCAGACCTCACTCTCTAGCCTTGATAAGCGTCTCAGAGTCGGTGACGAAATTTTCTCCACACTTCAACCTCTCAGCCACAGGCTTGATGTGGCTCTACCGCTATTTCCAAGGAAAGTACTCGGACGAACTACATCCCTGGTCAGACCGTGGCAAACTTTCTCAACAAGAACACGCCATGTCACTTACATAGCAGTAAACCACCTACATTCCCTCCCCTTTCCACCGGTGAGAAATAAGTTTCATACAAACAGCTTCTTCATTCGAACCACTGCTCTGTAGAAGCGAGTCACAACCGGAAGTTTCCCCGATCACTACATTCTTAACCTGTTCAACACTAGGTTTAACCGTTATCTTCCACTCCTATAGACACAAATGGCCTCCTAACGTAACCCTCTACCTCGAGTAGCCCTCGGGCCTTGTAAAAGATAAAACTTACTGTAAAAAATATAACTGAACAAAATAATATTTTAAAATCAGTACTTTGTCGTTCAGTGGACATTCCACCAATGACCGAATAAGTTATTTGTTAGCGTATACTTAAATAATCTTAAATCTGAAATTCACTTTTATATTATTTATATACATTAACACAATTCAGATTCCCCTAGCAAAACTGCATAGACTAATAAAATGTAACGTTTTCCAAAAATTGTTGTAGTCAGGGGGAAGAATGATCAGTAAGGAAGAGAGTTCATAAATGCAGACTGAAGATTAGATTGAAGAATAAAACTAACAGTTATCCGATGTCAATATTTTCTCATATATATATATATATATATATATATATATATATATATATATATATATATAGAAAAAAAAAAAAAAAAAAAAAAGAGAAAGAAAGAAAAAAGAAAAGAGAAAGAAAAAGAGAAAGAAAAAAAAGAAAAAGAAAAGAGAAAAAAAAGAGAAAGAGAGAAAGAAAAAGAGAAGAGAGAGAAAAGAGAAAGAGAAAGAGCAAAAAAGAGAAAGAAAGAGAGAGAGAAAGAGAGAAAGAGAGAAAGAGAGAAAGAGAGAGAGAGAGAGACAAAAGAGAGAGAGAGAAACAGAGAGAGAGAAGAAAAGAAAAGGAGAAAAAAACAGAGAGAGAAAAGAAAGTTCAGAGAGAGGAGAGAAAAAGAGAGAGAGAAAGAGAGGAGAGAAACAGAGAGAAAAGAAAGAGAGAGAACAGAGAGAGAAAAGAAAAAGAGAGAGAGAGAAGAAAGAGAGAGAGAGAAAAGAGAGAGAGAGAAAAAGAGAGAGAAAAGAGAGAAAAAAAAGAGAGAGAAAAGAGAGAGAGAAAAGAGAGAGAAAAAAGAGAGAGAAAAAAGAGAGAGAGAAAAGAGAGAGAGAAAAGAGAGAGAGAGAGTTTGACAGAGCTTTCACCTTTATTCCTTGGTTATCTATCATTCAAGAGGTAAATATTATTTCTATGAGACCAGCTTATCTCCTTAGCAGTATATGGTGTTATATATAACATTATATAAAATAAAACTGTAAGCATTTACTATCTGGGGCGTAATTTAGTTTATGAAGGAGAAGCTCCATAGACATGAACAGAATAATAATAAAAAAGAGTCTTTTAATACCTTTTTATAGCTGCGTGATGCCAAACTGCAACTTTCCCTCATTTGCTGTAGGTTGCTCATATATTTACTTCTTTCGTTTCTTTATCTATTTTTGGTTTCCAACCTTCCTTTCATTTCTTGCTCTGTCTCCCACGGAAAGTAAAAAATAAATACGTCACCGTGATTCTCGTAATGTTGGCACCTGCCCCCAAAAACTTTAGTGATATATCTCATTGCAATCTTCAGCAGTAGATATTTCAAGTAATATTATATACGTATGAATATTGTTTCAGTATTTATTTGGGGAAAACAGGTTCACAAACTGAAACGTAGATATTTAGAGTCGAGATCGTTAACATTTCTATAGGTTTGGTCGCCTAAATATATGCCCAGTTTATTTTGAGTCGAGGACTGGGCTAGACTTTTTGGGAACAGTGAAGATCTGATTTACTGCAGTAGTAATGACCTTTTACCCATTATTCTGTTCTTATGTTTTTTCCGCGTGTTTTGATACGAAGGGTAATTTTCACTATATATATATATATATATATATATATATATGTCAGGATTTAAAATCATTTAGAAAACAAACACTGATGAATCAATAAAAAATAACAGGAAAAAACAATACTGTTCCTATACATATTTAATGAGATACCAGAGGGAAAGGATAATCCAGACTGTTGAATGTAGATAACTATCGGAGATTATCAAACAGACAGGAAATACTTGAAAACGTTCGCAAAAAAAAAATGCTAAATGGTTTATATTGCTACAATTGCATCATATTATTGAATATTATTATTAAGGAAAAAGAGAAATTAAGAATTCAAAGAAGGGATTATTTAAACTACCTTATTTCGAGAGCGTACAAGACGCACCCTAATTTTAGCAGGGCAAATCAAGAAAAAATTAGTAATTAATAAAATGAGTAAACCTACATCTGACATATGATGCCGGGGAATTTTAAAGGATAAAAAAGATTTTAAAAAAAAAAGTTCACCTTATATGCTGTCAAAATTTACATTGTTGTCCTCATCTTTATTGACATATTCCCGACGTTGCGGCCGTTGTACGCTCCGGCCTTCTTCAGGCGTTTCGAACTGAAACGCACAACGTTAAATGGCCGAATCGTTATTAATCTGGCAATGAATATGTGGACAAGAGTCCGAACAATGTAAATAATTACAATACCATATCTCGGAAATATAGAGAGATATTAAAAATATTATGAATTCAAGCAAATAACCTACGGGTAGTCTAAACAGATGCTTTGATCATTAAGTCTTCAGCAACAATAAAAAATGTCTTAATCAGAATTAGAAAATAGAGGCCAATATTCATAATTAGGATTTATGAATTTAGGAGGTGAAAACAAGACGGAACCCAGCCAAAACAGCCACTGGCATTTCCTTTATTGATTTTGTTGCAATGTTCAATGAAGAGGAAAATATTTCGCCATTCAAGTGGTCCAGCGTCTGTCACCTGAGATTAGATTTCCTGCTTCAGCTCGATTTATGCTAGCGAGTCGTGATGTTGTGACAGTCGTTTCGAACGTATATCGTATACTAGCAGGAGAGCCCGGCGTTGCCCGGGGATGTAACAGTAAGAGATAGATAAAGTATCGACCATCATAAAGACTGAAAAATAAAATTGACAAAGATTATTGCTTAAGGTTGACAGACACGCATGTCTTAATTAGTTTTTTTTTTTTTTTTTTTTTACGAATTGCTCAAACACAAACAAAAACATTGTTTTCAATCGTTATGAGTCTGCCGATTGAATAGAATTTTATTATAAACAATTGTCTTGTAAATGGAATTTTTAAAGCATTCTGAATGTAAAAATAAAGAAAAAAGTTTGCAAGAGAATAAGAAACGCTACCTGCAAAAAAAAAAAAAAAAAAAAAAAAGTGAAGTTTTGTTGAAATCAGTTAAAAAATGTAGGAAATCCGATCCCATATATAAACGAACACAGATACACACACACAAACAACCTGGGTTTTATAATAAGTATAACTCGATATGAGTTGTCCCCCTTTCATCCTAGTGATGCCTCTTAATCCTGCTTTCAAATTGATTTCATGCAAAAACAATCGTGTTTTTCCAATTTTGGGTGATGTCAGAACCACCGCAAGGTAATTTTACGTAGTCCTGTGAAGTTTTGTTGAAATAGGTTGAAAAATGTAGGAAATTCGATCCAATATATAAACGTACAGATACACACACACAACCTGGGTTTTATAATAAGTATGATTGTACTAACTTCCGTTCAAATCCTGGATAGTAGGGAAAAAGTTGCACTGTAGTGCTTACAAAACTCAGTTGTGTTCCATACATGACACATTCTTAGGCGATCATGTATCTTTCGATACATGACTGATGAGGCAGATTTTTCCCGCAGTATGTTGCCATTTCTTTCTGCGTAGTCCAGTTACCATCCAAGGTTATAGAACCAGGTCTGTCCTACTATTTGGTCATAGCTGGTGGGGAGAGAAGCAGATTCATACCTTTCCCAAGGGTATTAGCACGTAAAGTAACTTTAGTTGATTTAACTGGAATTCGAACTCGGCTCTCCGATTCCTCAATCCGAGCCGCTACTTCTAATATTTCAAATTTTCAAATGATGCGAGTTTCGCTATTTATTAAACCTGTTTGTGATGTTGCTGTCTGTGCGATCCGGTAATGTATTGTCTTTAAGACCCAAAGGATTAATTCGCTTGAACTCATTAAATCATCGATCTGAGAAATGTATTTCTGAACGTGTTGAATGGCTTGCTTTACATCCATATAAGAGTCTAGATCTGGTGAGTCTATTTAAGATCGTGGTCCGATTTTGGCATTGTACCATCATACGGTTGAAGAAAATCGTTTCTATCTATCTTTTTCTTATTGCATACCTTTACACATACACTGATTTAGTTGATTCCATATTCTTAGTGTTTACGATGAATTCAGGGTATATTCGTTATTATTCCGACTCCAGATGACGGTCAGTTTTGGAATTACAGTTACAAATCAGAGACTGACCAAGCTTACTATTTACCCATAGCTGGGGGGAGGAGAAGATTCATTCCTTTTTCAAGTTTATTAGCAATTAAGTAAATGTAGTGGATTTGACTGAAATTCGAACTCTGCTCTCTGATTTCTCAATCCGAGCAGCTATCCATTAATCCATCAGGATTATAAAAAGGGGGAAAAAAGAATCGTGGGAATAGAGCAGAAATCCAAATTGATCAGTTTTAGGGAAGAGAAAAGAAAAAAAAATATCTAGATATTTTTTCAAGAAGTGGAAAGAGTATAAAAACGGATAATTGTTCAGAAATTAATGGAAAAATCAGCAGTAGAATGTATAGCATAAATGTAAGCTATATTTAGGATCCGTATTGGGAGGCACAGTGGAGTAATAGATAGCGGGTCGGATTAATGAATCCGAGAGCCGAGTTCGAATTCCAGTCGAATTCATTCACTTACGTGCTAATACCCTTTAGAAAGTTATGTACCCCGTTCTTCTACCCTGGCAACTGATCTACCGCAAAAAGAAATGGCAACCTACTGCAGGAAATATCTGCCTAGTGTGTCATGTTTTGAAAGATGCATGATCGCATAATCGTTTGTCACGCATGGCACATAACTGACTGAGTGAGTTGGTGGTATGACATAGAAAAAATACATAGACAGTTAAAACTATGAACACGATAACATTGGTTACTCCTGATTCATTCGACTGAAGAAATTATTTCTGTTCTTTTATATGACGTTTTCCTTCTCTACAACATCCTAGCCATTGTAGCGCCTGACAACGCGTATCTTTTTACTTCGTATCCCACTTGTTGTTCTGATATCAGTTTGCCTATTTCCTCTCTCACATTTGCCTTCATTATGTACTGTTGGTGTCAGATTCTCCAAGCCTTCTTTCCTCATTATGTGTGTCTTAAATTTCGGTAGTTGCTCACATGCACCGTCTATGTTATTCTCGGCATTTGTCTGCATTGAACCATATCAGTTCCCTCTGGTCTTCTCTACTTCTGGGAAAATTGACTGACATTTTCCGTCATGTTGGAATACTGGTTTTATGAAGGATTTCAGCTCTAACCGTTTCTTATAAAATCGCTTGGTTTCTTTATGTCTTGTTTACACATTAAATAGGCATAATTTCCTTTCCAGTGCACCGTAGGGATTCAGTGTCACATTTTCCGTAATCTCTTAAATCACATTACATGTATTTAAACATCATCATCTTTGTGTGCCGTGTCCCCATCCGGACGTAGGCGATCATGACACCACAACT
The DNA here is from genome assembly GCA_903632075.3 of Acanthosepion pharaonis. Taxonomy (NCBI): domain Eukaryota; kingdom Metazoa; phylum Mollusca; class Cephalopoda; order Sepiida; family Sepiidae; genus Acanthosepion; species Acanthosepion pharaonis. The sequence continues at coordinate 147,798 of CAHIKZ030001703.1, forward strand.
TTCTGTCTCTTGTAGGTCTTAATAAACATTGTATATCAGTCATTGATCCTAAACACTGTTCCGCCATCCATTTACTTAAGCTCATTAAGCAAGTTATCCGCTCTTTCGTTCTGTCACGATTTCTCTCTATCTGTCCTGTGGGTATCAGATTTTCCAAGCCCTCCTCAATCATATTGTTCCTCAGAAACGTCAACTTTCTCTTTCCTGTTGTTAAGTATGTGTTTCCTTTTCGTTTACATTTTCTATAAATCTTTGCCGTTTGCTTACATGTTCGGTCCATGATATACTCAGCATTCCCCTGTAGAACCACATTTTTGTTGCTTCGAGTAGTTGAGGAGATTGTCCTGCACTCACTGCCATACAGGAGGACATATCACGTGACTATTTAGCACTCTTTTCCTTGTTTCTATCGATTTTTTTTCTATTTCTTAGTACTTCTTAGCTTTGGAATTATTCTTTGGCTATCTCATTATGACTTCGTATTTCAATGTCACTGTTCGTCCTCTGTTCAAACACTTCCCAGATATTTAAATTTCCGCATTTGTTTGAATTTGGTCTCTCCGATTTGCAGTTCGCAATTTGGGCTAATCTTTTTGCTAACAGCTATGCATTCCATCTTCATGCAGATTATGTTTAATTTAAACACCATACCTTCATCTAAAGAGACTAGCTTGATATTCCGCAGGGAAATAGAGATTTTGCTTTTTCTGACAAGGAAAAATGGCGTTAATCCTTGCTAATGTTCATTTGCTTAGGTTGAAAGTGGTATGCTTCATTGTCGTTCCACTTAGGTACCCTTAATGAGTGACGAATACACAGCATCGTGCCATACACGGTGAATTCTACAGCGCTTTGAGTAAAGTTTTGAGTGCATCACCTTTGAAATGAAGTGGAATTGGAGAATGTTCGTCTGCTGCTTTTGTCACTAGTGCGTTTCGATCATCTCATCGATGACGGTAGTGTTGGCAAACCGGATTCAAATATTCGTTCTGATAAACTTAGCATCTTCAGGTTGTTAGAAAATTGAATCATCAATCTGAAAGCGTAATAGATTTTCTGCGGTCAAATGGCGTTAAATTAAGTTTGCATTCCCCGTTCAGACTATCAGGACTACAATACTTTTTAAAAATTTTCATTTTACATATTATTTATTCTGTTAATAAGACTACATGAAAATTTTGTCTTTAATTTTGGAACACCTCCATTTTGACCATATTTCCGTAATTTATTTAATGAAGACAATTATTACTTAGCAATAAACGTTTCCCAATGGTATTAGCACGTAAGTGAAGGTAATGGATTTGACTGGAATTCCAGCTCGACTCTCCGATTCCTCAATGGATAGCGGCTCGGACTGAGGAATCGGAGAGCCGAGTTCGAATTCCAGTGGAATACGTTACATTCACTTACGTGCTAATACCCTTGGGAAAGGTATGAATCGTATTCTCTCCCCCACCAGCTATGGGTCAGTAGCAGGATAGACCGGGTTCTATAAACTTGGATGACAACTGGACTACCGCAGAAAGAAATGGCAACCTACTGCGGGAAAAATCTGCTTTGTCAATCATGTATCGAAAGATACATGACCGCCTAAGCTTGTATCACGCATGGCACATAACTGACTGAAAAAAAAAAAAAAAAAAACATTGAAATATTACTGTAGCAAGGTGATTTTCGATTGGTTGTCTGTCTTGTTAATTTTTTTTTTTTTTACAAACCATATATCTAGTACATGACATATAATCTTTATCAGATGTTACTTATACATACGTCACTCTGCTTATTTTCTAATAGTCTAAGGTTTCTTCGACCTGGACATTTGTGATAAAACGCAACAATTATTTGATCAAATGACTAAGCAAATACATGCAACATTCCGGGGCTGTTAATCAGCGCGGAGTTCAACTGGATACAGTTATAAAACTGGCAAAATACTTTATGCTAGTTGCCAAATATAATACCATGTCTAAAGTTTCGTTCAAGCTAAAGGAGTTTTACCTTCTGAGTAATGTCTAAGCCAATATGGCAAGATCTAATTACTGAAAATACACTTCAGAAATCGGGGGGATACTTATCTATGCTTAGTAGGTTTCCACATCAATACGTTCTCAGTTTGATAATCACGAACAGGGTGCAGCAGAAATATTTGCTACCTAATGGTAAGTTATAGGCTAGATGAAGAAACCATTGCCACTAATGTCTTATGTGGTAAGTACATGTGGGATATATTTCTCCCTATATTTTACAAACCAAATATCTATTTCCCAACATCATCTCCTTGGGCAATTAAATTAATCCTATATGGAATATAGTGAAAATTTCAGATCGGAAATCGGGGATTAAATTACTTACGGATCTTCCCACATTATGACATGGGTTCGAATCTCATCACATTCTATTTGTCAAGGAGGTGACTAAGCGATAATTTTGGACTGGGAAGATTATTCCAGCTTGTAGCACTGTTGGTAACTGCACGAAATACATTCCACGGTTTGACCCGAGTTTGGTAATTGAAATTGTTCGGAAGCTTTCCAGGCGTGTCCCATGTTAGCTTTACAGAGTTTACCAGCGTACTGGCTATGGTAAAATGTTTGCTGTTTTAGGTCCGGTTATATATACTTTCTCACCTTCAAAAGATACATTTGGAGAGGTTATGTTTGCCATTAAAGCCATATTTACACAATGTTTGCCTTTGTTTCCCCCACCAGAAAGAGAAGACACAAACAAATAATTTTTGAATAAATACTGAGAATACAGCTTGAAGTTGAAGCCATCTATGATTGTTCAGAAGCACTGCAGCACATACGTCACAATTAAGATTAGGTATAAAATAATAGTGAATATATAGATATTGATCAAAGACTGAAAATAATTGATTATTCTGTTCGTCTACTAAATAATTACTTAAGTGTCGTAATATCCATCCGCCTGATGATTTCCACTAGAGCGGATTATATTAAGCTTTGTCAGTTTTCTGATTTTTATCAGTATTTCCAAAAGAGACCAGACATCTGGAATCAGAATAATGGCGAATATACCTTGAATTAATCGTAAACACTAAGAATATGGAATCAAGTCATAGATACATCAACTAAATCAGTGTATGTGTAAAGGTATGCAATAAGAAAAAGATAGATAGAACCGATTTTCTTCAACCGTATGATGGTACAATGCCAAAATCGAACCACGATCTTAAATAGCCTCTTCAGATCTAGACTCTTATAATGGATGTAAAGCAAGCCATTCAACACGTTCAGAAATGCACTAAATATCATCTGTATACAAACCTTTCTCAGATCAATGATTAAATGAGTTCAAGCGAATTAATCCTTTGGGTCTCAAAGACAATACATTACCGGATCGCACAGACAGTAACATCACAAACAGGTTTAATAAATAGCGAATCTCGCATCATTTGAAAATTTGAAATTGTAGCAGTAGCGGCTCGGATTAAGGAATCGGTGAGCAGAGTTCAAATTCCAGTTGAATCCATTACATTCACTTATGTGCTAATACCCTTGGGAAAGGTATGAATCCGCGTCTTTTCCCCCCAACTATGACCAAATAGTAGGACAGACCGGGTTCTATAGCCTTGGATGGTAACTGGTCTACCGCAGAAAGAAATGGTAACCTACTGCGGAAAAAAATCTGCCTCGTCAGTCATGTATCGAAAGATACATAAACGCCTAAGCGTTTATTCCGCATGGCACTGACTAAACATAAAAATATTTGGAATATGTAAGTAGAACAGAATATAATGATATAATCCAGGTGATACATTTAAAGCTAACTGAAATCAAATATTTCAGAAATGTCCCAATCAAAATAGAAATAGTGACGCTCTATTCAGTCAAATAATATCAATTTTTTTCTAGAGAACCGGATAAGTTTGCCATTAATATACTCGCTTGCATTTCCCTGAAGGGATTGATTTAAGAATGACCTTTATGATATATATATATATATATATATATATATATATTATCGTATATCGTATCCGAGGATACTCGTCTACTAGGACAGCTAGCCAATCCCTATTGCAGAGGCTCAGGCACATTTGTCTTTTTGTCTACACGCACAGATCCCACCTGCGGTTTATACAGCAAGTATGCTGAGCAGACTTTAGTTACATATTCTAGAGTGATCAACAATTTGAACAAGGCCAGCACGATCAAGCCCTCAGCCACGATGACTTGTGACTTCGGGCTAGCACAGTTATCGACGGCCCCCAAGAGTTCCATCTACACGATTTCACTCGAAACGCTTGGGTCAATCCGTGGTATGTTTTTCAGGTGCTTTCGAAACTTTCCGTAACCCCTCCAGTCCCATATCATCAGGAAATCACTTTCATGACAAGTCGACCACAGTGAGATTCGAACTCGAGTCCCAAAATCAGAATGCGAACGTTCTAACTACTATTAGTGATTATAAATTTACTATATATAATTTCGAGTAAATAGGTGGTATTTTATAAGGTTCGCTTAACTGAATTACGTATTTATATCTGGATAATATGCGATTATGAGTATATTTACAACCATACAACATTATTAATCTAACCTGGTATCCTATATGTAAAAGTAGTGAGGCAAATATTTACTACATAAAAGGTAGGTTAGTTATATTATTTTTAGAATTAACTGGATCAGCTCTGAAAAACAATAGGTCTACTTTATGCATTTGTAAGTTATTTATTTGCGTAATGTTTGATTATTTTCCCGGGATTTTCACGTGGGCCTACTTTCCGAGTGAAATTATTTTCCGGTAAAAGTTTCCGAATCCATTTTTGAAAAATGGAATCTTTTTGAGAATATTTTTTTTATGAAGAATGCAAAAGGTTAATTACTTATTTTTCACTTTAAATTAGCAGCATGCAAATGAGTTGGTGGTCTTTAAAAGGCTCTACAGAAGGATGCTAAGGATATCGTGGGCCCAACGTGTGAGCAGCGATGGAGTCTTAGAGAGGATGCAAACAAGGAGGAGGCTCATACGTAACATCAGAAAGAGGCAGCTGAATTTCTGGGAACACATAATGAGGAAGGAGGACCTGGAGAATCTGATACTCACAGGTCGAATAGAGGAACGGAGAGACAAGGGAAATCAACGCATTACATACCTGGCGGGCTTAAGCAAATGACAGAACGTGGTCTGGAGAGATAGTAGAGGGATTGAACTTGCTTAGAGCTGCAAGGGATAGAGGGAGGTGGAGAAACATGATCGCCTACGTCCTGAAAGGACACGGCGCATAGAAAAGTATCACCTATAAGAGACTATTAAAGATTAATGAGGCGCGTGGAAATAGACGACAAGACAGAGTTTTCGTTGTTTTTGTTGTAAAGTGTAAGCCGGATATAAGAGAGTTGTCGGGACCGGAGAAGAAGTCTCTTATTTCCGGATTTCTCTTATATCCGGGTTTGGTATATTTTATATACATTAACACAGGCTCTTATTTGGGACCAGAGAAAATCTCTTATATCCGGGTTACACTGTATATGCGCATATTTGACACTAAAATATTTCAGTGCTTTTTTTATTGTTTTAGAAAAACAAACTAATTTACGCCGCGTTTTTCTCTTACTTACTTTCAGTGATTTTTGCTGCTATATTATTCGTTCCTGCTACTTTTCTCAAGGTTTAAATTTTCTGCGATAATTTTAAAGTTTTTTTCTAGATTCTTAGTGTTTATCTGAATATTTTTGCCGTAAATATCTTCCCTTTTGCATTCATTTTTCATCGCTATTCTCATCACTCATAGTCCTATTGTTGCGTTTCTGTTGCATTTCGTTTATTCTATATTTGTCTTGTGTTTTTTGGGGTGTTAGAGATTCAAACTTAAAGATATTTGTATAATCTATTTTGTGTTTGAAAAATATTCCTATCCAGTGAATCCGTTTTCTAGTTTTTTTTTTTCGCTTTCTCCATCAAAAAGCAGGTTGAAATGCATTCTTCTGTATATATTTCCCCCCAAAGAATTTTTAAATTTTGTCTAGACCAGCATTTCTGAAACTGACAGTTATGGCGGCCTTCTTGATTTGAAGAAAAAAAAAATCAAGGAATAAGCAATTAGAGGTTCTTGAATAAGTAATGCATCTTAAGGTTCCTATTATATAGCTATTTGTTTGGTGGCAAACAAAAATATATCATTTAATTTTTTTAATGCCCTTAACTAAAAATAAGTGTAAAAAAATATTAATTTCCATAGGAAAAAAACTTTTTACTGTTTTTCTTCAATTTATTTACCTGATTATAATATATTCTCGTATTTCTGACCAGAAGAATAGAAAAAAAAATTCTATCAAATAAATGCACTTTCAGACGGCTTTTACTTTTTATGTTTAATGTTTTTTCCCCCTTTATACTTTTATACAATATCTTCTGCTATTCATTGTATTTTATCCTTTTGAACTTGCCTTCATTTGCTGCATTATTATCGCCATTTTCTCCTTATCCTCTTCTAGTTTCTTACACACTTTTATCTACTTTATATAAATATATTTTCTTTTTTTTTTTTTTCGTTATTTCTTCTGGAAGCTTTGTAAACTTTATCTTTTATATACTAATTTGTACTTTTCTTAATGAAATGTAAAAAAACAAACATCTTACGTACAAACATAAACCTACTTCCATTGCTATGCAAACTATCATTCGAATGTTATATTTTTTATATATTTAAGTTTGTGCGAAATAACCCCAAAGCAGTGGAAAATATACATGACACGGTATTCGACAAGAACTAAAATAAGTGGTCTCTTAAAAGGAGATATTATAGAATTGTAATCTTTATATTTTTACATTCAGTTCATACACATGTAATTTTCAGTTACTTTATGAGATCGTTCGGCAATAAATGATATTGGATAAAAGTCATTTTGAAAGGCAAGGATTTTTTTATCCTTTTCTTTCTTACTAAAAGCACCAATTGTTTTGAAGATACCGAGAAAGTTTTCAAAGACTACAATCTTTTTCTAATTCAAAGTCGTTCACACGATTAAATAAAAGTTGGAAACGCTAGAATGAAATCACTAATATTTATTTATATGGAAGTTGAGAAATATTTATATATTTAATAACTTATAAAAAATCTACCGACACTAAAAAGAAAGAAAATCGAAACTAGTAGATTTCTCAATCCTTGTAACCAAATCATTCTTTATTATATCTTCCATTTCACCCCAAGCAAGGCGATGATGGGACGCAAGGGGTTACTCTGAATGAAAGAGAATGAGAAGACTTTAGTGAGGAAAAAAGACAATAAAAGAACACCATTCAGGAAGAGAGAAAATGATGATTGACTTTGCATTTAAATCTTTCCAGATTGTAAGTGGCAGGGTAGTTAGAAACTGGAAGTGAGTTCCAGAGGCGAGAAAAGAAGCTTAGTTTAGAACGCTCAGTTCCATCTGGCTACTTCAACAGTTAAACTGGAAGACTTAGTTGCCTAATTATTAGCACGCTTAACTTACTGAAGTCGAGGCACCAAGAAGGAAAGCTCCTAAGAATTATTGCTATGGAAATATTCTATAAAATGTCACAGAGAAGCCACATATCGTCGGTGAGAAAGTGACTCAATACGAGAGGCCAAATCAGGATCAATTACTTTAATGACCTCATATAAATTATAGCAATATAAGATACATAATTGGAGCACAAGATCAGATATGGCATCAATATTCATTGCACGGGCGAACGGTAGATTTATAGATGTGCAAGATGGATTGTGACGAGAAAAAGTGTTCTTGCCGTTATTTGAACAAATTTTCTTAGCAATTTATTCGATATAATCACTCCATTTATATAGTACACTTTTGAACGAATCTATTTTAAGGGATCTCTCTCTGAAAACATTTTATGCTTCTATGAGCATAATTTATGCATTTTATTATCGGAAAATTCAAATAACTTTTAAAGATGTACATACATTTTTGTAAATGAAAGAGAAGCGCAACATACCACAAACTGGCGGCGATCTACAAACATAGTGAATCCAATGTACTCATCATGAGACCCAGACTAATAAAGGGTATGCCGGGTACATCCATCGATGCCACACGTTCCTGATATGGTGCAGTGCATAATCTTGCAGGTAGAGGACAGTTAGAAATAACTTTCAATGTCGTGTAATCCTGCCTGTTTTGAGGGATTCCAAATGTTGTTTACAGCTATCTAGAGGTGACTCCTATATTGCATAGGCTATCTGGTCTTAAGAGAAACTCTCGGCACACGGCCACGATGCTCGCCGAATAATCTTTCTTATGACTAGATTTACTATTATTACTGAACGATTTTTTGACAACACTGGATTAGTCTCGCGGAGATTCCATCCAACACTATAAGAAATATTCTAAGGCCAGTATTATACAAAATTAAACTACGACCTTCAAAAGGTGAGCCTTCCTGAATAAGTGTAGAATGAAGTAAATAATATACTAGACACAGCCTCTCACATAGATTTCAATATACTACCCGAGTTACGACAATTATCTCCATTGTCTATAGCTAAATTTATCGATCAAATCAATAAATTTCTCTCTTCTTTTTAGCTTTTTTGTCTCTTAATAATCCGGTTAGCTTTAACTGATTAAGTTTATTCGTAATAGAAAAAAAACATTAAAATGCTACAATATACGTTTGTATTACAATTTTATTATCTCTCCATTAGATGACATTATTAGCGGCTGTTTTAAAATAACTTAATTTGCAAAAACCGGTTTCGTTTGTATTCTAAAAGTCGTCATGCCAGCAAACATTTAGAACATTTTTAAATTGACGTATTTAAGGCGAGAGTTTTTCATACTGAAAAAAAAACACATAAGCAATCTTTTAAGCATGCCATACAATATATATAAGTATAGCATTTTTAGCAGCTAAAACAATTGAATTGAACGTAATGAAAAATAATACTATTTATTATATATTAATAGGTCAACAGATTAAACAGAATCACGTCGAGAAAACAGTTGAAATCGTAACTTTTGAACATGCCTGTTTCCTTTCTTGACGGAAAAATCACACTGGGGTTCTATTTTCTTAATAACCATGTTTAAAAACAATTCTTTTGGGCATCTTGTAGCAAGTGTGACAATTATTGGAGAAATGTATAAAATGATACGATATTTAACTAGAAAGGTTTTTACATGATTTAGCCTGCTGTAAACTAGCCAGTGTATGTACACTTCTGCTATACAACTGAATGGTCAAAGGAATGTTGCTCTCTATGTAGAAACTGATGTCAATTTTCCATTGTATGCCATGGTTCATCGTAAAGTTTCCACGTGTAGGTACAGCAGTTAAGTTTGATATCGATTATATAAATATATATATATATATCTTCCTATTAACGGTTATTGCTGAAAGAATATATTAAGTTTTAAATAAGAATGGTGAAGCTTCAACTCTGGGTCTCGATATTTCAGTTATTCGACTAGGTTTCGTGTGATAGTACTCTTCACAAGTTGAAAGGTTATGGTATTCATGGATGGATTTTTGAGCTTCCTTATGAAATCGTTAAATGAAAGTAGACTTGAACGGCCACTCTTCTAGATATTGTTTGGATTAATGCAGGTGACACCCAGGGGTCTGTCCTTGTACCTACGTCATCAGTTCTCAATTCAGTACCTATACCGATGACAACTATTTACTTGATTTTATGGTAAATTTGATCGGTTCGGTAAGGTTAAATTGAAAGCTGATTTCAAAAATTACCTACCGTCAGTTGTTAATTAGGACAAGAAATGAATTTTTATTTTAACGCCTCTAAATACTTTCCGTTGACATGAAGAGGAATGATTGAATAATTAATATTCTTTCTTACCGGAATCTATCTTACCTGTTTATAAGCCTACCATTTAACCTTGCATTGGATAATATTACCATATCTCGACTGGTTTTTCTATATATATTTAGAGAGTGTTGTTAAAATACAAAGAAGAATATGCAATGTCATTGCTTCTGACCCAGCATCTCACCTTCAGCCACATTCCCAACGCCGTAACGTCACACCGCTATACATTTTCTACGAATATTTTCATAGAAATTGCTCTGATGTACTTTCCTCATTGATACCTATACTTTATGAATTTAAGCCCAGTACTAGATTGGCGCAAGGGTCTCATCCTTTTAAAGTTGAAATCTTTGAAAGTCTTGTAGAGACGTTAGTTTTATATAAGGTCGTTCTACGATTGCTAATTATACCCTGAAACCCAGTACAAACTTTTGGATAATCAGTCATCAGATATTTTGGGGGGTGGCTAGACAGCCAGCAGGATTTTAAAATAATCTGTCTAAAAGCGGAAGAATTTTCTTGTAAGAACAAAAATATCTACCTCATTTGGGTTTGTAGGGCCCTATAGCAATTTATGCAGCCTAGGCGTAATTTTCCCATGATGTAATCAAAGAAAATGTGTGACAAAGTCGATTTTTTCTAGTTAAAGGCATCGGATGTGTGATAACTTGGAGAGGTATAGACGCGACCGGTTCAACGTGCACAAAACACGCTATGAATAACACAGAGGCTTTAAACTTAGATAGGTGGAGGGTCTGGAGAAATGCTCAACTCTACGACACTCCCGGTCAAGGGATGGATGCAATTCCCATCTGTGGAACTCTTTTCCCCTTACTTGCTTCCCTGAAAGTTATAATCTTCAAATGCCAATGAACATCTTCTGATACCTTGATCTAATTCCCCGTCCTTTCCTCAATCAAGTCTTTCACTCTTGCTCCCACTCTGTAACCCCTTGCGTGCTAGTAACACTCCCGCCTTGCTTGGGGTGAAATGTTTAAAAAAAAAAAAAATAAAATAAAATAAATAGATTTACTGTTTTATTTGTGTGTGTGTGTGTGTGTGTGTGTGTGTGTGTGTGTGTCTGAATATTTGTTTCACACTTTTACTTTCTATCTCTCTGTAAATATTTGTTACGCGTAAATTTACCCTGTCTCTCTCTCTCTCTCTCACACACACACTCTTTCATCTTTTTTTCTTTCTCTTTCTCGCAACTGGAATACTTTTTGTCATTGACTATCTCTGTTTCTTTAATTCGACTATCTTCAACCATCTCTCCTACTTCTATAGCTTCATGCCTTGCACTTCCCGTCTGTGAAACTCCCTTCCTCTTACTTGCTTCCCTGACAGTTATAGTCTTCAAATATTCAAATGTAATGTCAATCGACATCTTCTGATGCCTTGGTCTAATTCCCCGTCCTTCTCTTTAACCTTTCCTCAATCACATCTCTTTACTCTTGCTCCTGCTCTCTGTAACCCCTTCCGTGCTAGTGACACACCCGCCTTGCTTGGGGTGAAATGCTTATAAAATTAAAATTATATTTCTTTCGTATATGCCCAAATTAACTGATAGTCATGCCAAATGGATATGTGCTTCGAAATTGTATCGCTGTGCGCATTTTCGAGCGTGCATGTTATACCGAGGTTTTATATTCATCAACCATTTTTGTAAAATTTGTTTCTTTTTTGCTTTTCGGATAATCATAGTGTAGGCAAGCGTTAATATTGCCTCGTTAAGTCAGATTGCTTTTATCATGTACTTGATCGCATATTTTTCACCCATTATAACATGTCATTACCAAGGCAAAGGTGAGAGGAAGTCGGTCATTTTGCAGAGAGTACTACAGCCATACATTTACAAAAAGCATTAAGGTATATGATTTAGAAAACGTCACGAAAGTAATTCGGATGCGTTTATTTTTATTTTTTTCACTTGATGTTTGTATCATTTCATGCCAGATGTTAATAATATAGAGGAAGACTCTACAGAAAGTAATTAGCTATTTTCAATATCTCAGTAACTGATTTTCCGCCTTTGATGGAACAAATCGGAAATTTTTTTGGTGCGCCTGCGTTGAACGAATACAGACATTACGTGGATTTATTCACATTTTAATTATCGGTCGGAAGTCCAAGATGAAAGCGTAGTATCTGTTCTCCTTTTAATAAATTCAGAAGGTGCACAGTCTGTGTTGTGTCACATGAGACATTACACTGAACGCCTACGCCAACGTGATGTTGTTCGCAGGGACTGGAAAATTTTTGAATTGGTCGAAGCCATCCCCTCGGGTTAAAAGTTATGGGGTGTATCACATCTTGCGTCAGTGATGAAGCGATTAAATAATATGACTTGTCGATCTTCGAGGCAAGACCAATACGTCCTATCAGTATTCCTCTTTAAACAATAGATAATCTGCTGAGCCGCGGGGATACGAAATCTGCGGCAGTATCAACTTCATTTCACTAAAAGAGATAGGGTCAGTAGAAAAATCCATGTTATCGTGACAATGGTCACAAAGCAGCGAAAATCTTCGAGTGAGCTATGTTCTGAAATCATCTGACGCGCAGAACACATGAAAGCGTTAAACTAATGCAAACTCATCAAAGAGAGAATCCTTAACTGAAACTCTCATCAAAGAGAGAATCCTTAACTGAAACTCTCATCAAAGAGAGAATCCTTAACTGAAACTCTCATCAAAGAGAGAATCCTTAACTGAAACTCTCATCAAAGAGAGAATCCTTAACTGAAACTCTCATCAAAGAGAGAATCCTTAACTGAAACTCTCATCAAAGAGAGAATCCTTCTTAACTGAAACTCTCATCAAAGAGAGAATCCTTAACTGAAACTCTCATCAAAGAGAGAATCCTTAACTGAAACTCTCATCAAAGAGAGAATCCTTAACTGAAACTCTCATCAAAGAGAGAATCTTAACTGAAACTCTCATCAAAGAGAGAATCCTTAACTGAAACTCTCATCAAAGAGAGAATCCTTAACTGAAACTCTCATCAAAGAGAGAATCCTTAACTGAAACTCTCATCAAAGAGAGAATCCTTAACTGAAACTCTCATCAAAGAGAGAATCCTTAACTGAAACTCTCATCAAAGAGAGAATCCTTAACTGAAACTCTCATCAAAGAGAGAATCCTTAACTGAAACTCTCATCAAAGAGAGAATCCTTAACTGAAACTCTCATCAAAGAGAGAATCCTTAACTGAAACTCTCATCAAAGAGAGAATCCTTAACTGAAACTCTCATCAAAGAGAGAATCCTTAACTGAAACTCTCATCAAAGAGAGAATCCTTAACTGAAACTCTCATCAAAGAGAGAATCCTTAACTGAAACTCTCATCAAAGAGAATCCTGAAACATCAAAAGAGAGAAAACTGAAACTCATCAAAGAGAGAATCCTTAACTGAAACTCTCATCAAAGAGAGAATCCTTAATTGAAACTCTCATCAAAGAGAGAATCCTTAACTGAAACTCTCATCAAAGAGAGAATCCTTAACTGAAACTCTCATCAAAGAGAGAATCCTTAACTGAAACTCTCATCAAAGAGAGAATCCTTAACTGAAACTCTCATCAATGAAAAGTCTTAATTGAAACTGTCACCAATGAAGAGTCTTAATTGAAACTGCAAATTGAACATCCTTAATTGAAACTGCGAGCAAGGAAATATCTGCTGATTCCACAGAATACCCAGCTATATAATCTATATCGAATCGCTGTTCTACACGTTTCGTTCCGTTCCGTTTTTTTTCCATAGAATTTTCGTCACTTACGTCAATTTTTTTTTAATATATTGTCCTGCCTCCCTGCAAATATTCTTTTATGAAAATCACGGAATAGAATAAAAAACACTAGATTTAAAATCATGCATGTCATTAAGGAGAACTCGACTACGTAATTAACGGAAAGAAAAAAAAAGAGAAGGTTGCAGATTATTTATAGAAGTGGATGCAGTCAGCGAGATCAATGTGTGGGATTCTAAATTGAGTTCTTTGAAAGTAAATTGGGGTGCTAGGTAGATAATTTCGTCTTTAATTTTTAAATAGCTGGAACATTTCCAAACATATATTATTATTTGTAATACATATTTCCACCAAGTAGATGGAGTTCCCATTTCAGTAACCGGGGAAAAAAAAGTGCAAGATCTCATGGGATTTGATAGAAGATACAATTTTCTTTCTCTAAGATCACTATTTAGGCTAGTTATTTTTAACTTTAGATGATAGACAGACGTTAGTCTTTTGCTTATTTTACGTATTGGTTGTAAAATAGATGTGGTATCACGGAAACCGACGACCTTGTACATAGCATAATCAGCATTCCAGCTTGTTAGGTTTTAACAATCTTTAATTCATTTTAAACATTTATATTTCAATTTCCTTTGCAGTAAGATCTAATTACATAAATATTTTGCTTATTTCCATGTATTTCCTCTTTAATATAGATTCTTCCTTATCCACCTATCTAAATGTTGGTCAAATACTTTTCTCGACGGATCAATTACGACAGAATGAGCCACATACTTTCGGTCTTGTGCCATATCTAAGCTATTCTTAGAAAATCACCATAAAATTCAATTGTAATATTTCATTTTAATATATGAGAATGTATTCCTATATCTTTGCATCATGTCAATAAAATTGATTGACGCAAATGAAAGGGTGATTTCCAACAATAAACTTAGATGTTTTCTAAAGATTATCACAACAGTAAAAACAAGGAGAGAATTGAAATGCAGTTTTGATGATTTAAATGAATACTGTCCAATGAGAAATATTTATCTTGTGAGACTATCGAGTGCTGAGAAACTTTCACTATCTAGGCCAACTACTGTCGAAAATAAATGAAGATTTACTTGAATCAACATTTCTCTTGCACCGAATGAAAAACACCCTGGCATTTAATATGGATGTGTGTCTGAGGTGGTGTGGTTACTGCTTAGTTCCACTAACAAGCCATTCTCTCTCTCATATATATATATATATATATATATATGCCTTGTAAATTTTCGATCTGAAAATTTCAATAAACACTTAATGTGATTATATTGTTGATGATACATTACGTTCCAGCATAAACCAGTGAATTTATTCTAACACACACACACACATATATATATATATATATATTATGGTTATACTGGGATATAATGTATATATCACAATATATATATATATATGTGAAGGTTATGATGTGATATATATATATATAAATCACATATGACCTTCACATATGATATATATATATATGTGATATATATATATATATATATATATATATATATATATATATATATATATATATATATATATATATATATATCACATATGACCTTCAAAAACTAGGGGTAGATTCTCCGACTGACGCCAATTCAGCCGGATTTTGATCCTAGCGAGAGCCAACTGGACGTCTAGGCACAGCGAAACAGTTTATAGATGACAATATTTAACCTCCTCAAAACTTATTTCAATTGAGCTCTCTGGGGGAGAAGTGTGAGTTTCTTAACCGTGACGATTACTGTTACTGGCGTGTTTATCTAAAAATAAATACGCTTGCATTCACCTTCATCTCTGCCTTGCGCCAACACTGTAGGGATAGATTCGCCAATTGACGCCAATTCAGCCGGGTTTATATATATATATATATATATATATATATATAGCGTGTGTGTGTGTGCGCGCGCATATGTCAAACACAATACACAAATATGGAGAAAAGATTAAAATGATAGAGAGGACATAAAAAGATAAGATCAAAGACTTCATTCCTTCCTTTTCCTCTGACTAATCCTAGTTATTTTATTACACCTCAAGCAAAGGAAGATTTTTACGCCTTTCTAAGAAGAATTTCGATTACTATCTCACAATAAAGAAAATGATTATATACAAAAAAAAAAATAAGGAAAAAAATAAATAGCCTTACATAAAATAACGCAAAAATATCTATATATCTGAGATCAGGAATTATCTACAATATTCACATTATTCGTACTATTGTCCTCATCTTTGTTGTCATATTTTTCACAACGTTTCGGCCGTTGTACACTCCGGCGTTCTTCAGGTGGTTGAAATGTCGAATTGAACTCTTTATTTTGCTCACTGGGGTACACATACCATGTTTAATGGATCTCGGATACCAGTTATCTCCTGTTAATTCCCCTCTCCAAGTTCTCCACTGCTTTAACCGCGTTTTTGAACTCACACTCTTTGGGTCCTGTCACTGGATCTAACTAACGACTTTAACCACTGTGCCATGTGTCCGTAAGGACATCTGTGTATGAATTACAGGGTATTATAGATCTAATATCTTCAGCAACAATTTTTACCAGTGCTCATATTGCAATTTTTTCTGTTATCATTACATGTTTTTACCAGAGCTCATATTGCAATTTTTGTTGTTGTTATCGTTTTTCTCTGGCACTCCTTATTACTGGTACCAATATTGTATTCATTTCTATGCTTGGTCGGTTCAGATTTTTGTGGCCTAGCATATGTGTTTATTCCTTAAGTTTACGAATTTTCCACTGGTGTCCTTTGTAAATGATCTCAACCTGATCTCACAGAGGGCGTCGATTTCCGTTCTCTCTCCATATGTGGTCAGCCACGTCTGATTTTTCCATTTCCCCTCGTGTTACAGCTTGCTGGTGTTCTTGATGCCTTACCTCAACGGGGCGGCATGTCTACTCTTTATATTTCTTTCCGAAGCTGCACAGGATAGCGTACCCACAGTCTTTAGTCATATTCTCCTCTATGGGAGGAGGTCCTTTCTCGGGAGATGTACCTACTAAGTATCGTCCAGCTTTTGAAGATTGTCCTGATGTTATATGGACCGCAGATCCGTTGTATCTTCTCTGATAAACACTTCAAAGCTTCAAGCCCCCCAAAACTTGGATAGGCGGGTACAAGAGGAGAACAAAAACACACAGAAAACAGCCAGCCTGCCTTATGTTTAACAGAAGATAACTGATACCTGACATCCATTAAACATGGCACGTGGAACTAGAAAAATCTACCCCAGTGACCGAAATAAAGGGTTAAGTTCGAGATTCCAACTACCTGAAGAAGGCCGGAGTGTACACCGGTCGAAACGCTGTGATATATATGGCGGCAAAGATGAGGACAATAGTCCGCAAAATGTAAATTTTATGCTGCTTAATGTAACAAAAACACTACTACAAGGCAACTAAAAGAATTGAAAGAAAACTTTGTAAAACATTTTTCAATTTAAAACGAAATCATAAATTATCAATGATTGCATTATTAACTTCTGCAAATTGTACAGACATGTGACATTTAGTGCCTAACTGAACAGAATATAGTTATTTTTACTCCAGAAAATGGCAGAATTATTTGCATTTGAGAGTCTTTATATCAGGTTATAGCATTTCATTTTAAGAGTGCTACTCCTACCGTGTAACCCATTACTAACTGTCGCATGATCAGGTCATCGTTGACTAAACCTACTCTACGACCAGTCGTTTCTTGTGGCAAGCTTGGTTAACCATGCAACAGGATAAAGTCCAAAAACTTTCAAAAAATGGATGAACATTTTAGTAGCAGAAAGGGGGAGATTGAGTTCCATAGCTACGAAATCATCAATGTGGTGTTTTCGCGACATCACTGGTCTGAGAGTTCCACGATTAAAATAATAGTCAAGAGCGGAGGCTTATCTAATTCACTTCCACATTTCAGGAATCATAGCAAGCCTCCAAGCTGGAGGACATCAACTTTGTCTTTATCTAGAGAGGGAAGAAGTCCATCAATTTACTCTCCTGCATTCAATCGAAATATATAGTGTCATATGTTCAGCTGCGTAGCGACCCTACGACTATATGCTAGATACTGATGATCCCAGCTAACACAGAAAGTATTCACAACGTTGCATATACGTTGTATTTTAATTGGAGGATATATTACGTTTTGAGTGTTCGATTCATTTTCTACAGCTTATCAACACTTCACAGGTTATTTAATGCTAGCCAATATTTTTAGATAATACTGATTTAATGATCTAAGATTTAATATTTAACCCATAACTGGAGGGTGAACAAGTGGATTCATACGTTTCGCAAAGTTAATTGTAAGTAAGGGAATATAACGAACCCAACTGGAATTGGAACTCCGTTATCCAATTAACAATTCAAAGACATAATCAATTGCACCACCCGTATTTCCAAGCTTTCAGTACATATTCCTAAACGGTCACCCATCTTGGTACTGACCAGCTTCAATGTTGCTTAACCTCAGTGATCTTAGGAGAACCGGTATTTTGACGGGATACAGCCGTAAGGATTTGCCATCTTAATTCGAGTACGTGTGACGTTATTGTCACACGAGAGAAAAGATGTAGCAACGTGAATTTGTTCGCGGTGAATATATTCATAAGGAATTTTGTTACATTTTTTTTTTCAAATAATGGCTATTTATTTTTCTTTGATTGTCTTATCTTCAAATAATCTGTCAAAGAACCCGAGCTGGGACCGTCTGGCTTTTAAATTCACTTACGAAATTGTCAATCCAATTCGTTTTTCGTCTTCTTTGAGTAGAAGTCCTTTTCATGTCCTGTGTGTCCGGTTATTTCACTTTACGTTTCCGATTGACAGTAATTTGAGTATTTGTTAGTGTCACGTCAACAGAAGCTGTATGTGATTCAGTTAGTGTCTACAAGGAAAACGATTAAGTAGTTTCTTTCATAATCTCTGATACATTATTTACTGTCACTATAAAATCCGGACATACAGCCGAGTGTAATTTTCTGTGGAAAGCATATATATATATATATATATATATATATATATATATATATATATATATATATATAGGCAAAGAGCAAAGATATAAGAATGGTTTTCACAAAATAAATTTTGATTTGTTAGTTATCGTGAAATGTGAGAGCTCGACATAAATTTACTCAACATAAAACAGTTGGTGTAGGTAAAATTGTGTTTTTTCCACTTAGTACCGATAAGAAAAATACATACTGACATAACCATTGTTCTACTTCTTTTAATTCTGCTTAAGAGTTGAATAAGACAAAAAGAGGCACAGTAAGAATGGCAACAAAAGCTTAACGGGGATAAAGAAGCATAATCACAATTATAACTATTTGAGTGTCGTAACATTAGAGATTCCAACCTGATAGTTAATTCCAAAATTCTACAGAAGTAAGACAGTTAACATGACATGGCATGGGATCGATAAACAGTTGGAAATTCATATATGTTCCAAATTTGTATGTAACACTTGTTAGACATTTTCATGATGGTCGTATTCGAGTATAGAATCCAGAGGTTGGCAGTGAATATTTCGGAGACAGTAGGAAAGCTTAGTGCAGGTTCGCAGTGGATATCACAGCAGAGTGTAGTTCTTCCTTCTGTCGTGTTCGCCTGACAAGTTGGCTCTGGTTATTCCGGTAGGAAAACAAAGATGGCCTCCTTTATACACGACGGATACAGTGTTCTGCGGCTCCTGATTGGTTAATCTTCTATTGGTAGACTATAAAGGGAAATAAGTCATTTTGACTCGCTCACTAATTATATACGGTATCCCTTGTTGTGTACTAGATTCTTTTTCTGCGTGATTAGAGTGTGTGTTGGACGCAAGTGGACGCTGTTTTAACAGTACAAAAACAAAGTGGAGTAGCATTAATGTTTTCGATTTGGCTTATTGTTTGCATCTGTTTCTTGGCGTGGGAATTCCCGCCCGCTATGGCGGAGGGGACCCAGCAAAAAGAGCCTTTGGCCACAACGTCTACGGCACCGGCTGTTTGGGGGCCCCTGAGAATGGACAAAGGTCCTGAATATTATGAGAATCGGAGACACGAGTTGAAAGACTTTATCAAAAAAGATGAGCTCGTCCCGGTGCCTTCAGTCATGGAGACTGTAGCAACTAGAACCATTTCATTTCAGACGGTCGACATTAAGACCAAAAAGTTTACTGGCGTTAATAGGGAACCCATGGAGGAAGCCCTAAAAACTTTGAATATTGGGGCAAAGGTCCTGGCTCGCAGGTCAAACGCGTGCTGGGACATCTTGTTACCTACAGAGGAAGCAGCAAAAGCACTGGCCGGCTGCACCCTCATAACAAAAACGTTGAAACTCCAGGCAGAGAACATGGGCACAAGGAAGACAAGGATTTTGTTGCACGATGTGCCCATGTACATCACGGAAGACCAAGTGGGTGGCTTTTTCGCACACTATGGGCCTGTGGAGGAGGTGTCGGCAATCAGAAGCAAGGCGGGGATTGCCACTGGTGACTTGGAAGTCATAGTGACACTGAACCGCCAAGGCTTCAAGGACATCCCCAACACAATTCTCTGCGAGAACAGGAGAATTTTTGTCGTTGTCGAGGGTCGGCGGCCCTGTTGTTGGGTTTGTGGAAAGGCAGGACATCTGGCTAAGTTGTGTCCAGCCAAGAAGCCGGCCTCCAAAGAAAATCAGGCACCAGTGCCCACCCCGGTGGTGCCCGCTGAAGAGGGGAAAAAGACGGGTAGCACGGAATGGACGGAGGTGGTGAGGAAAAAAGCTAAAGGAGCAACTGCACCGCCCAAACAACAGCAGCAGCAGCAACAGCAGAAGCAGCAGCAAGTACACCCGGAGAAGACTGCAGCGGCAAAGGAAGTAGCCTCGGAAGACCGGGAACAACGGCAGGTGGCGGAAAAAGCGAAGCCGGCCAGTCCCAACAAAGAGGCCAGCAAAAAGAGCCGACAACAGGAAAAGAGAAAGGAGCTGCAGCAACAGCAACATCAGCAGACGCAGCCAGAACAGCAGCAACCTCAACAGCAGGAGCAGCAGCAGATGGAGGTGGAAGAAATGACTCCAACAAGAAGGAGGAAGAGACACTAAAGCAACAACCTCCTCCTTAGCTTCTGTAGCTACCCCGCCTGGTACTTCCACCCCACTGCCACCTTCACCTTCCTCCCCTCTCCCAGATAAGAGAAAAAGAAAGAAGAAGTGCTTTCCTGGTCCGGACCTAATTTGTAGGGTGGACAGGAAGGAGTTGGAGAGAGACATGTCATCACACAGAAGAGCGCGACTAGGTCCGCTCTTCAAATGTACAACTGTGGATGGCAAAACCACTGAAGATCCCCGCAATTTCCCCAAGGCCCCGGGTGTCACTACTTGTGTTAGGGACACGGCGGGGGGAACTTGAAGGTGTGGTATTTCTTGGAAGAGTGCATAGAGGCATTCCCGAACATCAAGATCCTGGAGACAGGCACACCAGATCTTTAAAAATTATCGCACTTCTGTGCAGGGAGGGTCCCCGTTATACTCCACCCCTCTGTATATAGGGCTGCGAAATTAACCTTCCCCATGGACGTTGGCGGAATAGTCCCAGATGGTCGAATGTCGACAGAGTTAGGCACTGGTAGCCTGGGACATCCTGTCGGGGTCCTGTCAGCTGCAGATTTCCGCCCCGTATGTGAGTAGGTTTTTGCTCTTACTCTTTTTCTCTTTGCAGGCCTAGAAGATGTCAATTAAGATAGCTACGTTGAATGTGAGGGCTTAAGTGATCGGGGTAAGGCTGCCCGCCTGCTCCGGGACCTTCTGTCCCTGGATGTGGATGTTGTCGCGATCGAAGAGACCCACTTTGTTTGCAGTGCCGATGCGTGTGTTGGACGATGACTTTGTTGTCTATTCAGCATTTGGGGACCGGTTTGCCAGAGGAGTTTCTTTGCTTGTCAGACGGACTCTTGATGCGAAGGTGGACCTTGTGCATAACGATGCCGAGGGCCGGTTGATCGTGGTCGATATTGCCGTGAAAAGTGGTTCGTTCCGAGTCAATGCGGTTTATGCGCCCAATGACCAGAAGGAGCGGGTCTCGTTTTTTCGGCGGTTGGGGCCGTTCCTTGTTGATTCAACGCGCCTAGTTTTAATGGGGGACTGGAATGCCATTCTGGACCCCGACTTAGAACAGGGGGGCGGGGTGCTAGTGGGAGAAGGGACGATCGTAGCCTGGTTGATCTGATCGACGATTATGGTCTCGTCGATAGATACCGGGTCGATCATCCCGGGGGAAACATGTGGACGTGGGCTCTTAGTTGGCCTTCTGAAAAGGTGGTTAGCTACCTTGACAGAATATTAGTTAGAAGAGCCGACATAGATCTGCTAGATTGCCCTACGTTCCACTGGGTAGGCTACGCGGGCCACAAACTTGTTTGTGCCCGGTTGGCGTTAGACAATAGGCCTAGAATGGCTGGGTACTGGAAGTTCAATCTGTCTTTACTGGGCAGGCAGGACTTCCAGGAACAGCTAACTAGATTAGTGCAGCGGGAGCTAGTGGGGGCGGTTATCGGGAATAAGTGGTGGGAACGCCTTAAGTCTAGGATTAGGTCTTTCACCACTGATTTCAGCAAACGGCTCGCTCTAGATAGAGCTGAAAAGGTGAAGACACTTAAAGCTAGTTACACCCGGGCGGTGACTTGGGGGGATCCCCTAGAGATAGCTAGGGCGGCCCTGGATCATTTGAATAGCGAGCGGTACATGGGCCAGGTAATTAGACATAAGTTAAGCAAGATGTCTTCTGAAGCCGTGAACTTGGGCGTAGATCTGCGCAGGGAAGAGGTCCGAGGTGGCGATCGTTTCATTCGTGAAGTCAAGTCCCCGGAGGGGCATACTCTTCGGGCCACTGACGACATGTGCGAGGCATTTCGGCGCCATTTCGAGAGCCGGTTTACCAAGGAGCCTGGTCTCCGTGAGGAGGAGTTTCGCAGCTATTTGGCTGACTTTCCTCGGCTTTCGCCGACTGAAGCGGCTAGCTGCGAGGGAGAGATCACGGAGGGCGAAGTTTACGTGGTTTTGAAGAAGGTCGGCAGAGGCAAGTCGCCCGGTCTTGATGGTTTGCCCTATGAATTGTACTTGAGGCTGTCGCACATCTTTGTTCCGATTTTAACAGCAGTGTTCAACAACTGGTTTCGGTCGGGGTCCATCCCCAATCGGATCACCAGGGGCGTGATCACTCTGTTGAAAAAGGGCAAAGGTGGTGGGGGGAACCTAGATGATTACAGGCCCATAACTCTGCTAAACACAGAGTTAAAGATTATGGCCAAGATCCTGCAGGAGCGTTTGCAGTCAGTTGCCGAGTCTCTGTTGGGACCTGAGCAGACTTGTTCTGTGAGGTGCCGAACAATTCAGAGCAACCTGCATCTGATCCGCACGATCATAGAGGGTGTAAAAGACGACGAAGAAGCCGCGCTGATCAATTTGGATCAGTCCAAGTCATTTGATAGGGTTGACCATCGCTACCTTGCTACTGTCCTGCAGGCCGCTGGATTCGCACCCAACTTCTGCCGCTGGATTAGCCTCCTGTATCGCTCCCCCAGTGCTGTGGTACAGGTGAACGGAAGGTTGTCGGACGCGTTCGTGCTGTCTAGGTCGGTTCGTCAGGGTTGTCCGCTGTCGCCTCTCCTTTATGTTTTGGCGTTGGAGCCTCTCCTTCGCCGGCTGAAGGACGAGACCAGCAGTCCGGCCCAACGTGGAATTGCCGTGCCTGGAGGGTCTTGAGCCAGGGTTTCCGCGTACGCCGATGACGTATCTGCTTTCGTGTCGTCCCGCAGCGACATTGAGGCGGTACAGAAGGCGCTTGATCTGTACGAGAATGTGACAGAGGACAAGATAAACCGCGACAAGTCGTCCGGCTTGCGGTTAGGTGCCTGGAAGGGGGTCGCTCTTCCGGGCCGCTTCGGTTGGATGGACGGTCCTGTCCGCATTCTTGGAGTGTGGTTTGGGCCTGACCTCCAGCTGGAGAAGAATTGGTCTGAAGTACGTGCAAAGGTCGATTCTGCCGGTCAGACTTGGAATTGACGGCGGTTGTCCGTGAAGGGCAGGGCGGAGGTGTGTGTTACATACATTTCCCCCCTGATTCTTTATCGATTGTCCGTACTTCCTTTCTGTAAAGACCGGAGGAAGGCGCTCGAGCGATCGCTACCCTCCATTTTATGGAGGGGAGGCGTGAACAGGGTCGACAGACGAGTCTGCATCAAACGTCCGTGTCATGGGGGGCTGGGAATGCCGCACCTTCTGAGTCACATCCGTGCCTCTAGGTTGGCTTTCCTACGCCGCGCATTGACTAGAGGAGATCCGATTCTGGAGGGGATTGTTAGGGACACCTTCCCTAGCCTTACTATCAGTACCCCCATCTCGCGGGTTGAGCGCCGTTGTAAACCCCGGGATGAATCGGATTTCCTTCGCGAGTGTCGGTTGGCCTTGAAGGCCATTCCCCGGTCCAGTGACCTTTCTCTGCCTAGGAAGGTCTTCTATCGTGGGTTAGTGGAGGGTCGCGCGAAGGATTCTCTACTAGATACGCTCGGCTTGTCGGAGGAGGAGTATCGCTCCTATTGATCTTGGGCGCCAGCGGCGAATTACCTCAGTAACCCCGAGTTTTCGCTTACCTGGCAATTGGCTCGGAATCGGATGCCTCTCAATGACAAGGCTTTCATATGGGGTTTCGCGGATTTGCCAGACTGTGAACGGTGTGGTTTTGGTTTAGAAGAAAGGGCTTCGCACGCCTTCTACAATTGTCCCCGGGTCCACCCCTTATGGGACCATGTCGGCGAGCTGACGGCTCGTCTCGCTCCCGAACAGCTCGTGTCCATTGATCGCGCATACGCGTGTGACAATGTGTCGCCCCCGTATTCCGGGGAGAAACGAATGGTGTTCCTGATGCTGAAGGCCACGGCTCGAATGGTGATTTGGACGATGCGCATGGAGGAAGTCTTGCGGGGCAACCGTCTTATCAGCATCTAATCCAATTCTTTGAGCATCAGCTCAAGATGAAGATTAGATCTGATAGAAAACGATTGCATTCGACAGTCTTTAGCGAAAGGTGGGTAAAAGTGGCGAGCTTGGTTCGTGTGACCGGGGCTAGCCTTGATTTTCTTTTCTAGGTCAACCTATGGCACATCGGGGTGGCTTCCTGTGGAACCCTGCCCTTGGTTAGGTTAGACAAGCTTCAGTGTACCTAGTTAATGTGAGTAAGTGTTGTTCATGGCCTGTATCCCGGCTACTCTTTGGTTATGATCCAAGTTGAGATTCCCAACCTCCCCAGTGTGTTTTGGTCCCCTTTTCATCTCGACTGGGTCAGCTTTACATTTTCCCAGGCCCGTATAATATTTTATCCTTTTTCCCACTCCCTTAGCGAGAGCGCTTCTTGATTTTGTTCCCTGGGCAGAATACAGCGGCCTCTCTGTTTTGAGGGTTGGACGGTCCCTACTAACATATGTTATGTTTAGTTTGCATTTTGTGTTTATTTTTAGTTATTATTGGGTTCCTCTCCCTCCCCTTGCATTCTATCATTATTAGGATTTTATGCATATCATTTATGTATCATCAATTTTTTATGGATTGGGGCGCGTTTTTGTAAGTTCCCCTGGAGTGGATGTGGTATTATGGTGATTGGAGGATTGAACGGTGATGGATGAGTTCTTGTGGTGAATGAGCAAATTGTAATGTATGAATGGGTCGTGAATCAGATTAGCTAGGTATAAGATAGTTAGTGACGACCAGCCTATACCCCTCCCCTTTTCGGCCTTGTGCCACAATTCTGTAGCCAATCAGAATAAATATACTAGTTATATACGGTATATACCCCAAAAACCGTAACAACTCTCTTCGAAATGAAAAAAGAATGTTCTTCTTTATCATCTATCTGTGATGCAGCAAATTCCTTCTGTCACCGACATGGGTAGACATTCGAGAAAAAAAAAACATCAGGCCTAAATATCAGCAATCGGTTCTGAGAAAAGTTAAAAAAAATATACCCTGCACGCAGGACCATCAACATATTAAAAAATTAGAAATTATCTGAAATAACAGCTTCGTAATTTTTACTTTGATTTATACTCTTTAGCTAACGTGTTCTCGGACCTTTCTAATGCGCCTGTATAAATCTTCTACATAGAACATAACATCTGCCCAGAAAAACAAAACGAAAATATGGATTACGGTGACCTATTTAAAGATTATGAAACGCAATAATCATTTATCACTTAACAAACCTGGTTACGTTCAAAAGAGCTGGTCATTAACGAAGAGGATAGCTAACGTATTTCATGCATTCTACGCATGTGATGGTTCTGCGCCAAATCGCTTCAGATAGAGTTAATGCCATTTTTCACAATTGGTAAAATTCCTAATTTAACTTTCACAGTTGAATCATGCACTGAACAGTAAAACCAATAAAAACAATTCGAAAGCCTACTCTATATACTGGCAAATGTATATGCAGCAAAAATAATTTATTTCATATTTATTTTACATTTTTCTTAAAATTCTCACTGCAAGTAAAGCGATAACAGCCATTATGATGCCAATAATTATCGAGAGAGAAACGGATTAAATGGAGACAGATAAAGAAATACATTGCCTTCAAATTTGTGAATAACGTAATTGAAAGATCTGGAGAAGAATATATTTGCATGTAACTTGTTGTCACACGTAGTTATTTTAAAGCTTAAATTATGAGACATAACTGCCAATAGAGTACTGCGCTTTAACACATGACGCCGCGATACCAAATAGGAAAGCCCATTATAACAATTACTTAGAAAGTAATTATAGCAAAAGCACAGGCAAAGCCGTGGAAAGATGACTGAAGAATACATGCCAGGTCAGGACAGATAACCTAGCAGGTATGTTTTTAAATTTTTTTTTAAATAATCTCTAGGTATATAGCAGAGTACTACACAAGATATGGCAGCAATACTCGACAGATTCTGTCGGGAAAATTTCTTTGAGAGTGAACCGATTTCCCTATCAATAAGCTTAGCAATTGATTCAATATAATCGTTCTAGATAATGTCAATGAAGAAAGAGACAGTAAGTGCAAGGATTTGCTCTACTGGAGGTTACCAAAAGCCATGCTTATGAAGCAAAGAAAAAAAAAGAAAGAAAAGGTTTTCTAAGACGATAAACAGAGGGTAGTCTCGTTTTGAAGGCGTTAAACTAGCAATTCAAATTTGTTATCTCACTTAACAACTGAATGCCATTTTCGAGATTAGACGTCAGTTTTGTTTTTTATAGTGAAATTATCAGACTTTCTATTGATGTAGAAGTCAATATTTTTGTCCTCAAGATTTTATTTCATTAATTATGAAAAAAAAAAAAATTTAAGAATTTTCCTCTTATTAGATTTTATAGCTAGTGTTTATTCTGGGTGACGGATAGCTGTACATAGAATCGGAAGCCTGGCAGCTGAACAAATGGCAGTATGAAAACAAAATTAAAGTTTGTTTATCTTATTCGAGATGCAAATAAGATACGTCAAATTAAGGTCTCACACAACAACAAAAAAAAAAAAAAAAAAAAACACGTAATTATCATTGTGTGCTACTACTCCTATCAGTGTTCCCTTCTATTTGCTCGCGGTCAGGTTTCTCACCATCTTTTCTTTTCTTGCCTTCTGATGTATTTTCTCTTTTGTGACTATTCGTTGTTTTTTTTTTACTCCAATCCCTCATTCCATTTATTTTACCTCCTCAGCTATTTTTCCTCTACTACTACGAATTAAGCTTCACTTTCTCTCGTAATTATATATATATATATATATATATATTATATGCACACACACACACGTCGGAATAATTCGTTAATTACACTGACCTAAAATTTTTTCACATGTTGAATACTTCAGAAACGAAATGCACCAATTCTTATGCATTTTTGTATAGTGGATATGAAAATGCTCTTTGAATTAGATTAATAGCTCTTAATTTAGAAATATGTAGTTAAGTATCTCATATACAAGATTACAATGGATGTCTGCAAGCAAATCCATTGTTTGTAAAATTTTCTTTGATGTTCTGTTCTATGTAGACTGTCAGGACAATAAACAAACATCAAAATAGCAATAGAAATTATTATTGAATAAAATACAACCGAAAAGTCTCCAGGAGTATAATCCTGCGCAGTTATTCATCAACCACATGTCGCTTTTTAGTTTGTCTTTCGTAAATTGCAGGAGGACTATCACTGGTCACAGTCCAACAATAATTAACAAGTATTGGCGGACTTCACCCTTGATACCTTTTTCTATTGATTGCAATATCCTGATAACATTGTTCATCTTGCTAATCATTCACAACACCACAGTTTCAGGGGGAGATAATTAAGATGCGAGTCTAAGAAGTATATTTTCTACGACATATTACAGCGAAGATACTTATATGACATCAGGTTTTCAACTGTTTTTCTTTTTCATTACCCATTACTTTGCTGTCTTGAAAGCTATCCATGGAGTTTTTTCTCCTTTCCTCATATTACACTGTCAAAATGTTCATCCAAACGAAAATGACCAACAAATATGCTTTTATTTATCTTTGCTTCACTTTTCCTGGGAAATGTATCCTGCACATATTGAATACTTTTTGTCCATATCACGAAATATTTCATATGACCATGATTGATGTGAAGAGATAGCAACACCAGATTCTTTCAATCAACTAGTTATAGTGAAAGAACAAACAATCGACCGATAATTAGGATCATTGAAAACAGTTTGTTTTTTTTGTTTTTTTAAATAATTTTGAATTACTTTTTCTTTTTTCGTAACAAATGTAACTGCCCACTGGAGTGGGAATGTCAAAAGAAATTTTCAAATGCTGGACAATGAGGAGACGTGAAGCAACAGAAATGTTCTACAGAAGGACGCTGAGAACATCATGGTCCTAAACATGTGAGCAACAAAGAAATTGTGGAGAAAATGGAAGCAAAAATGACACTTATACTTAACACCAGGAAGAGACAGTAGAAATTACTATGGCACATAATTAAAAAAGTGAGCTTGAAAATATTCGCACAAAATAAAATGAAGGCCAGAGGTGGAGAAGAAATCAACACAATCTACCGGGCCAGCTTGAGTAAATGTATGACTGAACAAAGTTTAGGAGAGATAACAAAAAAAATATTAGCAGCTACAAAAGACAGGAAATTGTGGAGAGCAATGATCGTCAACACCCAGAAGGGACAGGGCACATAGATGTCTTCTGAAGTGGAGATTTGTAATTAATGATTGATAAATAGTTAAAGATGATTAGTATAGATAGATATAGCTAGAGTTAGATAAAGATAAATACAGAGGAATATTTATATATTTAGAGATACTGATAGTTATTTATAGATAGATAGCGATAGATAGTTAGAAATAGTGATAGAGATGGTTAGCAATAGATAGATAGAAATATATATATATATATATATATATATATATATATATATATATATGTGTGTGTGTGTGTGTGTGTGTGTGTGTGAAAAGTGTATATAAATAAATATATATATATGTATAACTATTTATATATTATATGTGCGGTACTTATTAGAAAGTTTGTCTGACGATCGCTAAAGCGTGAAACCCAAGGTCACAAACTCACATCTATCCAACCAAATATATATATATATATATATATATATATATATATATATATATGAGAGAGAGAGAGCGCTAGATATATAGACAGGTAGTTAAAGGTAGATAGATATAGACAAATAGAGCTAGGAAGAGACAGAGATAGATAGATAGATATATCTAATTTGCGCGTGCAAATGTTACGTTCTTCGTAGTCATACCAGTATAGCATATAAGTATTTAATCTATATACTTGGTTTATTGAAAGGAAGCGAATTTTAGTGTCAGCTTAAAATTTCTTCAATGGAAGCAAAAAAATATTCTCAACATCAGGAAGACACGACTGAACTTTCTATGGCACATAATGAACAAATTGGGTTTGAAAAATGTTATACTAACAAGACAAATTGAAGGTCTAAGGAAAACAACGCTTAACATATGTAGTGAGCTCGAGCTAATGGATGGCAGAACAGGGTTTAGGAAAGATAAAATGCAACATTTACTAAGAGTTACAAAGGCCATAAAATTGCGGATAGCCATGATCGTCAACGTCCTGAACTAAGGCCAAAATGTACCCCGTTCTTTAAACATATTATTTAATTTATTCTTATATACACGCAGATATTTAGTAGAAATTGCTTATGCACATTCTAAAGCAAACAAATCCATTCCAATTATTTGGTTTTCTCACCAGTAAGACTAATAATTTTCGCGAATTGCAATTAGCTTGGTTGTCGAGGCATTGGGTGTAATTAGTCGGTTTTTCCCTCCAATGGAAAGTTAGCGTTAGCTACTAATCTCTGATCGTCAAGAGCTTTAGATGTGCATCCGTATATCGTATCATCAGCATAGACGTTTACAAATGAACTGAGTATATTCTTAGACAGATCATCTATGTAAATCCGAAGTATGTTTGGTTCGAGAAGCGACCTCGTTGACCTCCAGGGCCTCAGAGGTTGAATGAGGTGTGGGAAATGAATGGAACAGAATTTGGTAAAAATTGAAGATTATAAGTATAAGATAAAAAGATAATGATTAACACATGAACAGGTCATGGTTGAAGTTTCCAAGGACACGCGCAAGAGAGTTATCTCATTTGGAAAAAAGGCTGTGCAGAACCTCCTCCTTAAAATAAGAAAGTGAAAGAAATGATGTTTATTCGCCATTATGGATGTAGCATGGTGTAACCGAGGACGTGTTAGAAATAAAATTGGAGATGGACTGAATATATCTTTGCAAAATTAATGAACAGGAAATAAGAATGCAAATTTGCTCGAATATATTTTCATAAATCCAATGCTATATTACTGTAAACGTTGGTTAAAAGCATGCTGTTTACATCTTGTTCAATCTAAAACAAATAAATATATATGAATAAAAATGACAATAGGAAAACTGGTAATTTCAAATAAATATGTTTACACTTGATAGTTAGAAATGATGCGCCTATACCTTTTCAGAAATCATTGAATAATAATTTAATTCAAAATCCAGGTCGATATTAAATTTGAAAGAATGACTGAATAAAAATAATTCACATGAATCAAGGAGTATTCATCTTCAGTCTGCCTTATGAGAAATTAATGTCTTATTGTAGTATTTTTTCTGCACCGTTGTACTAAAATATATCAAAGTAATGACGAGTACAATTAATTTTTTTAAAGAAAAATGCCTGTGTTCTTATGATTCGCACTGGTAAGCAAGCAAACAGCAAGTTTAAAATTTTCAAAACAATTAATATTGATCTAATATTACATTACATTCCTAAACACTACATTTTTATTAGATGGACGCATTTCATGTTTAATATTATATATAATATTTGAGAATAATACTCATGGGAATAATAATCAGGGCCGACCGAGTGCTGCGACAACTCAGGACCGAGACAACTCAGGACCGAGACAACTCAGCATAAGGTAATTTTCTAACTGAAGTAATTCATTAAGAATTAAAACCCTAATTAGTGAAAAGGAATTATGTAAAATAGGAATCGGTTTTATGTTTTGATTATTAAAGTAAATCGTAAAGAATTTTATTTTTTAATAAAGTAAATTGACATATAAAAAATAAGTCAATAAAAGACAACTTGTTTTTTTATTTTTTTAATAAAGTGAATCGTAATGTAAGTTTTGTGGTGTCAACGAACACTCGTTGCCACTTTTGTAATGCCAACAAATAGTCGTTGTCACTTTTGTTATGCTCGTTGTAGTAGAGACTTTGTAATCGCAGATACAACTAAAGTACGCTGTTGAACACAGCTGGTGTCAGACGCCGTCAAATATCACTCGCACTAATAATAGTTGCTCGATAATACTCGCTTGAATAGTAATCCGTATAGTGAACTGAATAGAGAAACAGTATAAGGAATAGCGGCCCGTATAGTAATAGAGTAGAAATAGCGATCCGAAAAGTAATAGCGGATAGAATAGAAATGTAGATCAATTAGACATCATGCAACTTTCTACTTATGCCCTTCCTCTATGGTTATGAGGTCTACGTAATTTAATAATGGTATCGCCTGTTTTTGCTCAGTGGCGATCTATTTTCAAACTCAAGTGTTGGCAGTGACTCTTTATTCCTATATAACAGTAATTTCTAATAAAGTAAATCGAAATTCTAGAATATTATTATAAAAAGTATTATAATATTTAATGATGAATTATTGGAATTATTTACTTTATTAACAATAATTTACATTAAGATTTACTTTATTAAAATAAATAAAAACGAAAATCTGGTTCATATTTTACATAAAGTCTTTTAAATGCCTTATTTGAAGAAAAATATTTAATAATTGAGGTATTAATCCTTAATAAATTACTGTTATTCGTTTTGAAAAAAAAAGTTATTCTGGTGCTGAGTTGTCTCAGTCCCGAGTTGTCTCGGCTCTCAGTCGGCGGTGTTGAGTTGTCATACAACCTAATCATCTCACTATTTTCATATGAAAATCATTCGATACTACGAGTTGCGATCTTCATTTCATGATATTCCGATGCTACCATTTCAAACATATGTTTAATATGTAAACTTACTTTTTCTATGCTCACCAAACATATGAAGGCGGTTGTAATGAATTGTACTCTATATGACTTTATTTTTTAAAACGTTTTGTTTTTTAACGAGAAAACCTGACAATGTAACTACGAAATCAACATATCAAATCAGATATAACAAATGTTACTCAAACGCTGACTACATATACTTTTTCACGTGTACTGAAATTGCAAGAAGGTACATCACATTTGCAGCGAAAAAATTACATTCAACTTTCCAGAATATGTCAAAATTAAAATCGGGGTTTTTCCATTGAATTACACTGATTATTTCTACCGTAGTACGATATATTAAATATACATGTAACCATTCCAAAACTCAGTCTAATTTATGAATTAGACGATAGTCAATTTATTTCCAATGGAAAAAAACTAGTAAATCCCCCAGAATATAATCTTACCGCATTGACTTACGCTGAGGCTTCTCAGATTTCATCCCACGAATGAATGAAGTGTCCATATTTTTGAATTCTTTATCTGATTCTAAATCTATTTGTAACTGTCGATATTTCCAATGTAACATACGAAGTTTGCCTATCTCTATCTATAAAATGCAGGATGTGTGTGTGTGTGTGTGTGTGTGTGTGTGTGTGTGTGTGACGAATGCACGGCCGCAATTTTCGACGGATTTGCACCAAAATTTACATGTTAGCGGAAAGTCCAAGACCGACTTTGCATTTTCCCAACTCCCATCGAAGGTGGAAATAATCGATTTTTTTCATGCTTCTACGGCAGTTTTCATGTAGTTTGCGGCCATTTTCTACTGGCCAGAGTGAGAGCCTTTAGCTGGCTTTCACGAATAGGCAGGAAGATTCTACTGGCCAGCGTGAGAGCCAACAGCTGACTGACACGAATGTTAAATCGCATGCTAGTATGCAAAAAAAGTCGATAGCTGCATTCGTCACAAGTTGGAAAAATTTAAATCTGCATGGCACTTTACGCTAATTGGCTCATTCGCTTGCTTAAACTCAACGTTGATTCCGATTCCGCAGTACTGAGTTGGGTGTTTAAAAGTATTTGTTGTTAACATTCTTTTTTCATTCGTTTTTTTTCTTTTACGAGTCCTTTTTTAAAGCTGATCGTTTTGTGTTCATTTTGTTTAGTTCTTTATTCGTAACAGATTTAATGCTTAGTATAGAGCTTAGAAAAAATTCGCAGTGTGAGATAGGCAAGAAGTAAGGCATGTAGCAACATCAGCACGGCAAAGGGCACTCCTTTAAAAAAAGGCAAGGAAGGGCAAAAAATATTTTAAGTCAAGTCATAGCGATTGCTGTAGGAGTCGTACGATTTTTGAATCAAGCACTGGCATCGCAGGGCCATGCTGCTAGTGTATTTATATATTCTCACTATTATATATATATATATATATATATATATATATATATATATATATATATATATATGTGTGTGTGTGTGTGTGTGTGTGTATCTATTCGTCCGTGTTTCTATCTACATAGGTCTGTGTGTATCTATATAAGTATCTACGTTTTTCTTCACTATGCGTATTTATATGTAAGTTTGTCGATATCTCTGTATGTATGTATGTATGTATGTACGTATTTATATATGTATATTGATATCTATGTGCAACGCTGTGACTGTGGTAATAATTCATATTCTGCTTATCTACGTGAGTGGGTCTATGTTCGTCGAATTCTTTCAGTATATCTCTCTCTCCATGAACCTATCTAGGTTTTTCTATATATTTATCTTTCACTAATACTACCTTTTCGAAAATGGTAGTCTGTAATATCTCTTTCCTGTAGTTGTGTTCTATTTCTTTTTTTACTCTCTGCCATACTGAATGAAATAGGTAAAGGTCAAATGCGGAAGGGAAAAAAATGAATATAAGACGATTGTAAAAACACAAAAGGGTAAATTCAAGAAACGGTATGGCTTGATCATTAGTCAGAAAATGTGCTAAACTGAGATAAAATGATGGTGGAAAGTGCAAGAAATGACAAAGATTTATTATGAAGTGAGGAAAGAAAAAATAAAGGGACCGGAAATAAGAGATTACGGCACAAAGAAATAGCGGTCAATTTTCGGGTAAGAAAGGAGGAAATATCAAAATAACTTTAAAGATCAAGTTGCTGCCATGACGCCTACAAAATAACGAAACATTCTCAGTTTTCGCTCAGCCGATTATATATCACCCATAAAACCACCACATATTAGTGGATACTAATATTAATATTATTTACTTCTTATCTTTCGGATGATTAATGTTTAACACTAGGTTATCAATAAGCTGATATAGCAATAATCAATAAGAGAAAGAAAAAAAACATGGCGCATAAATTCACACGTGAGTTACACAAAATTACAGGAGACCCGGCCGCTTACTTTTATGTAGTTTTTGTTTTACATAATTACCAATTACAAGTAATCGCTTTTAAAATTATTATTTTAAGATAATATTGTAAAAAAAAATAATTATAACAAAATTATATAGAAGCTGGATTACTGTGTACATCTCTACGGGTGTGCGCGCGCCGATGTTTGCAGACATTAATATAAAAAAAATAGATAAAAATGAACATGCAGAATATTTTTTCATATACATACCCAAATTAATCATTCTGTTTTCATATTATATATATATATATATATATATATATATATATATATATATACGAATTAATCAAATTAAATATTCAGTTTTGTTCTGTCTTTCGTGAAGATAGCGCTCAAGTGCGAGGCAATAAAATGTAATATTTTACAGATTAAATTTAATATGAAAGTTCACTGAATTGGGTACATAATCTTTGCGAGTTTCAAAGAATAAGTAAAAATTGAATTATATTTATTAATGTTAAAGTTCTATGTCTTGATATTTTGCACTATGATTCGAAAAAAACTGCTGCATATATCATCTACATGCAAATACTTGCATTTTTTATTAAAAATGTGTATAATATGCACAATGAATGAGACATATCAGAACACAGTATGTAAGAAAAAAAAATTGAAAATCAGTTGTGTGTGTGTGTAGCATTTATTCAAAAATTATAACAAACATCACTATAAAAATAGCCATTTTGTTTCAACACATTTGGTGCCTTGTCAATTGGTGTTGACTGAAGAAGAAAACATTTTGTGTGTAAAAAAAAAACTGACTATCATACAATCAACAACATCCCTTAAGACGACAAGAATTGTTGAAACAAAATGGATATTTTTATGGTGATGTTATAACACATTTATGTTATAATTTTTGAATAAATACTACTTGCTCTACGCTGCGTGTTGTACTTTTTAGAAGAGGTTTCTTTGGTATTGGAATTTTATTCTATCTCTCTCTCTATATATATATATATATATATATATATATATATATATATATATATATATATATATAGAGATAGAGAGAATCCTTCCTTTATGCAGGTTTCATTAAAAACGACAGACAAGGTACTACGGTTGTGATTTTATTTAATTTTTCTTGTGTTCTGACAAGAGCTTTCTTTTCTGGACAAAGAGTATGTAAGAACTGTCCGAATGTTCTGTGTTTCCGAGCGCTTTCGGCTATACATTTAGCCATTATCAAGGATGATTCGATTATCAGCTTAGTAGAGTGTGTGTTCTGTGTATGTTCAGTGTGTGGTAGTGATGTTTTTAATTTCCGAATACGGTTAGCACATTGTGGCTTTGTTCATAGTTAATATTGTTAAGAGTTGGCTTTTTCTTTTTTATTATTAGAGCTTCCATTATTTTCAGTCTTTTTTTGCAAGTGGATGCAGTTAATATATTTGTGTTTTCTACTAGTATGTTCCTAATGGTGTCGGGTAAATCTGAGTGTGTTTAAATGTGTTCGGATGGAACTGATCAGATGGGCTAACCGTATTCGGAAACTAAAAACAGGAAGGAAGGAAGGAAGGATTGCTGCCTAAATATACAGATTATATATATATATATATATATATATATATATATAACTGCAATATCGTCCATCCAACAATAAAGTTCAATAATCAATATTATTTATGACTTTATTTCAATCCTTCATGATCTTCCGATCCTTAGCTATGAATAATTAATAATGAACATGTTATGTTCGTTGATGAAGGATTTCATCACGATTCTTTCGTTAAGCTTGAAGAATAAGAATACATTCTTATTACTCAAAGTAGAGCCAATAGTGTTATAAAATCCTCGGAGAATTCCAGTAAGATACATTTAATCCTTTCCGAGACAAAACGGTTCAAATCGTAATCTAATAATTGCTTAATTCTGCTGTTACACCCGGTATTAAAAAAAATGTGGCTCATACCGCTATTAAAGCATTGTTCTTTGACCGAATGTTCTTTGAATTGAGCTCTCCGTGCCACTGCCGTATTTTGCATAGAAAACGGTACAATTTCCCTTCCTCTATTGCATGCGTTGGTATCTCTGATACCAAAACTGCTGGGTTTCGATCCTTGCTTGAAGTAATCGGACGTTTAGCCACACTGAAGAGCTGTGATACAGGGAATAGTTTTTTGGATGAATATATATATATATATATATATATATATATATATATATATATTATTTATGCAAATTTTTTAATCCGTATGGGTAGACCTGAGGAGGATAAATAAATCAGAGAGCTCAATGTAAAATTCAGAGCAGGTATGTTTGAATAAAAAGACAGACCACGTTAAGATTCCATGTAATAAGTTTATTTCACCATAACCCCTTTAACAGGGTTCTGGATCATCAGACTTAACTTTTAAAAAAAAAAAAAAACAAGTACGTTAATAAAAAATAATCATATAGGAACAAAAATTTTGAATTTTTTATATTCCCTTTGTTTTAGAAAGAAATATTTATGCACAATGAACGCTAACACATGACTATATGTATACAACTATGATAATGTATTTTGCACACTGAGACACCTGTGATATATGTACATGTATATTTTTTATACGGAAATTAAAGCATATCATTTTTTTTTTTTTTGTGTGGAGATCATTAGTTTTTCGATATATACTTATATGTTTTTATATAAATATGAAAGATCGGGTAATATTATAAATGTAATATATAGATAATGTAATTAAATATTAAATTTTGAGATAGACTTTCAACGCAGGCATAAGTGGATGCACGGGTGGACATGAGGATAGGGACAAATACGTGGGTAGATATATTTAAAATATGTGCAAATTAACGCATATTGACGTGGGTATGTAGATATTCTGCATATTATGTATGCATATATATTGTATATATATATATGTATGTATGTAATATATATTGTGTGTGTATGTATGTGTATATGTATGGATTGTAAAATATATATATATGTATATATGAATATATATGGATATGCAGATGTTTGTGTGTATATGTATATATATAAGTATAAGTATATATGGAGATAGGTATGGAGACATGTGGATGTGCGTTTTTTCTGCAGGTGTATATATATAAAAGATGAAATATACATATATCGTTTGTGTGAATGTGTGTGTAGGTGTATATAGGAACTCATAGGCATATAAGAATATATAGGTATGTGGTTACAAATAGGGGTTTAAGACATGTGTAGATAAGATATTGTAAAAAGAAGGACCTAATTTTCTGCTAGTGACATCTCTTCCAAAATTCTCCTCTAATATTCTCCAATTGGAAGTGAATTTTTAAATAGCACGAAGGGAAAGTTTAGATTGGTATTTTAATTGAGATTGAAAGATACTATCCCAGTGTGGAGAAATAAAAATTATTTAAATGAGAATAACTTTTTGATAATTGGGTACATAAAAACAACCACGAGTTTACTTAATGAACAAAAATAAAAAACAATCACGAGTTTAGTTAATGAACAAAAATCAAACGAATAAATGTCAACCTAACAAGCTATAAGATAAAAGTTTTAGTGGAAAAAAACAAGAAAAAAACAAAAAAAAAACAAAAAAACTACTAAATATAAATTGGATTGCTCTTTCAATGTTCTGTCTATGGATTTTTCCAATCGACTGTTTCATAGAAAATACCCAAAACTCCACCGAATTTCAAATTAATTTCTTCGTAGATTGTTTTTAAAATTTAGATATTTATCAAACCTTAACCTCCCAAATATGCACGTTAAAGTAACGCGAACTGACAGCGTCTAAGAATTTGAATGAAACCTGTCGTGTAATTTATTGGGGTTGTTGTAACGTCTTCCTTTAATGTAGTTCTTATCTTTTCACCCCTTTAGCCACCTTTATCTAGAGACGAGACGCGTTAAATTTGAGCAACATCCAGCCGACACACTGGGGTTAAAATAGGAAACTAAAATGATACATATGACACACTCATATCCCTCCCACCTCACTACCTCACTTCGTTAACTTTGCGTATACTTGATGAGGTCCGTAAAAAACGTGTGAATTTTTTTTTTCATTTTTTTCAGCTTTTGGAAGTAAAGTCTGATGATCCAGAACCCTGTTAAAGGGGTTATGGTGAAATAACTTATTACATGGAATCTTAACGTAAAAAAATTTTTTATTCAAATATATATATATATATATATATATATATATATATATATATATATATATATATATGACATGGATAAATTCTCGTCTAAATTACGTAAAAATGGAAATAATATTGATATTCTCATTTTTTAGAAGATATATTGACAATTATACAAAAATATCTTGAAATACTAAAAAGTAAGTTTATTCAATAAAATCAACATTGTCTTCAACCACGGCCTCAAGACGACTTCGCTTGCTGCTGCATCTCTTCTGGGTGTTCATTTTTAATTTGGTGAATGCTTCCATAATCCTTGTCTTCATACCATCTTAATTTTGTTTTTGTTTTGATCAATATATATAAACATATAATAATCAAAGGTTTTATATAATTAAATAGTTAATGGTTAGACATACATAATAATGAAAATGTGGTAGATTAACAAATTGTCTAATAGCCATGACTGTTTTCCTGCATTTGTGGCATGGTACAGATTTTGTTTCCAGATATATGGTTTTTCAGAAGTCATCCCCTTAACCAGCACAGTTCTTCTTCGTCAATACATTTGAAGTAGACATATAATAAATGTTGACAAAAATATATATGAGGGAAGATGAATGGATGCATAATGCCGCCATCAGAAAATGATCAAAAAAAAAAATATTGTTAAAAAAAAAAAATAATCCCTGATCGCCATTAGACACATCCAACTCGTTCAGAATCATCTGCACTGTCCTCAGATTGACACGCAAACACTGAAATGTGTGTATTGGTGCTTCTGGCAGGGATGCCAAGTATATATTTTCAAGTTTTTGTATCAATGACTTGCGTCATAGTTTTGTTTTTCAAAAAACGGAAATATTGATTTATTATATAGGGCAATACAAAAAATTCAAAAAACAAACACCACACGCGAAATTAAAAATTGATATTGGCAACACTTCAATCACTGCACAATATATATATATATATGTGTGTGTGTAAATATATGATATATATATTTATATATATATACATATAAATACATTTATATATATATATATATATATATATATATATAATATATATATATAT